>OX638368.1:40291286-40658786 GCA_951812925.1 Calliopum simillimum
GAAATACGATACCCTCAAATTACTACAGAGGCATTCAACATGCAAGCGCTAAGCAAGTAAAGGTATCTGCTAACCAAAGTGTTAAGGTACTTCCATCGAGTAAGGAGTTGGTTGGTACCACAAGAAAGTTTAAGAAAAAAAGTGAAGCCACCAAAAACAAAACTAATGAAGGCATATCAAGCAACAACTACAACTTCAACAAAAGCAGCTAACACATTTATAATAAAAAAAAACCTTTGTAAACATGATCATCTCTGCCAACCACAACAACAACAACAACAACTAAGCCATAGCACAATAGCAACATCACGAGTTGTAGGAGACAAAAAGACACAAAAAACAACAAAAGCAAAAAAAAGTTAACAAAAAAAAACACAATGGCCAATATAAAGCAAATGAAGTGAACAGCAGCATTAAAAAGATTTGCTCCGTCTGTGCCATATACAGCAGAGAGGGATAGAGAGAGAGAGAGCGAGAGCGTGAGGTCAGCAGTAGGAAGGAAACAACGCTTTAAAAGTACGGATGCGGGTGGTACTTAAAAATGAAGTAAATGAAGTGGGGGGGGGGAATACAACAAACAATTGAAAAGAAAACAAAATTTTTGTAGAAAAAGTTGTAAAAGAAGAATATACAAGAGTACTCGTAGTTATATAGGTAACTAAGTGTATAAATTGGGAATAGGTTACGAGTATACTAAGCATTTGAGCCAAGATGGAGCACTTGACAACAACTGGCTTGATACTTGAGTCGAACGGGGCAGGTCAACAATTACAAGAAATATAGAAGAAAGAAGACTGCGTAAAATAGTGTTTACTCTAATGGGAAATTTACGACATAAACGTCTCGAAAGTTAGCCCAGTTTAAGGGAACAATATGAAACACCACCTCAAGAAAGGAACCTGAAAAATGGTATGTTCTCTTAGTGTTCCTAAAGACGGTTGCTTCCCACTTTCAAAATTTGCATTATGTAGGGGTTACTAAAAATGTTTCAACTTTGGAAACTCAAAGTGTCCCAAAATGCGACTCCGAAAATACATATTGTATGCACATATGTCACAAAATATAACGCCAAAAAAAAAAAAATCACAAAATGTGATGCCGAAAAGATCTCTCAAAGTCAGACGCTAAAAAGTTGTCTCAAAATGGAACGCCGAGAAAAAGTTCCAAAATGTGACGCCAGAAATAATTTCTTCAAATGTGACACCAAAACTATGTCTCAAAATTCGACGCCAAAAAAGATGTCTCAAACTGTGCCGCTAAAAAAAGTCGCAAAATATGACGCCAAAATTGTGTCAAAATGTCAAAATGTGACATTAAAAAAGATGTCTCATGCTGTGATTCTTAAAAGTAGGTAGTATCAAAATGTGACGCCAAAAAATTGTGTCAAAATATGACGACAAAAATATGTATCAAATTGTGACGCATAAAAAATTGTGTCAAAATGTGACGCCAAAAAATTGCCTCAAAATAAGACGCCAAAAAAGATGACGCTAGAAAGAAGTTTCAAAATGTGTCGCATAAAAGGCCTCAGGATATGACGACAAAAATATGTCTCAAAATGTGACTCTAAATAAATGTCCCAAACTGTGACGCTAAAAATATTTATCAAAATGTGACGCAAAAAAAAAAAAATTCTGTCAAAATGTGACGCCAAAACGGCTGTCCCAAAATGTGACGCCAAATAGATGTCCCAAAATATGATGCCAAATAGATCCCTCGAAATGTGACGCCAAAAAAGATGTCTCAAACTGTGACGCCAGAAAAGATGTCTAAAAAGGGGACGCCAGAAAGGCCTCAGGATATGACGACAAAAATATGTCTCAAAATGTGACGCTAAAAAAATGTCCCAAATTGTAACGCTTAAAATATATCTCAAAATGTGACTCCAAAAAATATCTCAAAATTTGACGCTAAAAAAATGTCCCAAGCTGTGACGCTAAAAATACTCAATCTGTGACGCCAAAAATATTTCGCACACTGTGACGCTTAAAAGAAGTCTCAAAATGTGACGCCAAAAAGGTCTCAGAATATGACGACAAAAATATGTCTCAAAATGTGACGCTAAAAAAAATGTCTCAAAAACAGTGACGCTAAAAATATATCTCAAAATGTAACGCCAAAACAATATCTTAAAATTTGAACGCTAAAAAAATGTCCCAAGTTGTGACGCTTAAAATATATCTCAATCTGTGACGCCAAAAATATTTCGCAAACTGTGACGCTAAAAGATGTCTCAAAATTTGACGCCAAAATTATATCTCATAATATTGCGCCAAAAAAGATGTCTCATCCTGTAACGCTAGAAAACAGTCTCAAAAGGACAAAACACTGTCTCAAAATGTGACGTTAAAATAAATATCCCAAACTGTGTTGTTAAAAATATTTCTCAAAATGTGACGCAAAAAAAATTGTGTCGCCAAAACGGATGTCTCAAAATATGACGCCAAATATATGTCCTAAAATATGATGCTCAAAATGTCACGCCAAAAAATATGTCTCAAACTGTGACACTAAAACAAAGTCTCAAAATGTGATGCCAAGAAGATGTCTCAAAGATGACGCCAAAATAAAAAAAAAAATTTTATGAGATTGGAACCCACGAACCAACGAAATCAAGGAGGTTAACATACCACTAGGTAGCAACATCACTAAAATGAATGTTGGTTCGCCCACAAAACAAATTAAAAAAAAAAAATCGGATCTAGAATTAGAATAAATGTCAATGTATCCCCCTCTCCTGTCAAATTCAATACCACGTATTCAAAAGATTTTGTATACCGCAAAAAATTCATTAAATTTATTGAGTTCAAAGGAAAGAATGTAGGGTGCTTGAAAAAAACTGAGAATGGAAAGTCTAATTTGTTCTTTGTAAGCACATAACATAACACTTAGTTTAATTTCTTATGATTTAGCAGAAGCATCTCTACTTGAACTATATTTCTGCTGTGATAACTCATGTTGTGTGGTTTCAACTGAATATCTGCTCCAATTTGGGGCAACGTTTTTCCTACTTAGTTAGTTGCAGCTTTTGAGTTGTAGTAGCACTATTTCTTATTTAGTCGTATTCATTTACACATCTTTTGCTGAACACACTAAATCCTTTTCTTCTTTTTTTTTTTTGTACAAAACCCGGTAGCTCCCTTATCGCTTTTTAACAAAACTTTAAGTTAAAATATGTGAGAGGTACCTACAATGAAAATAAATACTTTCATTTCACATTACTGGACAAATGAGGGCATGGTGTAAATATATTTTATAGCTTTCGAGTTTTTTTTTTTTTTTGTCGCATGGATTAGAAATGAATAAAAAACAAAAATTAAATAAGCAGAAAGGAAAAGTTTTTATTCGGAAAGAAGAAAAATACTAAAAGTAGAGAAAGACTTTAATTTATTCTTATTCAGTGGCAAGTCTTAATAAGGACTGCCCCAGAAAAATTTGACCCTTTTATTCCTTAAGATTATGATTTACCTGATGATTGTGCAGGTCAAAATATGGGTGCTATATTTTCTATATAATATGACGATTAAAAAAATATATAACACTTGGCAAACAAACTTCAAACGATAAAGATATCTAGCAATCAAGAAAAAAAGAGCAAACTCATTTTGTACACTTGCATGCAAAAACGAGAATTAAAACATTCAGCCATAGCTAAAAAAACAGGTGCATCAAAAATCACTGTCCAACGGGTTATTTCGAATTATAGAAAGTGTAGAAAAGCCAGTATAGACCCACAATTGGTGAAAAAAGTGAAGCGCCTTTTTAATCAAAATTCCTACACTTCAGAACGAGATATGGCTGCCAAAGCAGGAACCTCAAAATTTTCTATAAACAGACTAAAGAAAAAGCTTAAGCTAAGAACCTACAGAGTTCAAAAAGTACCAAACCGTTCCGATGAAAAGCAGTTGGAGGCTCAAAAGCGAGCTCGAAAGTTATATGTCGGTTACCTGACTTAATTAAACTGCTGCATAATGGACGATGAAACATACGTTAAGGCAGATTTTAAACAGCTAACAAGACACGAATTTTACACCTGTTCGGAAGAGGGGCAGATACAGAGCCAATTTAAAGAGAAGAAAATTAAAAAATTTCCCAAGCTGTATATGGTTTGGCAGGCCATATGCACCTGCGGTCTGAGGAGCATTTTTTTTGTAAGACTGGGCACAATTAACTCATAAATTTATATTGATGAATGCTCTCAAAAACGTTTTTTGCCATTTATTCGTGAGCACGGAGGTACTGTAATGTTTTGGCCTGATTTAGCAACCTCTCACTACTCTAGAGCCACCATAAAATGGTACAAAAGCAATAATGTAAATTTTGTTCCCAAAAATGCGAATCCTCCTAACTGCCCACAGCTTCGACCTATTGAGAGATATTGGACTCTAATGAAATCAGATCTTCAGAAGAGTAAAAGCACTGCAAAAAATTTAAAAGATTTCAAAAATAAGTGGCGAAGGTCGTGCGGTACTGTCGACGAAACAACTGTACAATACTTAATGAAAGGTCTTAAGAAAAAAGTAAAATATTTTTATATAAAATAAATACATATTTGTTAATAGTGTAAGGTTATTTATGTTTGTTATACTACTCACTAATAAATAAAAAATCAAAATTTAAAAAAAATTCATTACGTATTTCGCGACCTTAGAACAACAAGGTTCTATCTACACTCACATCACTTTCGAGAAATCTATGTTTGAATATTTCGTGTCGTATAACTTTTATGAATTGATTTTAATCACAATGTTATTTATATTACAAGTATTTGATTGTCGCGAGGATTCCATTGATACTAAAATAATTAAAATACGTTGCCTAGTTAATAAGGAATTTAAGTTTAAAAAATCGATAGAACTTTGTTGCTAAACGATAAGGTACTTGAAATTGAGAAACAAGGTTCTAACTGCCAGATAGAACTTTGTGTTTCTGTAAGATTTTTTTTTTATTCAGATAGAACTTTGTGTTTCTGTAAGAGAGCAGGCAAATTAGATAAAATCTTGTAATTTTGTTAAACAAGCCCCGATTTTGAGCCGATATGGCTTAATTTGTTAGTGATTGGACTTAGAAAAAACCAACACCAAAGATTTATGCAGTTTTTGAAAAATGGTCGAAAAATGGTTTTCGAAAAAATTACATACTTTCATGTATCATTTAAATCGAGTATAACTTGTTAAATAAAAATCAAACGAGGTCAGTTTGTATCTCGTTTTGAAGAAGAAGAACTGTACTTAATTCTTCATTCAATAGAAAAGAGAAAAACAATTTTTGGCGTCTTCTAAACAACCTCAAAAATCGTGTTTTTGATAATTTTTTTAACATTTATTATAGGATATCTCCAAAACCATATATGATATAGCAACTCTAATGCCGGATTCGGATTCAGCGTTGGCAACTTTATCGAAAATGACTATCTTCGATTCGATTTCTTCAATTTTCCAAAACCGTTTTTCGACCTTTTTTCAAAAACTGCATAAATTTTAAGTGTTGGTTTTTTCTAAGTCCAATTACTAACAAAATGAGCCAAGTCGGCTCAAAATCGGGGCTTGTTTAACAAAATTACATGATTTTTTCTAATTTGTCTGCTCTCTTACAGAAACACAAAGTTCTATCTGGCAGTTAGAACTTTGTGAAATTAATTTTAATTTGAATATGTGTAGATTAGAGTGGTCCAAAATCCGAAAGTGTTAAAAAGTCAAGGTGCGCGCGACTTTTCTGAATCCTTGGATCCTGCTGATTACAAAAAGTGCTTTGGAACCAAAAAAAAATTTCGTTTAGATATTCCGCAACGAGCTTGAAGGTACTCTTTTGGGAATTTTTGAGTTTTTGAGTTCTCTTTTTAATTTAAACATAATATCTTTTGAATCAGATAAAGTATTTGCAAAACTTAAATTGCATTTTGTTAGGAATATTTTAAGCCATGTTTTGCATTAATAATAATTAATCTACTTTTTGCCAATTTTTTTTAGCAGCACTTTAAACTTAAAAATTTGTTAATTTTTTGAGGTGTTTGCACTTTCAACAACCGATTTTTTTCTTATTTTGCTCTAGCAAATTTTTTTAAACATTTTTATATTTTTATGCAATAATTTTTCTTTAAAATAATTTCAACAACTAAGCTATTAGTAACACTTTTACTCACTAAAAACTATTAAGTATAATTAAATTAGACTAAAAAAAAATTCATTTTAGTGTTTTCAAGGCATTGAAATAAGATATCTTAATAGGATGACGTAAGGTACCACTTTTTTTTTAATAAAATCATTAGCTCCCAATCTTCTGAGTAAAACAACAATCTTTGCAATATCGAAATTTTTGCACTTCATGTTATTTTTGGCAAAATAGGTTAACAGATAGTTTTCATATATCTTCTAAAAAAACTAAAAAAAAATTTAGTCAAAAATAAACTAAAATAGCCATTTTCGATGTATTTGTTACTGTTGATTCCGAATTTGGTCTCAAAATCGCTCTATCTTGTACGGTTAAGGAGATATTCAAACATAAAAGTAAAAAAAACACCGTTTTTGCTCTTTTTAAAGTGATATTACAAGTCAAGGTTACTTTCAGCCACAAAAAATGGTATAGTGGTTAAAAGTGCCAGTTTGTTTCTTTAAAATCGAATTTAAATCATACCGATATCTTTTTTATTCTCGGAGTTATCCTAACTGAAAAAGTTGAAAAAGTGCAAAAAAAAAGTTTTTTTATTATTTCTGCTTATGATATTTCAGAGGAACAAAGAGATATCGATTTTATTTAAATTGGGTTTTCAAGAAAAATGCCGTCACTCTTATTTTCAATACCAAGCTGAAAGTTACCATGTCGTTATATAACAGCTTCAAAATGATCAAAAACAGTGTTTTTTGCATTTTTAGGTTAGGATATCTCTAAAATCGTACAAGATAGAGCAATTCTGAGACCGGATTTAGAATTTTCATGAACAAATACATCAAAAATGACTATTGTTGTTTCTGTTTCACCATGAAAATTTTAAGATCAAAGTTTTTTTTTTTTGCCAAATTTGATTAAACTTTACGGTTTTTAGCAAGTAAAGAGAAGCTGGTGGCTTAGTTGTTGGAGTCAGTTGATAGATAAATTAATGCATAAAAAAATAAAAGCATAAAAAAAAATTCGCTAGAGCAAAATAAGAAAAAAATCGGTTCTTAAAAGTGCAAATACCTCAAAAAATTAACAAATTTTGAAGTTTAAAGTGCTGCTAAAAAAATTGGGAAAGATAACGTTAATTATTATTAATGCAAAAAATGGTCCAAAATATTCTTAACAAAATGCAATTTAATTTTTGCAAATGCCTTATCTGATTCAAAAGATATAGCGTTTAAATTAAAATAAGTACTCAAAAACTCAAAAATTCCAAAAAAAGTACCTTCAAGCTCGTTGCGGAATATCTAAACGCAATTTTTTTTTGGTTCCAAAGCACTTTTTGTAATCAGCAGGATCCAAGGATTCAGAAAAGTCGCGCGCACCTTGACTTTTTAACACTTTTGGTTTTTCCATACAAAATTTGGACCACTCTAGTGTAGATAGAACCTTGTGCATTTCAATTTCATTAATTATCTCAGAAACCATACGAGATAGAAATATTTGAGTAGCGGTAATCGAAAGAGCGGGGTCTATTTAGTACGAAACAATATATAACTCAATTTCACAAAAAATGTCAGTTAGAACTTTGTTGTTCTAAGGTCGCGATTTTTTTGTTAATGAAAAACAAAGGGACAAATTTTTTCGGGGCAGTCCTTAAATTGCTTATTATTGCTCTTTAATAGTTTAAAGCCGTTGCATAGGTAAATGCTACGTCATAATTTGGTTAACGAAAACGTTGTTTCCGAAATATGTATGGTACCCGGAACAAATTCACTCTGCAAGGCATTCTGTCAGTTTTTCCAGAATTCTACAAACTGAGGTGAACGTTTTAGCTAAGCAGTATGATCTTTCATTGCCTTCGTGTATCCCGTATTCTGGTATCTAGATTACAGTTTGTAGAAGTTCAAAACTTTGAGCTTTGAGTATATTGAATTATTTAGAATTTTAGAGTCAGTAGTTGCACCTACGCTGACTTTCTATAGCTTTCGCGTAGCTTTGGAGCGTGTACTTCCTCTTTATAAATGAGAGTTGATTTTTCCCACTTTAATTTTCTTTTAGAATTATTGTAGTTCCATAATCCCAGCAATTCCACTTAAGTCTTCTATTTTGGAATACTCAGTAAATTCAGCTGTGAATCCTGTCCATTTTATTGAGGACGAAAAACCTGGCTTCTCCCAGAATCTTAACGTGTTCTTCAAAGTTTTCTTCCAAAAAAAAAACCCGCATTTTAATAGATAACTCTTTAACTCGCGGTGTGTTTACTTTAGAGTGGAGACAAAAAAGTGGGAAATGAGGTGGAACTTGGGAACGTCCTATTTCATCGAAATACTTAATTTGATTAAACAGCCCTGCGTTTTTGAAAAAGTTAAAAAAGAATGAAATCAGGGTAAGTGATTTTTATAGATTTTTGATCGCTGAATCCGAATATGACCTCTGATTTGCTCCATCACGTCTGAGATCCCAGTAATCCTTGATTTAAAGGGCAATAAATGTTATTTTCAGACATGTGGCGTACATCTTGAAAGTAGTCTAGTTCACTTTTGACAGCTACATTGAATAGTTCTGAGCTTCCTCTTTAAAGCGTATTATTAACTTTTTCAATTGAATCATTAGTTTCCGAGATATCATCAATTGAAGTAAAGTTATCGCTAATCTCTGTAAAGGACTATATTCAATTTGTATACCTTTACTTCAATGGATGATATCTCGGAAAATAATGATCCAATTGGAAAAGTTAAAAGTACGCTTTAAAGAGGAAGCTCAGGGTTATTCAATGTCGCTGTCAAAAGTGAACTAAACTACTTTAAGGATGCACGCCATATGTTTGAAAATAGCGTTTTCTGCACTTTAAATCAAGGATAACTCGGATCTCAGACGTGATGAAGCAAATCGGAGGTCATATTCGGATTCAGCGAGCAAAAATCTATAAAAATAACTTACTCTGTTCTCGTACTTTTTTTCATCGCAGGACTGTGCTATGAATGACAAACATAGTGGTCTCATAGTCCGGGAGCCGGCAATACTAAAAGTGCCGTCATCGCGGATTTTGAAATTTTTAATGCAGAATGGTAGTTTACACTAAGACGAATAAGACGAGCTTGGTCAGCATGGTTGTAGCCTGGCAGAAATATTTTTCAATGGTTCTTGAATTATTAAATTTTCGAAATGTTTTGCCGTCATCGCGGATTTTGATCAATCTTAATGTTAAGCGATGGTTAATTTAATAACCATTCAGAAAAAATCCGGCCGACCAATTTTTTTTTTTGCCGAAAATGACCGGCAGACCTATTTTAATGGTGGGTACAATTTCTCTGTTATCACGGAATTTTTTTTTTTTAATTTACGTGTTTTAATGTCAAATTTAAAAATATCTTGGTATGCGAGCTTAGAAACTGCCACTGTCGCACCATTGTCGCACCATTAAAATAGGTCTGACGGTCATTTTCGCAAAAAAAAATTTGGTCGGCCGGATTTTTTCTGAATGGTTATGAAATTTACCATCGATTAATATTAAGATTGATCAAAATCCGCGATGACGGCAAAAAATTCCGAAAATTTAATAATTCAAGAACCATTTAAAAATATTTCTGCCAGGCTACAACCATGCTGACCAAGCTTTTCTTATTCGTCTTAGTGTAAACTACCATTTTGCATTAAAAATTTCGGAATCCGCGATGACGGCACTTTTAGTATTGCCGGCTCCTCGCCTATCAAGCAAATGTTATTATGATTTCAGTCGATTTGTCTAAGAGATAGGCAAATTATTCAGGCTAAAAAGATAGTTTCCTTAAACCTATGTACATTAAGTTGGGTGACACATACAAAAAAAATATACAACTAGTAAAGTGTATATATAAGCATACAACTAAAATATATTCCTCGGTTTTTCTTCTTTTTTTTGAGTGAAAAACATAATTTTGGTATGAAAAACCTTTTTGTTTGGCAACATAAAGCGAAAAAAACATCCACAAAATTAGAGTTCGGAAAGTTCTCAGAATATGGATTTTAGAAACTGTAATAGTTTTGACATTTGTAACACCCCACCTCGAATACCCCGAAAGTATATAATTTTATTTTAATATTTTCTATCACTTCATCGCGCCTTATTTTGTATATTTTATTTCAAATATCAAAAATAAAATAGCATACTTTCAGGGCATATGACAAAAGGGTGACTTTTTGAAACTTGAATATGCTTTTAACCCATTTTCGGCCGCTGTTCGCATACGCAGTAAATTTGATAATTTTCAATAATCTTTTAAGCAATGAAAGTAAATGATATCAAAAAGATTTTTAATGCCTTATTTTACTTTGATCTTTTGGCCGTTCGAAAATATTATTTTCCACTTCCCCACCCCCCTCCATTGGTTTCAGAAGCGTGGTTAAGAAATGCATTGTCGACGGACCTTTTTTAAAAAAAATTATTAAAAATATAAATAATCACAATAAAAAAAATTAATGATAAGGTTTTAAAGCCAAAGGATAAAGCTATGACTTGCAATCCAAAAATCAACACCCGTCATTACCTGATAGTGTTCGATTAATCGAACGTTTTCGGTGAAAACGGGCTGCCCAAAAGCCTCGCTACGCTAAAATTCGCAAAAAGTTTTTCCATTACCACCGCTCTCAACTATGTGACGATGGCATGAGGTAAAAAAAAATAATTCCGTCACTTAGAGGGCGAGGGGTGCGGAAAACGAAAAAAAAATAACCAAAAAAAAAAAATTTTTTTTCATCACGGATTTGGCATCAGGGGGTGCTAATTACACTAAAAATATACTTTATATCAAAAAATAAAATATGAACTTTTTTTCCATATTATATAACCAAACAAAATAATTTTCCATGCAAATATTATGTTTTTGTCCAAAAAATATTCGTCAGAGTCAAAACATTTTAATATTGTAAAGAAATCACTTTTTTTGTATGAGTGTCGACCCACTTTAATGTACATACTACGCTAACATAGTGATAAATTTTGTATTTATACGTAGTATATGCTCCTTAAATTGCTTTTAAATATCTACTTTCACATGCAAGCCTTTTCAATCAAAGTCTTAAAAAGTTATTTCCTTTCTGTAGAATTTATGCCAAAAACAATTTCTCATTCAAATCGCCATAAAAATTGATCAAACAAACAAAACTGTCACAATAACAATTTACATTTTCCATTAAAATTTTACTTTTTTCTATGGGGGTTTTCATACTTTGCCATAATTTATTTATTCATAGTTTGTTTTTCTTCTTCAAATCGTTGGCGAACTACTGCATAATAAGCCGATTTTTACATTTAGGGAGGGCATAGGAAAAAAAACAACTGAACTGAAAACGAACTTAATTTATTATTTATAAATATTTCATTTATTTTGTGCAGTAAAGTCACTTTTTGCTTCCATGACAAATAGCAATTATGGTGAAATTATTTTGAAGTTTTTTTTTTTGTTTTTTTCTTATAATATTTATGCCTTCTATTATGCCCCTTAACCCCGATGTATGTATGACAACGTATATTTGCTGTACTTTGCTATTGTTTACGTGATTTTCTAAAATTCATCTATAAATAGCAGCAATTTAAATTTTTATATAAAAAAAAAGGTTTTTTTTTCTGTTCTATAAATTTTCATTTTGCATGCGAATTATTATTTATTTATTTACATCACATCAACATACTTATTTGTTTTTTATTCCTGCACGTTACCTTGCCATTCTGTTAGCGGAACGAATAAAAAAATTGGGGTAAATAGAATTTTTCGATAGTTGAGGAAAATGAGTTGTGAGGAGTCAACCAAAAAAGTTGTTGAAACTATGGTAGCATTGCAGTTATTGAGAGTTCAGAAAGTATTGCTATGCATGGGAAATTAAATCGAAGTTTTTTTATTAATTTTGATTTAATCTAAATTCGCGATTTTAGCGTGTCAAATGAAGATATAAAATTTTTTTCTTTGAGCTTGAGAGATTTTTAAACTGAATTAATCGTTGGGACGCCCGATCATCAAGCATATTTATCGTTGTAAGTGTCTCGATGTGCGCTACATTTCATTCATTGAGATCATTTATCTGAGATTTTTTGTTTTTTGACTAGTTGTGCACATAGCCTCAGTTTCTACCATCCTAATGTACCAAGAACACGTCATAAAATTAAAGCCCGAAAAAATCATAAAATGTATCTCTTCAAAGTTTCCTAAAATTGTTAAAATTCAACAAGGTACAGCTTCGGTGGAAAAAACGAAAAATAAACATAAGACCTAAAACTATGCAATATATTTATTTTAATCGAATTCTTCCAAAATCAATGAAAAATCGTTTTAAAATTTTTTTTTACTGAATACTTTTAATGAAATAATTTTAAATCGTCTTATATTGAAAAACACGATCAAGAAAAAAGATTATTGCATAGTTTTAGGTCCAAAGTTTGTTTTTCACTTCCGTTTTTTGCACAAAAGTTTTAAGTTCGCTGTAGCTTGTTCAATTTGAACAATTTGAAGAAACTCTGTAGTAACAAATCGAGTTTTGGCTGAGGGAATATAAAAGAACACCTATATTCTTCCAGACAGCAAAGCGCCACTTTTAGCCTTAAACTCCTACATAATGACATTGATGTTAGTTTGGGAGTGCCTTCAGCTTTTAGTCAGACTCTCTTCCCGAAATAAGATTCACCTTATTTAGGTACTTGGACACAGCGAAATTGAAGGTAATGAAACTGTAGATGAGCCAGCTAGAAAAGCGGAATGCATTAGAGTTTTATAAAATTAAACTGAAACAATTGGCTGGATAGAAAAGTTCAAGAAAGCAGACTTCGTTACATTTCTATTGCATACCCCTCTAGTTTGGGTATGAGAAAATCAGTGGTACAAATTGTTTAGATTGTTTTGAGGCAAAAGTAGCAATAGGGATATTTCTCATAATTGCAACCACAACATATGACATGTCCTTTGTTGATGCGACTACGAGGTAATTTCATTCGTACTAATCAACTTCCTATGCTTTTTCGTCCATGCTTCTTTTTCTGTTTTATTTATATTTTTTCAACATTTCTCAGAAATGGACGTACGCTAAATAATATGCACAAAAACAAATACATTTGAATCAACAACAAGTGTTTTTAAATCGAAGGCATTTGCTTTTAAAAATATGTTATCTAAAATACAGGACGTATGAGTGGCATTTAATTACATATATGTGAGTGAATCTCCGAAAAATGTACGTAAAACATGCCATATTTTGTCCCCACCTATTTTTTTTTCGTGTTTTTATTATTTGAAGATATAAAATATGATAACCTTAATTTATGGAACATCTTCAAAGAATGAACATAATCTTTCAGGGTTGCCAAAGGTTTTTTTTTTTAAGTTTCGACTAAACAATATATTTAAAAAATCAAAAAAGTAAGAATTGTATAAGATTTTCAAAAATAATCTGGTGGCAACCCTAAAAATTTACGTTGGGTTTTTGAAGAGTAAATTTAAGCGTTTTAATATAATACAAAATTTTAATTTTTATATATGGTATAAGCAAAAATTAACGAAAAAAAAACTGGGTGGCAACACCGAAATTTTCTTACAATTTTAAAAAAATTTATCCAACCGTTTCTGAAACCGGAAATTTCGGTTTATTAAAAAAAAAGTAAGAATTAAATAAGATTTTCGAAAATAACAACATGGCGACATTAAAACCAATTATTAACCAATAAGCAACAATATCAATTAAGAAAACCATTTTACCGGAGTAAATTTGACGAGAAAATTACTATACGGGAGAATGACACAATGGTGCAAAAACAGTAATATCACAATGAAAATAGCAATTATTTTTAAAAAATTTGAAACTGGTGGATAGCCATTCTACTTGTTTATTGATTTAATTATATAAAAATAAAATAATATGTATAGTAATATTAAAAAAAACTAACATGAAGAATGACACACACTTGCGATCTTTACAAAATTTCAAAATTTTTAAAAAAAAAAAACACTAACATTCACCATCGAAAAACCAAAACTCTTTACTTTCAGTACTCTTTTTACTAAATATTTAAAAAATTTACAGTTAGAATAAGAAAAACTGAGCGGAGATAGTGTCAAATGAGGGACTAATTTCTATGTAAGTTAATTCAGTATAAAAAATGTTTTTCCAAGAGTTAACACAGAAATACAGTGAATGAAATATAAATACATACAAACAGAAGGGAGAATGACTTTTTAATACTTTATCTATGTTATAATTTCATAGTAAAATATTTACAATTATTTTTCAGTTTTTAGCTTTTCATATAGAAACTCTTGTTAGATCGTTAAAATATAAAATTTTAAATTTAAACATGGTTTTGAGCCCCGGGACATTGAATGGGAGATCTCTTGGTGAATCACTCATGTTCCTGCTAGTTAATTTTTTTACAAATTCGTTTGAAATCGATGTTATTGCAAGAAATTATTAAATGTTATCATAAATAATGAGCTCTTAACAAAAATAAATATTTATAATGATAATATGAGCCGTTTATTTTTAAAGTGAAATGAATGAAATTTGGCTCTGTTTCCACAGAAAAGTTAAGCTGATGGTGTGAAATTTATAGCATTTAACTGAAAAAAAAAATGTCGATCAAATAACCAATTATTATGGCACATAACGTGTACGACATTACTTTTGCTCCGTTTTCAAACAAAATAAACGATTTATACTATGTATATCGATAGCTAACAATCGATTTTTATTGAGAAAATACACAATTCCTGATTAAATTTTCATTTAAAACCATGTATTGTGTGGGATTACAAAGACATCCAAGTAAAATAGTTAACAAAAATTAATTTCTTGTACCCAAGTAGAGTAAGAGCTATCTGCCTTCCGTCTGTACTTAACTACAGAAAAAATTCAATAAATAGTGCTATCAATGACGTTGAAAATAATGAGGTAATCACTACTCCTATAGCTCCCACCCACTAACCCCTACGTAATCAACCGTAATCAAGTGCAAGAGTCTTCCTTCCACTTCGTGATTTTGTGTAGTGATGGATCTTTTAACTACATCCCTTTAATTAAGAATTCATTTTGTCCCTTTTTACCTTAAAAGTGACGTACAACGTCACCGTAATTTTACATTCTGTACCTGTGTACATCATTTCTAAAACAACAAATTCATTCCAATTGAATGTTTGTTCAAAATTTTTAAGTCAAATCAGAAAATCCTTTTATTAATAAATAATGTTATTTTCGCTAAAACGAAAGTATCTCGAGATAGATACCCGTGCAATAAACTTATGTTAATTCCGGATGCGGAAATATTACGAAATATACAGAGTAATACATACTATAGATGAATAAAAACAAAATAGCAAAAGATACAAAAACACACAAAAATTCTCTTAAAAATCTTACGCGACAAATTGTCAAACAGCAAGCACCACACACACATAGTACAGTGAGTACAAGAATTAAACAAACACGAGTGTCAGTGTTGCCACTTAAAAATTTTGAAAAATTAAAAAAAAAACTGGTCAAAAAAATTACCATCGAAATTTAAAGTAAATAGTAAATCTAAAGTATTTTTCGAGATATTTGTTGTTTTATCAGATATGCATGCACGTCGTAGTAGACACACGTGTGTCGGGAAAAAGTTGAACCCTTATGTTGCATCATTTTGAATTTTTTTATGTATTCTTGTTCAGGGTACTTCACTGACCATATTTAAAAAAATGGTAAATTGAATATTGCGTTTTTGACTTACTTGAGTTAAGTCAACAATAATTGAGGCGTTGCGTGCATTAACGCCCTAAGTCGACTTGGGGCGTTTTTGCGCCCATCGCTTTTTTGAAAAGCTTGGGTCCTCAAATATATGTGTACTTAATTTCAACTTCCAATTTCGATCACAGAATATGGTAGAGCAATATATATATACTGTTTAAAGAGTTGCGTGCAAGAAGGGCGTAGTGCGACTTGGGGCGTTTTTGCATAAATCAATTCGCGGTAGGAAAAACGGTTTTTACATAAAACCAAGGTGCTGAACGAAAAAATTTTATTTGGCAAAAATGATTAGAATTGTCCAAAGAGTAGAGTAGAACGGGGTAATGTCGTGCAGGGGGTAATGTCGTGCACTAGCTGTTTTAGCCCAAAGAATTGAATGATTTACCAACTGTTTGTAAGGTAGGGACCTGCTGAACTACTGAGCTTATGCATATAATACTAGCAATTTTCACCAATTCGTCTCTACAGAGTAAACTTTTTTTCAAAATGCACGCTTTCGGGACGATAAAAGTGATTTTTCATCGGGTCAGAAAAATAATTTTCCTTGTGGGAAAATATACCTGGTAAGTGTTTCCTAAAACGAAATATCCTGCCAAAGAAAAGAATGATTTGGTTTTCGAAAAAATTTTGGGCTTCACCGAGTTATCGAAGTTGACCTTTAAAACCACCATTGGGGTAATGTCGTGCACATTCACTTACACAAACACAATTTCTCGCTACACAAATGTTGTTACACATGCATGTAACCAATGAAATTATCTTTCGATCGGATGCTTACTCGTTGCATTCGCTTGAGATGTACGGCTTTACGAGCATTTCAAAGTTGAGTGCACAACATTGCCCCGTTTTACTCTACACAACATATTATGTACTTCACACTTGTACAATAATGAGTAAAAACATGATAATGCTAAATCTCCTCTAATAGAACCCCTACCTATCATTTCTCACACATTTTGGTACCTTTACTATACTCGGAAAACAATGCACGACATTACCCCACAAATTTTGAGGGGGGTAATGTCGTGCACATTTTTTTTTTCTTCACTTACACAAACACAATTTCTCGCTACACAAATGTTGTTACACATGGATGTAACCAATGAAGTTATCTTTCGATCGGATGCTTACTCGTCGCATTCGCTTGAGATGTACGGCTTTACGAGCGTGTCAAAGTTGAGTGCACGACATTGCCCCGTTCTACTCTACGTGTGATTTTTTTTAGATTTTTTTTTTTTTTTTTAGCCAAATTTTGAAAAAGTGTTCGAAAAAATTCTGAAAAAATTCACACATATTTTTTGGACGATTCTAAGTATTTTCTGCTTAGTACACTTTTTTCGTAAGGCACCTTGCTTTTGAATTAAATCCATTTTTCCGGCCGGGTAAAAAAATTGCTCTGTTTGAGTGGCCATATTTCGATAAATTTTTAGCTTAAGAAAATTTTCAATAAAGCAGTTTAAAGGAAACTTTATCTCCTTATTTTTTATCAAATTTTGTCTTTTCCTATCTTTGATCTAAAAAAAGTTATCGTCGAAAGAGTAAAAAAAAGACAAGAATTCGAAATTTTTTTTTTTGATTTCAATATTCACTAAAATTCATTGCGCCGCTTTTGTGTAATATTGAATCAAAATATTTAATTCTTTAAAAGTAGGTGTGACACTCTTGCCATCCCATCCCATTTACGCTATTTATAATCAGCATTTGCGAAATATTGCCCAATAAATTCTAATTTTAAAGCATTTGGTACTCCTTTCTATGATTATCTACAGGGTTAGAATTGATCCCAGTCTTAATGTTAAACTAATATAGAACATTGTACCAAATTTCGTTAAAATCTCTATAACCGTTTGCAAAAAAAATATTTACCAAGTGCAAAACTTAGATGCAAATGTATGCATGCATTTTATAAAATTAAAATTTTAAAGAAATAAACAAAAATGCACATTTATAAATAATTACGGTAAAAGTTTATTTCATACCCCTCATTTTTAAAAAAAAAATCATTAAAATCGGAACCGTTTTGCCGGTTTCCCAAGCAAAATGCTAACGTTACTCCAGTGATAGTCAAATGGATTTATGCAAAAACGCCCTACAATTTAAATTTTTCCTTCTTCGATAATTCTATCAACATGCGTTAGTATTATGTGTTAGCGGTAATTATTTACTCATTTTATTAGGTTTAATTGAATAAATTTGTTTTTCAAGGTTTAAATGATGGTTTGTTCTTTTTATCAGCATTTAAAAACTTTAAATTGAATTATCTCGAAATGCCATTTTTCGACTTGGGGCGTTATTGCACGCAACGCCTCAATTATTGTATTGACCTTAAATCGACCTTCAATAGTTGCTTTCCAGCTGTTTTCTCGAAAACTTATTTTCGCACATATATATTAATATAAGTAGATTATAATCTGCAAATACTTAAACCCATAAAAAGAGTTTTGAATAATTAGTTTAAGGTCACGTTTTGATGCTAAATTCAACTCCAGTAACATACTCGCTCTATCATTTCGGAGTTTTGCAATATCTTAACTTAAAGGGTCCCTATATATTAGATTTTCTTAGACTTTTTGTACTTTTGAGGCTATGTCAAAAGACAGTGTAACATTTTGTTACAAAATATGATATGTTAGTTGAAAGTATTAATCATTATCTTCAAAACTATTTTTGTTTCTATTTAATGATTATTAATTTTTTAGAATGCAAATATTTAATTTTTTAATCTACGGACAGACAGAAAACTTTCTGCATACCAATTTTTTCAATCTCTTTTCGTGAAACTTTGGAACAGATCCCAGGGCTAAAAAATGGGTTTTTTGGCCCAAGATTGAAGAAGTGCCGTTCACTTTTGAAAAAGGGAAATATAGTATGCACAAGGTCGTTCAAAAAGTTTTGCGGTTCGATAAGAGATTATGTAAAGTTTAATTTCAATCTGTCAATTCATTCTTTGTTTACAAACCATTTAGTATCGACCTGTCAAAAAAATTTTTTACAATGGAAAAAATCAAGTATCTTGCAGTGATTGAATTTTTATTTTTGGAAAGGAATTGACGAATGTTGAGAGTGTATAAGGACTCATCGCCTTCAATTAGTAAAGTAGAAATATGGGTTGCTGAATTTAAACGTGGTCGTACAAGCCTTGAAGGCGATCCATGTCAAGGACGTCCAAAAACAATACAGGATATCGTATTGGAAAATCATCGAGTGACTGAAATTAGTAGAAGCCCTAGGCTTCCTGGGCAGTGTAAGTAATGTTCTGACTGAAGTATTGGGTTTCAGAAAGCTGTGTGGCCACATTCGCTAACAATGGAACAAAAACACATTCGAATGCGACTTTCTCAGCAACATTTAGAGCGTTTCCGAAAGGATAAAGGAGATTTTGTGCATCAATTTATCACTATGGATGAGTCTTGGGTCTATCGCCGTGATCTTGAATCAAAGCAAGAGGCTAAAGAGTGGTGTAAACCTGGTTCTTCGCCTACGAAACGAATTCGTGTCCAGAAATCGGCCAATAAGGTGTTAGCATCAGTTTTTTTTTGGGATGCGAAAGAAATTTTGTTTGTAGATTACTTGCAAACTGGTAAAACAATAAATTTTCAATATTATTGCAACTTTTAGATCAGCTGAAGGAAAAAATTCGTGAAAAAAGACCCAGTTTGTAGAAGAAAAAAATAATTTTTCATCATGACAATCAGCACCGTGTCACAAGTGCATTTTGACAATGGCTAAAATCCATGAAGTAAAGCACTCACCGTATTCACAAAATTTGGCCCCTAGCGACTTCCATCTGTTTCCAGACCTAAAAAAATGCATGCGTGGAAAGCGTTTTTCATCAAATGATGAGGTCATAACAGCTGTGGAAGCGTATTTTGCAGCCCTTCCAGATTCTCACTTCAGGGATGGAATTCATAAATTGGAATCTCGTTGGAACAAGTGTATTGATGTTAAAAGAGACTTTACTTAATAATAAAGTGTATTTCAAACCATAAAATTGTGTTTTTTTTTATCGAACCGCAAAACTTATTTAACAACCTGGTTAGTACATATGTCTCATTCTAGAGTCGTTCTAAGCCTTTTCCCGAAAAAACATTTTGGGTGCAAGCACTTATAATAAAAAACCATGGGACTGTAATAAGCATTCAAAAATCTTCCGGTCTAGAGGAATTACTCTCAACCTGGCAACACTGTTACAAGTATCCACATGAACATGTATCTCAAAAACATATGATACCAAAATCCAATTGGAATGCAACCAAGCGCCACTGCTACAAAGCTACAAAAGTCGCTCTTGCTATAGACTTGCGCGCTCTTTACAAAACAACAAACGTACTCTTTTATCCAACGAATTATCGTACCAAAACAAATGTAAAAATTACTTTATACTTACAGTGTTGCCATTGCAAATACAAAAAAAAAAAAAAAAAAGAAATAAAAAAATAAATGTGTGCGCTATCCGCCGCTATGCTTCGTTAATTCAACAGCAACAACCAGTGCTGTCGTTGACACTTCAATTGAAGTGTTTTGCTCCTTTTTTATCAAAAACACTTCGCCACTTCCCCTTTCATTAAATCACTTCACTTTTTCTTAAATACAATATTAGTCTATTCTTTTTATGAGAGTTCAGAAACATACTTTTTTGTATGCCGGAAGCCTGTCCTGACTGAAAAGTAATTTGTTTTTATAATATATCAAGCGAACAAAGCAAAATTTTGATATACTTCACAGGAAACTTTTTAAAGTGATTTAAATTTGCCATCGAAATAGTTTATAGACCAAAAAAAGAAAGCAAAAATTTCGATTTCTTGTGTTTTTTACTCTTTTATCTATAACTGTTTAGGGTCAGAGATAGGAAAAGATACAGCAGAATATCATAAAAGTAGATAAAATTTCCTTTAAAGCGCTTCATTATAAAATTTGTATGTGAAAAATTGGCCGAAATATGGCTACTCGAACATATAATGCCTAAAATACTTAAAATCATTCAAAGAATACGTTCAATTTTTGGGTATATTTTATAATTTTTAAAAAATTGGTAAAAAAAAAAAATTAAAAAAGTTCCAAAAAATTCTGAAAAAAATTCACACGTATTTCTTGGACTATTTTAAGCATTTTATGCTTTATACACTTTTTTCATTGTTTTGAGTAAAAAACGTTTTTTCGACCGCATAAACAAAATTTCTATGCTCGAGTGGCCGGCCATATTTCGGTAAATTTTTGACCTAAGAAATTTTTTATTTATTTTTATCATATTTTTTTAAAATATATTTTCAAATTTTGTTACGTGTAGCATAAAAATGAATGCATTGAATAAATAAAATTGTGATTTTTGTGTTCACTTCGCTAATACTTCACTTTTTCAGAATTTTACTTCGCAACACTTCACTCTTTACAAAATTTCACTTCGCTCAAACTTTTCAAAACGACAGCACTGGCAACAACAACAAACACGTCATTTAACAAACGAAGGCAGTCACTATAACACGAAAACAAAGAAAACAAAAAAAAACTAAAACAAAAAACCGAAAACTGCCAAGTAAGCTCCAAAGAGAAGCAGCAGCAGCAGAGTACAACCAACAGTCGTCGTCATCATTGCGATGAACAACAACAACAACAAAGAAAAGGTATTTAAAAAACAGTAGTAGAAATCATCGTTGTCGAAAGAACCCGGTAGTGTGCTCGTATGCATAGAGCAGTGTTTTTGTTTCTCTGTGTATGCGTGTGTGTGCAATGGAGTATTGCGCTGCCGAATTCCTACGATTGGCGACTGCTGGCATAGCGCAAACGAATACTTTTTATCCGTCACAGTTCGTCAGTCTAATATCAGATACGAAGTAATTCAGCTCGTCGTGCGGAAGAATTTGAATTTTAACTTTTAACAAAAACAACCAACCAACCAATACTATAGAATTCCACAACAACAAGAGCAGCATAGTTTAAATAAAATAAATAAATAAAAGTTTTAAAAAAAATAAATAAATTAAAGTTTTTAAAATAAAAAATATTTTTTAAATAGTAAAAAGTTTAGATAAAAAAATCAGTGTTACACTAGAATTAAAAACAAAAAAAAAAAAAAAAATTACCTTTGTTTCAACAGAAAAATTACATTGAATAAAAGCGTTAAATTTCAAATAATCGTTTCCGTCTACAGCGGTTTCCGTAAGAAAAAGTGAAATTAACTGCGTTAAATTAAAAAAAAAAAAAATTGTGTTGAGTGCAAATTTCAAACTTAAATGTAATTATGATAAAGAAAAAAAATATTTATAAAATAATTATTTTTAATCTTCTAACAAGTTTTGTTTGTTGTTATTAATTTTAATGTTTATGGTACCACCTAATAAGTGCAATTTTTTTTTTTTTTTTAAATAATTGATGGTTTCCATAATTTTACCAACAAGTTTTTGACCAATTTTGTTGTCAATTATTGTAGATATGTTTATTTATTGTGTTGTATTTTTTTTTATAAAAAATATAATAAAAATCTGCTAATTTGCTGTTTTCAGTTAAATTTTGAAAGTCTCGAAATTTCTAAATTTATTCGTAATTTCTTGATGCGTGAAAATAAAATACTTAAGTTAAAGTAAAAAAATATTGATTTGTGTATTTGACAGTACAATGTTTCCTCACTTTCTAGCTTCCGAATGCGTTTGGATTTTTTCCTACGTTAAAAAATATTACCGCTAAGCCACATCTAAGGACTAATATTCTACATTCGAATACAAATTTCTGTCAATACACCTTTGGCCATGATTGCAATAAGTACTTCGCTTGTTGCTATGTTTGGTAAGTTAGACAGCAAGAAATGGATCATACTTAGAAACAAAATTTAGAATACCTTGATTATTTCCATTGTATACACCATATGTGGTTAGTGAATGTTTTTATCTTTGCCTTGAAAAGCCAAGAATTTTATGGTAGAAACGAATCTCAAGCGAATTTTCTTTCTCGATTTTAATCCCAATAGCCTGCGTTTAATTATCGTATCTGGAGAGTACACTCGTATACAAGCTTCGTAACACATCGGCTAAGTTCCTGGCCTTATAAAGAAAAACCAACTATTTTGGTCAGATCCGATTTTATTCCAAAACACAGAACTATTCTGGAGCGATAAAATTTTTCCAGCGCTTGTCTAACATTTTATACTTTTCTTGTAAAACGATTTATATATGTCTCAAAATATGTGTTTTTTTCAGAGATTAGCTCCGCATTTGAGCCAAATCTCTTTCCAGTGATCATTATTATAGGCCTGGGTACAGGTAAAAGTCGCTTCGAGCCAGTGGAAATTCGACACGGAATTCATTAATTTTAATCATCGTTGACACGGCGCATTGTCTTGAAAGTAGTTTCCGCATGCTCAAATATGAACGTAGGGTAGCTGATTCGAAGTGTTAGCAATTCAAAATACTATATTTTTAGTTTCCATGTACAGATTTTATTGATCAAACGCTTTAATTGTTGGGAAATGTTCAAATTTTAAGAATCTACTTGAGATTTTCGATATGGCCACCTTTGGCCTTAACTATGGCCCGTAGACGGTCGAAGAACAAGTCGCATGCTGCACGAATTTGATTTTGTGGAAGTTTGCGCCATTCTCGTTGAAGGGCCACTTTTAGCGCATCAACGCTCTAGTATTTTTTAGTCAAGACCTTCCTGTCCAACATACCCCAGATTGAGAAATCCAGCGGATTCGCATCAGGCGAATTTGAGAGCCATTGTTGAGCAGAAATGAAGCTAGGAACGTTTTTTTCTAACCATTCTTGATTCACACGAGCTTTGTGTGACGGTGCCGAGTCTTGTTGGAATGTCCATGGCTTGCGACTGAAATGTTTGCGTGCCCACGGTAGTAAAGCACCCTCCAACACTGATTCACGATACACCTGGGCGTTTACTTTGACGCCAGCGGCCAAAAAAACGAGTGGTGAGCGCCCATCAGCAGTCACTGCAGCCCAAACCATCACATGCGGTGGTGCCTGCGTCCTGGTGGCCAAACGAACATTCAAATTTTCGTAGGACCTCTTTGTCAAGTAAACCCGATCATTTTGTTTGTTTACATATTGCTGGATACAGTAATTTTTCTCATCAGAGAAGACAATTTGTGACAGATTTCCGGCGGCGTGCAAGCGCAACAACTCCTTGGCTCTATCGAGCCTAACTTTTTTTTTGAGCAGGAGTGAGATCATGCGCCTTTTGGAACTTGAGGGCCTTTAGTCCGAGCTTGTTTGACAATATGTGTTGAATTCGTTCACGCGATATTTTCAGCTCGGCAGCCATTTGTCTGCCACTGCGTCTCGGATTTCGCTCAATTCTGGCCTTCACCTTTCGAACCATTTCTGGTGATGTTGCAGTTATTTTCCGACCACCACCATGTCGTTTGGCAACGCTGCCGGTACCATTGTAACGTGTTATGGTCCGATACACAAACATTTTATTCACTTTTAAATGTTTCAGCTCACGAACAATTGCTGGTTGCGATTTTCCAGCCAAATAAAGAGCAATCACACCATTACGTTTGAATTCCATTTCGAAAATTTTTTATCTTCAATAAATTGACGCACAAATGCTTTTGGTTACTTGTTGACAATATAATGAACTAACATCATGCCAATTTTTAGACAGCTGTCATGTTCCATCTGTCAGATAAGACTATCTGAAGTTGGTAACAGTTCGAATCAGCCACCCTGTATATCATCTGATATCTATCAATTATCTTACACAATTTCACATTGAGGTCGAAAACGACTTCTTTATATTTTTCGGAACAACTATCGAATTTGGGCGAACAGAGCTCTTAGCAATATCAGTGTTTGTATAACCGTGTTTATATTCAGCAAACCAGTCAATATTGGTCGATTTTTCTGGAGCAGACTCCGGAAGGCCTTTATCAAGCCAAACTTTGATTTTAACGGTGTTTTTCCCCACCAAAAAGCAGTGTCTTATCAACATATGAATTTCTTTTTCGTTGTCTTGAAAATATAGAAAGTTATTTCACTATAACCACTACAATTTTTGAAACAAACGTCATCAAATTTTCACAGCTATCTTTGCAAAGTCAGTACATACTAAAAACATATCGATACGTCCAACGTAAAAGTTGGTAACTCGAAAATTGTAGTTTTTAGTTCTGATAATTTCTGTATTGTTTTCGTTATAACAAGAAAACTAAAAACAACAATTTAATAAATGCTTTGGAAATCTGTAGTCCAAATAAAGGTTTTTCGACTATTAAATTGATGTCACTATTCCAAATTGATTAACAAAGATATTAACAATTTCAACTTTTAATTTGGATAAAAATGAATACATATGAGTTGTAACTCTAGTTACAACTTATGTTCTCTTTCAGCAACCAAATGTTCCATGAGAAAATTTGGTAACTTAACTTGCCAACTACCATTAAAAAATATTCTACGGACATTACGTTGGTATGTAGGACTTACAACCGCTGATTTTTAAAGAAAAATTAACTAATAACTTTGTAAGTCAAGTTACCAACGCAATTTGTTATTTTTGTCCCGTGAATAAGTTTTCAACCTAAGTTGCCAAGTTTTTGCATGGAGAGCTAACTAAAATATGCTTAGGTTGTAACTTTAAAAATTGCTCCCAGCCCTTCAAATTTCAAGCTAGAGATACCAAAATTTGACACAAGATAGAGTCTAATACGCAGATTTCGAAAATCATTGTCCTGTAAAAAGTTGGTAACTTGAGTTACAAACTTTTACGTTGGATGTATCGATATTAATTCTGTATATAACTCAAGAAAATGTTCCTTAAATCAAATTCTCTTAGCAGAGTTTCGTAGAGAGAAAAATTTGTTACAAAAAAGGTCACAAGCACTTATATGATTAATTTAGTATCTTCAGAGATATGCTTTTCACATTTCCATTGTTCCTATGTTATAAAACGCTTTTAGTTTTCCCTCTTACGAGTATATCGTCCCTATACAAGTGAAAAGTACTAGGTCAGTTTTTCAAGTTTTGAGATATTTGATGTTCAAAAAATTTAGTTTGGTTTTTTTGTATGGAAATCGTTGTTTTGCTTTAACCAGAAATATTAAATGACTCAAAACTAGAAAACACTGACTAAGTGCTTTCAAATTCTATAGGGGCTTAATATCGGTCATCGTCATTGCCCTTGGAGAATTGAATTGTGCTTGCAAAATTTCCAAACCTCTCTCTTTGAAAAATTTGGTTTTTTTAAGATACCAACTTCCGTATTAAGAGATGACTGTGTGTACGAAAGACGAGTGGCACCCTATTTACTATTAATGACTTAGAGCAAAAAGCTGTCTCCGTCATGGACACTTGGTCTTGGCTTTTATCTTGAAATCATAGATGAGTGTTGTTCTTGGTGTAGGTCCCAAAAAATTACCAAGACGTAGGCTCAAGACCAAGACTAATTTTGGTGATTACTAAAAATTAGCCTTTTACCAGTTAAGGCAAATGATTTCAATATTGCAAGATCATTTTTATTAAAAATATAAAAAAACTCAAAGGAAATTGGTGATCATTTACACCTGTATGAGTTTGTGCCAGAAAAGACCTAGATAGTCAAGTGTTTAATTAATTAAAGTTAAGTTTGTTCGAGCAATTGATGCAACAGAATCCAATCGAGCCCAAGCTGGCTTCAAAGATAGAGGACAAACATATGAAGAACAATTTCTTATTATAATTAACAATTATCTTCCCTTTTCCCCCTTTCCCGTTGCAAACTTTTATTGTTATACATATCCAGAACAATAGTCATTTTCTCAGTGTAGGTAAAGTCTTTTTTGTTTTCAATGGTCTTTGACAAAATTAATTTTGATCATAGATTTTCTATGGTTTTGATGATATCTGCAAAATCTTAATAAGCATCTAAGCCGTACTTGACTCATGAGTAAATTTGCATTACATTGTTGGTATCGATGCCATTTATGTAATTTATAGTCGTTTAGGTTGCCGGGTCTGAAACGTTCAAAAGTTTGTAAGACAACTAACAAAAAGTTTTATTGAGATCGTCCGCTACCAAAATATGTCTCAATAGGTACCACATGTTATGATTCCACCATATTTATTCCCGATGGTGTTACTTAATTCGAGAGACACCTATTAGCTCAAAAATGCACGAGTCTGAATATATAGTTCTGAAATACATATGTATTTTTATGAATAAAAATTAAAAGATACAAAAAACTAAAAGTTGATACACATCTTATAAAAACAAAACTTGTACGTTTAAGTAGTGACAGTCCAGTTCTTTCCAAAACTTGGCTTAACTTAAGAGAACAATGCTGACAAAAAATTTATAATATTCAAAGCAATTCTTCCTTTTTGGAACCAAATGCCTTAGACATTGTAAAATAAAACAAAGAATTCCAGATTTTCTCTTTTTTTTTATTTTATTAAATACACAAATCAAAGTTAATTTCGAATTCGTGATCGCGTGCAAATTATAATGCAACAAAACTGAAACATAACTAGTACATACGTATGCACATAAATATTTTTATATATACAAATAAACAAATACTGTAAAATTTCTTTATAAAATTTATAGGAGTATTACAGAAAATATAGGTGCCAGTAAAAAAATTAAATGAATACAATAAGTTAGTAAATTAAGAAAAATGTTATAGAAATGCAATTTTCTTAAACAACAAAACAACAGCTGCGGAAAATTGCAAAAACAATAATATACGTAGTAGAGGAAAAAATCAAATGCTATAAATCTTAAGCATGGTTACACCCATGAAAAAATAACAGCAAATTTATAATGAAATATATAAAAAAAAAATAATAATAATAATAGTTGTAATAAAAACAACAACGAAATGATCATATACCTTACTTATGATTATATTTTTTTATTATTTGTATCTTTTCCAACTCTTTATAATGATATTCAGCATGTTTCTATCATAGCACAAGGCGGTTAATTTCAAAGCAAAAGCCATACATTAATTCAGAACTAATTTTTAAATTGCCAACTGACTACTAAGGCTTAAAAGATTTTACTATATAATAACTGGTTTCCATAAGAATATTTAGGTTAATGCACTTATTACGTATTGAAGTAGACATAAGAAGTGAGTTTATTGCACATTAAAGTTATACTTAAGAAGTACCTACATATATGGATTGTTACATAGGTGAAGAGGATATATCAAAATGGAATAATTTTGGTGTGAGCGTGTCCGTACGCCAGTGTTTACTGGACAGCTCGACTAACCTATGGAGATAAATTTAAATATTATTGTGAATAACTTTAAATTTAGAACAGCTTTTAATTTGTTAAGTTCTTAAAAATCGATATAGGTACCATATGTATCCTAAGATTCTCTTGAGCATAAATTCATTGTATGTAAAAAACAAAAATCATTAATATTTCTTCAATATAAGTAGGTTGCGGTAAAGCGTTTCATAAGGTTTTTATATTAGCAATTTTATAAAAATTCTAAAAGTAAAAAACTTTTTTAAAAATTTAAGAT
This sequence comes from Calliopum simillimum, assembly GCA_951812925.1. Lineage (NCBI taxonomy): Eukaryota > Metazoa > Arthropoda > Insecta > Diptera > Lauxaniidae > Calliopum > Calliopum simillimum. Next base: position 40,319,590 of record OX638368.1, read on the forward strand.
ATTCGTGGTCAAAAGTCATCAAAATATTTTTTTCCAAACACGGGGGTTTTTCCATAAATTTCGAGAACATAGTGTTTTTCGATGCAAATTGTTATGATAGTTGAAAAGTTTGATTTTTTTTGGAGTAAGTTTCTCAGATCTCATCTTTCAGTTTGCAATGGAACATTGTGTTTTAATTTCACGAGATTATTATATTTTTTCTATGAATTGAATTTTTCAAGTGTACGTATATAAAACAATGTTACAATGTGAACTGAAAGATTACTCTTAAAAACCTTTAACTGTCACAAAAATTTGCATCAGAAAACACTAATGGTACTATATACTTGAAATTTATAGATCAACCTAGCTTATGTACAGAAAAATATTGGTCACTGGAATTTTAAGCAACACCACTTATGCAATATAAAGAGTTTTATTTTCAGTAGTAAAAACCACCTGCTCTGCAAATAAAATGCAATTTTTCAGCCTTGAGCTAGTATACGGTGCTTAGAACCCTACTACGGTCATGGTAATTTACTTTTATTTCTATTTATTTCCTTCTACTTTCTACGTTTTTCCTAAAAGAAAGAACCAGGCTAGCAGTACTTCTTGCACAAATAACAGTGAATGCCACTATCCATTTCATATGTAAAATGGGCTACTGATTCCGAAAATCGCATTATTTTTATTTTTGTTCGTGTTGTTTTTGAGATATCGGTCATTTTCGGTTTTCGGACCAAAAAAAAAAAGATCATTTCATTTAAATACAAATATCTCATGAATTAATGTTTGTATTCAAGGTAATTAAATTACCTACAAATGATATTCACATCACTTTTTGGTTGGTTTGTTAGTTTCGGCGAAATAAATTGATTTCTAAAAAAAACATTTTTTTTTTTTCGAAAAAATTAACAAAAAATCAAAATCATCTGCAGATTTATACAAGAAGAAATAACTTTTTTATAATTTTTTTTGTATCATAGACTATATATTTGTGAAGAAAATAAGATACCACTTAAAAAAATCGATGTAAAAATGGAAAAGTTGTACACAATTTATTGAAAACTTACCAAAATGCGTTTTTCTCTATTTTTTTCGTTTTTTTGTAATAAACTGTTCAATAATCAAAACTTTTTGTAAAACACATGAGAAAATCCAACAAATTCTTAAAGTAGGCGTTAAAAAAAAATACCCGTGTCTCGTCGTTTTTTCCAGCACGTCAGATTTTTTTTTTAATCGATTTTTGAAGTTTTTTAATCCACTGTACATGAAAAATACAAAAATAGCGAATTCTTGTGTTAAATCGATGAATTTAACTATACATATGATCCTTACGTTTGAGGTGTATTATGTGTTCAGTAAATTTATGCAGGATATTACGAGGAATATTTTTGTAGAAAATTTTAACCCTCTAATACGTTTGAATACAAACATTGGTTCTTGAGATATTTGTAATTAAATGGAACCATCTTTTTTTTTTTGGTCTGAAAACCGAAAATGTCCGATATCTCAATAACGACACGAAATAAAAAAAAAATAATGCGATTTTCGGAATCAGCAGCCCATTTTACATATAAAATGAATAATGGCATTCCCTGGGGAAAAAATTTTGACTCATTTGTTACATAGTGTAATTTTTACTGGGTCACCGTAAAAAGTTAAAAAACTACGCTGTCGATTCCTGTTACCTATCGAATTCATTTGCATGAATCCAAAATTCGTCTAGAACAGTCTAGTCTAGCCTTTGAACGTCCAACCCGTTATCTCCTGTATTTTATTCCTTACGTATCGTTCTTAAGTTTTAAATATTTTTGGTAAGTGGTGACCATTGGTGAAACTTTTCGTTAAATATTTTTGTGGAATACCTACTCGTATACCCATAATAATCCAATTTTTGTGAGAAAAGTGTCAAAAAGATCCATAAAAACAGGAAATAATGGGTTAAGATGTTCCTTAAAAGATTTCATTATGAATATCAGACGATATAAAGTTTCAGAATTTTAGAAAAGAGTGAAGTTTAAGTTGAATGAACATAATAAAGAGGTCTCCAGAAAAGCGCGAGTTCATCCGGAAAACATAAAAATCTGCGGACGTTTTTATATGACACACTCGGATTTATGTAGTTCAAATCAATCATTATACCGGAAAATTAAACCTTTTTTTTGTTTAATGAAATTCTTGTCTTTGTTGTTGTTGTTGTTTGTTGGTTACATTTAGTGTTGTAATTCTTGGCTAGAGATAACTTCCTGATGTTGGTTAGCTCTGTTTAAAACCAAAGAAATGTTAACTTATTTCCGCTATATTTTATTTTGTTTCTTTTCAATTCATTTTCTTTATTTCTTTCTTTATCTACCGGTGGTATGTACAATTTTTTTTTGACTTTAATAAACCCATATAACTTAGCACTCACTGGATTTTACATTAAGTTTAGCTGACTTTAGCATAACTTTTTTTTTTCTATCCGAGGCGATTGCTTCACCAAAACTCAATGTAGCCAACTTTACAGCAAAAAAAGAACGATTATTTTTATATAATACATTGTTTCCCGCTTTTTGCTTTTGCTGCTTTAGGGTTCACGTTCACTTGCGGTCAAAGTGTTGTTGCTATATAGTTGGGTCTTTTTGAAGTCTTTTTTGTTGTCTTTATTGTTTTGTTTCTCTTTTCATTTGCTTTTTGATCGTCTCCACTATTTACTACCTTATTGTGGTGCTGATTCAATTTTTTCACCTTATTTTTTTTTGTTATTTCCTTTGAAAATTTCAATTGTTTTATTATTTTGTCTGTTTTTGTGTTCAGTTTTATTTGTTTTCTTTGGGTTTTTTTTTTTCTTTTTTCTTCATTGTAAGCTCTCATTATGTATTTTTATTTTTGCTCAGCTGTTTTTGTTTTGGCCCCCCTTATATTGTTTTTCATGTATTAGCCAAGTTAACACATAAAGCGTAGTTTTTTCTTTTAGCGTTAAGCTGACGTTTGCGAAAAATTTTTAAACTTTCTAGAAACTTGTGAACTTTTTATGTTTTTATTGAAATGTCAAATTTTAACTTTTTGTAGCAAATTTTTTACTTTGAGCTTTAATTCTTTGGCAGCGAAATTTTTGTGTGACTGAGCATATAATAAGTGTTGCCAAAGTTTGTCATTGCTCAATGCAGATTCTATGAAAATGTCTTTTGAAACAATTCTACTTCTTTCTTGTAACGGGAGCATAGGGCTAAAATGAATCGTCTCCATTGAGTGCAATGACTTTGGTTTCTCTCCACATCTTTAATGATTCTTGGACTTCCTACTTCAACAATCTTTTTCACGCGATTAAGTGTTCGAAATTTGTAGTTTTTTGTTGATGACACGTGAGGTTTTAATACTCAAAGTTTTTCGGAAAAAATTTTCGCCATACTATGAAGATTGTACCAGATTTTATAATAATACTTACAATAGGTGCAAAGGTAAAATATTGGAAATGTTTTTTGTGTGGGAGGTATAGCGTCCCCTCTTTTAATTTTTCCCATGTTGCTATCACTTAAATCCATGTACCAAATTTTATAATGATAAAAGTACATAAATAGAGTATTTTAAGTATTTTTGTGTAGGGGTGCAAAGCCCCCATATTTTAACCCCCTCTCTATTCGTATAGTATTTTGGAAATAAAATACACGTTCTCAATATTAAGTTTTGTAGTAATAACTGATACAGGTACAAAGATATAGCAATTGATATGTTTTTTTTTTTTTATTGGGGGTGCCCCCTATTTCCCTTAATTTCTGTGAAGCGTTTGGTGAACGTAGTATATTCTTGTGTACAAAGTTTTGTAACTATAACAGCTAAAACTGCAGAAATATAGCTATGGAGGTGTTTTTTGTAAGGGATATAGAGTATAGAGTTTTGTTCAATTTTTTCGTATGGAGGCTACCCCTCACACCTATATCAAAATCACTTCACTCTATTTCGTGAGGTCAATGGACATATTTTAACAGCTCTGCATACTAAAAAATGCATTTTGAATTTTTCACGTCTAGATTGTATAAAACAGTGCACTGTGCGCTGCGTTACATGCTAGTTATTCTTTAAGTGATTTATACTATAGACGTGGTTTACTTTATACTTGCTTTGTTAAAGTTCGTATAATGAAGCTTAGAAGATTTCTATTCCATTCTGCATATCTTTAATGCTCACGATGATCTTTACTTCGAATATTAAAAATCCAAAAAATTTTAAAATCGGTCAATCAATTCCACAAAAAAATTATCTTGATATAAATCAGCGCTTAAGGGTATAAATCACATAGATAATTAAAATGATATCTCATACATACGAGTATATGCAATACAAAAAAAAAAGACTAAACAGCGGTTTGTATAATCGTTTCTTTTTTCTAGGCACCACCTCACCGTTTATTGGCCATAAAAAACTTAATTATTTCATATGCTATAATTTATAATACTGTCAAAGTTGACATGCCGACTTTTGCGTTTATCTTTTTTTTTTATGTTAAGATGCGACAACAACAACGATAATACTCGAGAGTAGCACTATAAAATATCAATAATGAACTGCATAAATTAGTGCTTCATTCAAACTAAACCAACAAACTAGTTGGAATATTAATTTCAGTCAAATAAAAATTAACTGATTTTAATTTTATTGTGGTCGTTTTTTTGTCTTCGTTAATTGAAATCGAAAGTAATTAATGAGATATAATTAATTTGAAATATTATATCAAATTGATAATTTGCAAAAACTTAAATATCCAGCTGCGTAAGTGCTATTTTAGAAAAAGGAAGTTTAAGGAAAACAAAAATATTAAATTGCACCTAAGTATGTAAATACATATATTTTTCATCTCAACAAAACGACTTCGATGCCTCGGTTCTGTCATAAATCTATTGGGAATATCGAATGTTGCACCTCGGTTCCACCATATTTTTTGTACTTAAATTTTCAACTGTATGGTAGTGTATTTCGTCAATATGTATTTTGCATGGTTATCCTTAAAATAAACAAATCATCCATTCCACTTTTAATAAAACAAAAAATTTTATTTGCGGCTCATTTTTACTGTGTACGTAATTGCAAAGATCGTACCTTTTCAGTATCTGCGAATACGTGTACAGTGTTTAGCTGCAATTTTTATTTCCTGTTTTATTTTAAATACCAAGCAAAGTGTCTTTTACTTCTATAGTAGTTATTTTGGTTTAATTTAAAGGTCAAATAATTACAATAATAATATAATTATAATCATCAAATGAGACCAAAATGTTACTAAATTCAATGATTTGCAAATATCTCGTTAATGGGCACCCCACTTTGATTTCGCTATTTTGAAGGTATTTCGTGGAAAACTTAATTTCTGGAGCATGTGATTTTGTACAAAAAGGTCATATTCTTTTTATCATATGACTCACAATGTTTCAGAGATATTTCATTCACCGTGAAACACTGAAATTAAATACTATAGTTTATTATACTTACTTATTTAATATTTTCTAAGAGACTTAAGCAGCAAACTTGTTGATTTTAATAAATTTTTAAGCTTAAAGTTGTATTTATTTAATTATTTATTTTTTTGTGTATTTGGAGTTATTCAAGTTTTCTATGCTATATATGTGTATATATATATGGATATATGTAAGAGGTATTTTTTTCGCATTTTCAGTGTTATATCATAAAACTTTCTTGCCCGATACAGCTAATTTTTAACCTCAGTAGCTTTGATGCGATCTGTGGATACGAGACATTGTTATTCCAAAAATTGAATTTCCAGGATATTCTCTGATGATAATATGCCCGAAAATATTTTTCATTATTAACGTAAAAAATTTTTCTAGCAGATTATAATAGAAAATAAAATTTACGCATTCAAATAATATTTTGTAGAATTTTAAAAATTTAACTTCTTAAACAACAACGAAACATTCAGATTCCTTTTTGGGACGTCTCTGGCGGGAAAATATAAGAAAACGATTATCGCCATAAATTTCCATATATTTCTTGAATTTTCTAACTTATGAAGCTTTTTAAACTAAAAATTATCCAATAATTACCAAACTTTAAATGCAAAAATTTGAGTCCAAATATAAATTTTTCTACGTTTTAGTATGAAATTTATGTTAGAGAACAGTCTTATGTACATATATGTATAAATTACTTGAATAACTTCAATTAAAAACTAAAACTTACAGAATTCATCTCCCAACGTTTAATGGAAATTGTTCGTTTTACACACTTTTTAAATAAATAAAACCAAAAAAAAAATATATAAAAGTGATAAAAGATGTGGTAAGAAACCAAATAAAAAAAAACAACGTGATAAAATATTTTATGCATGTAAAATTTTAACTTAAACTTATTAATACAAATTAAAAATAAAAGTGTAAATCCCCTTGTTATAAAAACGACAATTAAAAATCAACCGATACATATAACCATAGTGAATGCAATTTAAATTCTTTAACCAGTTAGTGACAATTTAATATCAACAATCAGTCAAATGAAAATAACAACAACAGCAAAATCACAATTATAACAAACGTTAAATATCATAAACGTCATGTGGAAGTAAATAAAAAAAAAGCCGATTTAATGAAATTTGAAACTTTGAGTAGTGTTCAAAGTGTCTGCGAAATACAGACCAAAAGTGAGAAAAAAAGTGTTTTGCAAACAAAAAAGTGTCGGCTATAAAAGAAATATCTATCTATATATATATCTATTTCTATATATCTGCATATGAATATGAAAAGTATCAAATAAATACGTAACAATAAAAATAATAAGCACAGAAAAAAGTAAAAAAAAAATATACTAAACAGCAGCGAAGAAAGAACAATAACCTGAAAACGTGTCTAAACAAAGGGCTACAATTTGTTTTAAGCCAGAAAAATATGGTAAATATCTACAAAATTCTTTTTGATATATGTATTTTGAGTAAATTTGAAAATGTACACATTAGCATTTATCGAAAAGCTTGCTACTTGCACACAAAAAATAGAACATAAAACTAATGAAAAAATTCATTGAATTTGAGCCGAGAACAGCATTCATTGACTGTATGAATCATTTCATAAAATATAAGAAATAAATTCATAAATTTTTATTTTATTTTTCAAAAAATAAAAAAAGTGTGAATTTCGTTCTCATATTTTATGAAATGATTCATATAGTCAATGAATACTGTTTTCGGCTCAAATTCAATGAATTTTTCATTAATATTATGTTGTTGTTTTTTGTGTGTAGCAAAAATTTTTTTTTAAATTATTGTTGAAAATAATTAATTATCTTTTTATGACCGTAATTATTTAAATAAAAGAATTTAATCCATTCCCGAACACTGACTCATACGAAAATTGGTTTAACTTTTAAAAAAGTTCACCTAAAGAGTATGTCGAAAAAAACTTATACACGCTAAAGTTAAATAAAACTTAAACCGTTCAATTTAAAGATTCTTAAAAATATGTGAATTTATTAATATATTATAGATATTCATTAAACATTAAAATATTAGAATATTAATCGGAATTTATAAATCTATCCACCTTTTCCGGGAATCCTGTCATTAACGATATAATAGTTGTTTCCGTTACCTTTTTGGAGGATTCGGTCCATTTACGCTTGAAGTCAGACATGTTCTGGGATAACTTTCCTGTGTTCTTCAATTCCCTTTTCACGAGCGCCCTGAGTTCTGAACAGTTGGATGGGTTTGCCTCCCGTGGTACAAAATTTACATTATTATTGTACTTGCATACCACTCAAGGGCCTTTTTTCCATAGTGGCATGATGCTAAATCGGGCCAGAAATATGTAGCCACTCTGTGCTGTCTTAGGAAAGGCACTCCTTAATATACATTTCTGTATTTATCGTTCCTGATGTCACAAATACTTGGTTTCTTTTGCCACAACTGCAAATGGCTTGCCGCATAAGAAACTTCTTAGGAAATTTTGTTTGCTTTTTTGTCCAGTATTGTTCATGCCACATCAGCCACATAAAAATCTTGACCCGGAAGTTGTGAATAGTCTGCCAGAACATAGGTTTCATCATCCATCACACAGCACGTAAAGTTTTTCAAAAAATTAGACCTCAATTTTTTAGCTTGTTTTTTTGCTTCTAAATTCTTTACAATGTACAATTGCAATGTGAATCTGGAAAGTCCACAATGGATTTTTTTAAACAATTTTAATTATTTCTTCACGTACTTTTATTTCGCTGTTCATTTTGAAAGAAATAACAATTGAAAATTAATAATTTGAATAAATATATCATCTTATATATTTTTAAAAGTTAACGTGATTCAAAAAAAAAAAAAAATTATTCATTGGACAGGATAAGTTATGTCTGAAAAGGGGCGTATAAGCAAAATTTTTTTTCACCAAAATGTGTGTTACTTAATGACATTTTATATATTGAAAATTGATTTTTTTAATTGAACTTTAAGTCATTTTGCAAAGATCGATTTACATATAAATCTATCAATGCATCTTCTAACACATAATTATGACAAATCAAGGAACGGAGTAAAAACACGGCTATGACTCATCAGACTATTTTTGTTGTAATTATAATTGTATTTATTGCACTAAATTAATTATAATTGAGGGGGTTAGAAGCAAAGGGGTACAAGTAACAAAAAGTAAATTTTGAGTAAAATATAGTTAAAGTTAACGTTGCTTCATTAATTGCAGAGTGAGTTAAAAAATAAAATATTGCGCGTCAAATAACACTTAAAGTATGCTCCATATAATGTTGTTTTCAAATTTTTTCTATAAGTCCCCCTTTAAAAGTTATTAGTATTTCAGTGAAAGCCTACACCATTTTACTCAAATTTTTTTTTTGTAGTAAAAATGGAGTAAAGTTAGCACTTGTAGCAACTAACATAGCAGAAGAAAAAACTAAGTACCATAACTCTAAGAATCCTTAAAACGTTCTGTGTTAAACTTATTTTTTAAAATTTTTGTAGAGGTCCGCTTTTAAAAGTTATTAGTATTTTACTGAAAGCCTACCGCACTCGTTACTTTTCATTTCAAAACGAAAATATTTTATTCAATATTTTAAACTCGTTTAGAAGCAAAGGGGTACAAGTGCAGTAGACTTTCACTAAAGTACTAATTACTTTTAAAAACAGACCTCTAGAAAATTTTTAAAAAATACCTTAAAAAGGGAATTTTTCAAGGATTCTTAAAATTGAGATATATAATTTTTTCTTAACCTATGTTAGATATTACGCTGCGCTAACTTTGCTTCTTATTTACTAGAATAAATTTTTTTTTAATTTTGTTTTAAAGAAAAACTATAATTTTGTGAACTGGCTTACCTTAATGGGGCTCTATAGAGGTGTAGGAACTCAAAAGCTTAGGTATTGTTTGTTTCATAAATAAAGCAAAGCTCCCACTACCTATTCTCATACTTAACTCAATTTTTCGTAATTTGTCACTTGTACCCCTTTGCTTCTAAACCCCTCAATTGAAAAATTGCAAGTTTGAAAACTTTTTGTGTTTTTGGTCTGGGTGGGAGTCGAACCAAGGACCTCCAGGTTGGTAGCAGAAGTCGTTACCACTGCACCAGCCTTGCCCGGCAGCGAAGCCGACTTTTGCCAGTTTTGCTTGTGTGCTAATACTTATTGATATATCATAATTGCTGTTTGTGTTATTTATTGATATTTGGTATAGTTGTTCCTTAATTAAGCTTAAAAATATTTTTGATTTTTTTTTTAAATGCCCCCCTTAATTTTTTTTCAAAAGTTCTTTAATTTAAAGCATAATTTATAAGCTTTAAAATGATGTATGACTCAAGATGGGATTCGGTTGCTAGATGAGAGTTTTTGGATTTTGAACGCCCGCGGCAGGCAAAACTATTTGTTTACTCAAGAGGAAGGCATCTTACGAAAAAAGTTTACAAGGCATAAAATTACTAACATATATCATTTGACAAACTTTGGTGTAAGCTATAAATTTTTGAAAAAAAAAAAAAAATTTTGCTTCATATACAAACAATGTCGTATTAGTTTTTTTTAGAAAAAACGTAATATGCGAAACGAGCAAATTAAGTGCACTAAGAGGCGGTTAGGGACAGGACGGAGAATGAGTTTTTAACACTTTATGTTAAAATTTCATAGTAAAATATAATATCAAATTTTAAATTTTAACATGATTTTGAGTCCCGGGACTTTGAATGGTAAATTTTTTGGAGAATCAACCATATGCTTTTAAGCTTTATAGTTATGCATAAAATTGCTTGAAAACTGAGTCATATCTCATTTTAGGTTATATGTAAGTATGTACTTTGTTATAACTTTTAACTCACCCATTTTTTTGTCTTTCAATCTCCATTGTCTAAGGTTTTTTTCGTTTTGTTTTCTTTAATATTACCTTTTCTAAAGTTTTCTAATAAAACCTACTACTATTCACTACATATCTCGTGCTATCAACAAGATAGACACGATACAAAAAAAAAAAAAAAAAATAAAAAAAATAAAAAAATTGCCAACCATTGAATAGAAAACTCAACATGCCATAACGAATCCATCGATCACATCAAGTGTTGTAGCGGCGCGTAGCAGTTATAGAAACAATATCTTGTACAGTATATCCCAGTATAGAAATATCACAATTTCTTCTCATGTATAAAACAAAAAATATAAAAGGCCAACAGAAAACGAAAACAAAGACCATAAAAAAAAACAACGTAATAATAAATGAATAACGAGCTCTCACAGTTCATTTTAATTGACATCAAAAATTATAGCAAAAAGTTTTAGATTCTTTCTGGGTGATGTTTTTTTTTTCCTTTCGTTTTTGCCCCTTCTGCGCGTTCTGCTGACGACAACGAGTTTTTGATTAAGTTCATAAGCGTTCATATATTTTTGTTGTTGTTGTTGTTGTTGTTGTTCTTAAAAACAAATTTCAGGAAGTACATAGTGGTATTTGGAGGAAAAGGTTTTTAATCATTACGCTATTAAGACTTACATATACACAAACGTAATTCACTTTTGAAGTAGCTTCGAATTAATCATTAAAAAAGTGCTCTTTTGTAACACTTTTAGTTAACTGTTTTGATAGTCATTCAGATTTCTTGGTGTATTCCATTTGATTATCTAAGACATATTAGTGGCACAATCCCATGGTATTTGAGCACAATTCATAAGTAATCATATCTGATCTCAGTTTTCATCAGTTTAAACTTTCACCGAAGCTCAATTTGTACCTCAGTTGAAGATTTTACGCAATCTTTACGTAGTAAATACTCCACAGAATAGAATGTACGCTTTAGAACCATTTGGAGACCATGTGAAGTATAAATTTGTATTCGCCTAACTTACTTCACAACTCGAAGAGAATATCATATGTTATTTTTTGCAGTATTCACTGTGAAATCTCTTCTGAGGAAACATAAGTAATAAGCATTATCTCATCGACCTTATTGATATTTGAATAAGACTATCATTACATTTTACTATACGAATCATGTAGTAAAACTGAGTTTATCCCAAACTATCCCTGATGATAATCTAGTATTCTTGTCATCTAGGTCCATATCATTTGCAAATTACTACCAACGGGGAAGCGCGGTACTTTTTGAGCTTATCGGTGTCACGTTTTTACTATTGTGTTAATAAATCAGCTTTTACAATAATCGTTGTACAAAGAAAAAAGGCAGATCTGAATCCGTTTCTGACTTGCATTTTTTGTTGTACTGGCGATGGAGCTTTTAACGACCTTACATCAGAAATTTTTCATCTTTTGCCTCGTATGACTGTAATATACGTAATATTGCATTCTCCGGTTACTTCTAACAAAGCATAGGGCCAAAAGGAATCGTCTTCATTGAATGCGTTTCTTTGCAATGATTTTGATCTCTTCAAGAATGTACCCCTTATTGGACTTTTTTTTTCCACGAGCTTTTGCAAATAACATTTGGTAACCCATAAAAAATTTTTTGGTCGCATATTTTTGTAGAATACTCTACTCTAAGATGTTTCAGAAAAACATTTCTTATGTAATTTTAATATGAACATCCGCCGACAAAATTTACCTTGATTCAATAAAATAAAAATAAAAAATATATTAAGCTGTGATTTTGCATAAAACCGCTCCGAGAGATCTCTAAATGACCTTCAAAAAATTTTAATAAAACTTTCAGCTCAATTTTTTCCCACCATCTGTCAGATTTTCGGGGGATTTCATTTCCTGACAAATGTTCATCTCATAAGATTCGGCGAAAAACTGAATTCGCAAACACAAAAACAATAGAAAATAAAGAACACAAGTTGACAAAAAATAACCCTTCTACCGTGTTGTCAAGGCCTAAAAATTTGTGGTGCTTATTAAATTCTTTAGATATCACTGGCTTTCAACTTTGTGTATTCTCCTAGTCTTCCTCTACCAAAGAACGTCTACTAAGGGATATGTATGTATTCTCCTTTAACTCCTAGGAGGAGCATAGGGCCAACTAAGGGATATGCCACTACCTTATTTACATGTTTTTATTTTTATTTCTTAGACTTATTAAAAAGCAAATCTTCGAAAAGGCATCTTTCTTGTTCATTTTAGTCCAATTTCCCGACGCCCGGCATTAGGCGACCTTGAGCCTTGACGACCCCATATTACAATAGGTTTTTGCCCTAGCGCTTTGCATATTTAACCTCTTGCACTATCATTCCACACGGAAATAAAAAATATTTAAAAATTATCAGAAATGGGCTGTAATATGCTGGGAAAAATTCCGACTCAATCATTTTTATGTGTCCAATAGGAAATATTCATAGCTGATTCAGTTGTAAACCAAAACGCTTGGCAACCAGCGTTGCTAAATAAGTCTCAACCACGCTCGTGAGTGATTTAGCAACGCACTATACTACGATCTTAGAGCGTTGTTGAATCTAAATCAGAAACGATACGTAGTTAAAACACTCACGAACGAGGTAGAAACTCATTAAGCAACGCAAGTTATGCTTTTTTCCTTCGCTCTGTGTAGGGGAAAGTATTGTTGAAAGCGTCAATCATCCAGTTCAAGTAAAACAAAAGATTTCTTCAAGTTGGTAAGTTCTATGAATTATTTTTCTGTTCCTGAAGCTTACACTTTTTTCAGCATCGAAAACTACTTGATATTTTCAATAGGCCCATTGTAGAAAAACACCAATGACACAAATTACAAAATTTCATGATGAAATTACGTTGTCTTGGAACTTTAATCTTAATTTTCTTTAAGTGACCAAGGCAGATTGGACGTCTTTTTAATTGAGTGTAGGTGCGTTTTTAGTATTTTCTATCGCATATGCTACGATCGTTTCAAAATAAAACAGAAAATGCCATAAATTAAAAATTAACCGATTTTGTACAATAAACCCACATGATTACTTAATATTGATAAATAAAGCAGAAATGATAGCAAACATGAAAATGATATGATCGATACAAAATGTGAGAAATGAAGACAAAATATAAAAAAACACCACTAAATTAAGTTGGGAGTTCAATCAATTCTTCATATGATGGTCAATTATTTGAACTATTCTGGCAATGCGGTTACGCACTTTGGCTGTGGAGGGTGAGTGAGGAGTGAGTGGAGTGATAGTATGCTGTGTGGCAAAGAATTTGTAATTTAATTAAAATTTATTGACTTATTGATGTATAAAATTGTAGTTTTGTTTTTTCTCTTCCTACTTTCAATTATTATATACAGGAGGTATGGCAAATTGTTGAGAAAATAATGCGCTTAATTGAATTAGAAATTTTTTTTTTTGTTAGAAATTTTGAATTTCACAATAAGGTAAAAGGACAAAACCAAAAATCGCCACCACAATATTACTTCTGTGAAATAAAATTAAGTCTTTAGGTAACAAATATTATACATTTTTGTAAATATTTCCAAAAAACAACTATAATTACGTCTAATTATATTCCTAAATTTGTATAATAACTAACTACTTAATTATAGTAAATATCTGAGTATATGGCATAAACGGCATATCAATTACGTCATAATTTTTTTTCTCAGAATTGAATTGTATTTCCGACAAAGTTTTATCATGAAATTTAGTATTCATATTTGGTCCTTTAAATATTTTTGGTAGTGTTTTTCTGCTCTTTTCAACCTAAGTAATTTCATCAAAGTGTTTACAACATTAAATTCATTATTGTTTTTCTTAAATTTTCAAAAGTACCTACCTAGGTACATGTCTGTTTGTATAAACTAATTATAGCGTAAATTTCCACCATGCTCATTATACACAGCCTTATGGTACTTACAATTAAGCTAACTAGTATTCACCATTGTTGATATGGTTGTACAATATACATATTTCAATGAGTTTACTTATCAGTTAATTTATATTGTATACAAATATATCATAGATAAGAATAAACACAAAAAAAATTTTATACAAAATGGTAAAATCAAAGTTAATAAAGCAACATTTTTGGAACAAAAATATTAAGGTTAGAATATTTATAAAAGACAAATTCCCTGTATTCAAAATTAATAGTTAACGAATAAAAAGAATTATCCTCGTCTTTCCAGGAAAACTTGTAAGCAAAGAGACGTGCATGAAAATTATAACATCAAAGATCACATTTTTAAAGTCTATATGCAGCCGTTGCATGCCAAAAATGTAACAAAAATTTACCTCAACCCTTCCGATTTCGCTGAAAAAAATTCAAACTTTTTTTTTGCTGATTTTGGATGGGTGCAAAAAATTATAACTAGTTTTTGCTTATAGTCTTCATTACCCTGCAAAAAAATTTGACTCCTAATTCGGTTAAGATACCATCATTGTATTGGACTCACATGAAAGCCAGTTTTGTCTTCTTTCTACAAAATATATTTTAGAAGATCTAAAAAGTAGGCTACGAAGCCTTTTTATACCCTACACCCAGGGTATATTCACTTTGTCCTTCCGTTTGTAACGCAGAGAAGGAGGCGTGGCAGGTATAGAAAAGTATATATATTCTTGATCAGCGTCACCTCCTGAGTCGATATAGCCATGTCCGTCTGTCTGGCTGGCTGGCTGGCTGGCTGGCTGGCTGGCTGGCTGGCTGGCTGGCTGGCTGGCTGGCTGGCTGGGTGGCTGGCTGGGTGATGTGTGTGGAAATACACTTTTTGAGAAAACTAAGCAAGATAATTCAATGAAATTTGGTACCCAGCTTCCGTCATCAAAGATAGCTCGGGGGATTGAAAATGAGCAAAATCGGTTAACGGACACGCCTACCGTCCATACAAAAAATATATTCAAAATGCAATTTTAGGAGTTTTTTTCACGACAATGCAACCAAAATACACATAAATACCAGAAATTGTAAGCGCAAGCTCTGAGAAAAAACTAAGCAAAAGCTTCAAAACGCTATACTGAAAGCGATTTTGGAGGTATTCGAACCAAATTTAACTCAGACACTAAGAACTATAAATGAAAGCTCTCAACAAAAATTGGGTGAAATCGGACAAGGGGGCGTAGCACCTCCCATATGAGCAAAAGTTTCAAAATGCCATACGGAAAGAGTTTTTTGAGATAATCCAAACAAATTTCACTCAAATACTAAAGACTATAAATGCACACTCTAAGCTAAAACTAGAGGAACTCGGACAAGATGGCGTGGCACCTCCTATATAAGCAAAAGCTTCAAAACACTATGCTGAAAACATTTTTCACTCAGACATTTAAACCTATAAATGCAAGCTCTGAACAAAAACTGGGTGAACTCGAACAAGAGGGCGTAGCACCTCCCATATGAGCAAAATTTTAAAAATACTGCAGTGTAGGGTATTTAATGTTTGGCCAGGCCAAATTTTACACCCTTACTAGTTATTAATTCAAGCACAAGAAAAGTAGTAAAAATGGTAATTTTTAACATATAGCAGAACATTTACTTTTTGCTAATTGCCTTTATTACCTTTCCAAAATAGTTCAAAACAGGACTATCCTTTAGGAAACGTGCTAGCTATGGACCTTTTTTGTGAGTTTTATATGGAAATATTGGCCAATTTAATGCTTTGAAAAGTTCAAAAACTCATAACTCCTAAGTCGTAAAACAACCATCTTAATTTTTGGTTCACATGAAAGGATTTTTTTTTCTTTCCATAAAAAATAAATTGAAAGGTCAAAAAAGTAGGTCTTGGAGCATTTTTGGAATTTTAGTAGGGGAAGAGTACCGGGTGTGGGTACCGTTTTGTTTTCGACTCATAACTTTTGACCAAATGTATATTATGCAGACGTATAAGTATCAATGAAAAGCTAGAGACCTTAGCTAACTATTGGTGAAGAAAGTAAATTGATTTCATCAGTTGGAAAAATAATATAAAAAAAATAGTGAAGTGAACATTTTTGACAAAAAAAAAATGTTGGTTCGGTTGTAGACACCCTTAGAAAATCGGAAAATATGAAGTAAAACGCAATCAAATGGAAGAAAATGCAAAATTAATTTATTCTGGACCCATTGATTCACACAAATTCATCATCTGAAGTGCAATGAAAGCAAGTACTTAAAATAGCTGGTTTGCATGTTAGCGCACTTTAAATGAATGGGCCGACTGAATTCGCTGCATTTTACAGAGTTATTGGCGGTAAATTTGCGCGGTAACAGCTTAAAACTAATTATACAAAAGTCCAAGTCGTAAGTATTAGTCCTCGCTCGATGACGCTGAGTTGTCTGCCGTGGCGCGTGGATTTCTTGGCGAGCTTTGCCAAAGGCTTAGCTGTCGTTCCCTTGGCTGTCTTAGGCGCCTGCTTAACTGTCCTCACGGCTGCTTTCTGTTGAGCAGAACTTCCTGAAAAAAGTGGAATGCATTTATTTATCTGATTTGGTGGCACACGTTGCCCGCATTTACGCAAGAAGTCCAGCAAAATACCATCGTCGACTGCTTCGACGTCACCGAAATTTTGTTCTACGTTCTACATTCTTCGTAGCGTTGAAGAGTGAGTCGTGGAAAGGCAACCGCTCTAGTAGTCAATTTAAAGGGTTCCTTATCAACCAAGCATTATTTGATGGCTTTGAGTAGTGCATTGAAATTAATTCTTTTCGATGTAGACGATTTATTTGAGGTAGACATAGTATCTGTTAAAATTGGAATGCAATATCACAATATATTTGAATCGAATAATGAAACAAAATGAATTTTTCACAAGAAACATTTCTAGCAAAATCTGCGATATCTTTAATGGACCTTTTGTTTCTTTCCTTTCCACTAAAAAAGCGTAAAAAGACATAAGAATACCATTTAGATTAGTAACGTTGGCATCCAAGACGATATTTCAGTAAACACACGCTTTAAATAAAAACTAGTAAGGGTGTAAATTTTGGCCTGGCCAAAAAATAAATACCCTACACTGCAGTATTTTGAAAATTTTGCTTATATGAGAGGTGCCACGCCCTCTTGTCCGAGTACACCCAGTTTTTGTTCAGAGCTTGCATTTATAGTTTTTAGTGTCAGAGTGAAATTTAGTTGGATTATCTCAAAAAACTTTTTCAGTATAGCATTTTGAAACTTTTGCTTATATGGGAGGTGCCACGCCTCCTTGTACGATTTCAACCAATTTTTGCTGAGAGCTTTCATTTATAATTTTTAGTGTCTGAGTCGAAGTTGGTTCGAATATCTCAAAAAACGCTTTCAATATAGCGTTTTGAAGCTTTTGCTTGTATGGGAGGTGCCACGCCCTCTTGTCCGAATTCACTCAGTTTTTTATCAGAGCTTGCGCTTACAATTTGTAGTACTTATGTGTATTGTGGTTGCATTGTCGTGAAAAATACTCCTAAAATTGCATTTTGAATATAATTTTTGAATGGGCGGTAGGCGTGTCTGTTGACCGATTTTGCTCATTTTCAATCCCCCGAGCTAACTTTGACGACGGAGGCAGTGTACCAAATTTCATTGAATTATCTTGCTCAGTTTTCCCGAAAAGTGTATTTCAACACACAGCCAGCCAGCCACCCAGCCAGCCAGCCAGCCACCCAGCCAGCCAGCCAGCCAGCCAGCCAGCCAGACAGACGGACATGGCTATATCGACTCAGGAGGTGACGCTGATCAAGAATATATATACTTCTCTATATCTGCCACGCCTCCTTCTCTGCGTTACAAACGGAAGGACAAAGTGAATATACCCTGGGTGTAGGGTATAAAAAGAAGGGTGCCCACGCCCGAACCAATTCGGTGCCCATACATGACTTTGACAGCCACTTTGAAAAGCATTGAGCAAATTGTGCTGTGTGAACATTTTGGTTGCATTCGGTTTTGAATCACAAGATATAATAAATTTACTGCAGGTCTTCGATTAATTCAGTTCGATTTATCGCAAAAAATCTTTTGTGTTGACTTTCAGTTATTTAAAAATTATTTTCTTCTCATCACAAAGCAAATGCGTCTGTTTGCTCCGGTAAATGCACAAAAACTTTGTGCTGTCAAAACACGCGCTTAACATTTGGCAGAACAGCCTCATTTTTTTTCTGTCAAAAGTTACAGGGGGGCACCCACACGCGAACCATGCCGGCTGGCGGTACTCTTCTAAATTAAGTACATTTTGTCAAATATTACAAAATTCGCAATTTTCGTAAGATGCTTTGCTTTTGGGAAAAAAAAATACGTTTCGCCGATCGTGGGCGTTCAAAAGTCGAAAACTCTCAAATAGCTACTGAATCTTATTATGAATGATATACCATTTTAAAGCATAGAAATTTAGCTTTAATTTGAAGTGTTTAAAAAAATACTGAAGTATTCTCAAATTTGAATAATTTTTTATTGAAAGTAATTATTTTTTTTTAAAAGTAAAAGAACAATTAAAAATCATTGGGATGAGTTATCTACAATTATCAATGTAGAAACTTTGTTTTTTTCAAAATAGCCAATTTCAAGATACTGTATCTTAACATCTGTATCTTTCATCCCCAATGTTGCATATATGTTTTCTGACTTTGAGACTCCATTACTGTTTTTTTTTTCTGCAAAATAGTGTGCAATAAATTTTATTTGATCCTTTGTTTTATTCCCTTTTCATTCATTTTCCTTAGTAAGACTTTGTAAGTCATTATAAAAGACAGCAGAAGTAATTGAAAGAAAGAACGTAATAGTGAAAATTTTGAAAATTTTTTTTTTTAAGTGATTTTTTCAAATGTGTTTATTAATTGTATGCACTTTTTGTGTTGACAGTATTGTAAGATACGTATTATGCAAATATTTTTTTTTTTTATTTTTTTTGAAATATAAAGCGTTTTGATTTCTGTGAAATTTTTTATTTACTGATGTTGCATATACGCAACAGGTCAAGTGAACCGATTTTGATAAAACATGAATATTATTTTATTTTAAGCTGAAGCAACCTAAAATTACACTGTTCGTATATTTCCTATAGCTAGAAATAAATTGGGGATCAAAGAGTTAGCAACAAATAGTTTCAGGGCAAAATCCTCCCGAATATGGTGGCCTCTTTTTCTTAGCCTTGAGTAAAAGCCCTTGAGTTGGGATTTAGTTCTATAGGTTTCTTGTTACGTTTGAAATGATTTCAGCGCATCAGAAATGGGTACCCATGAAAACGAACACACTAAATCAGTTTTCTGAGTTCAGAGCTATGCTTTGGTAGTCCCGGAATACATGGGCGTGCCCCTTAAAAAAGACTTACTATGCTTTCAGTAACTTCCACGCAGCCATATAGCGGTAATTTTGTAATCAAAATCGTTCTGTGTGTACGGACCGCATTAACATTGTTATGGATTTTGATCGAGCCTCATGAAGGTAATGCTTTACCTCGGGAATTTTCTAGGCTTTTACATTAATGGCACATTAGAATAGCTTCTGAAAGTATTGTCTACTTTCTTTGAATTTCATTTGAACTTTTTTTTTTTTTTGTAAAGCAAAAGTTGAATATTTTTAGTTATCAGTAAAATACCTATAACAAATTTTACCTTTACACATTTTTTCAATGTATTGTGTTTCAGGGTAACAAAAAAATTTGTTTTGTTCGATAAGAAATTTTGTTTTTTTTACAAACTTAAGTGATTTTTTTATGAATTTTATCGTGAAAACAAAAAAAAAAAAGAAATCAAAAAAAAAAAAACTACAGTCGTGATTGATTTTTATGTGCCATATTCATAATGTTATTGCTTGGTTTTGATGGTTAGGTAGCACTACCAAAATAAAAATCTCTTTCTCGCGCGTAATTTTGTCAACTTCATAGATAAACTACATAATTTCTGGAATTAAAAACATAAATAAATATTGTGTTCATAAATTATTATTTACTTTTGTTGTTGTTTACTATTCGATTGGATTTTTATTTAACGGTATTAATCGGTAGCTAATTGCTTAATTTAATGAGTGTAAACTTGATTTTACAGCTGATTTAATTTTTAAGTGGCGACGGTGCTTGAAGAAGATAAGTGACGCGTTCTTTTTATCGCTGCGATTAAATCAGATACAAACTTAGTTTGTGAAGGCAATAAAAGTGAAGTTTTGAGCGTTTTTTTTTTTTTTTTAAAATAGGGGGGCAGTTAAATGTATGACAGAAAAAATAAAAAAAAAAAAAAACTATTGAACCATATTCTAGAAGACAGTTTGTTTTAGTTACGCTACGTTTATATATGTGCTTATCTTTGTTATGGTTAATGTTTATCATATCATATTTATTCATGATTGTATTCATAGAAACATTTGTATCTCAATAGAAGAACCCAAAACAAAGTATTAATGCCAATGTTTATTGAATATGACTCAATTGTTGTATAGTACATACACCTATAGTAACATATGGATGTATAAGTTTTGTCGTTTTTTTTTTCTTTGAGGTTTCCTTATCTGTGATGCATAAATTAAAAAAACTTTTTAAACTTTTCACTTATTTTTTTCCAGCGCTATTTCTAGTACTTTGAATGTTCATATCGCTCATTTACTACAAAAACGGCACAAGTCAAAATACTCGATTTTGCAGAAAGTACGTTTAAAGTTTTCAATTGGAAAAATTATTATGTCCTCGAACGTTGACTGTAAAAGATATTGTTATGAAATTTTCACACAATATGAAGCTTGATATAACGAATAATTCTGCATCATTTACTCAAAATTCGCGTTTTTTGAGTTGTGTCGTTCTTGTGGTAAATGAGCGATATGTTTGTATTCTATAGTAATGCCCTTTAGCAATTATTAGTCATATATGTACATGTTTTTGTAAGTAAATTGTTTTGTTTTTTTTTTCTTGCAACTTTTGTTGAAATGCAAATCGTTTTTTTTTTTTTTTTTTGGGTCAGAACCTTGAGTTCTTACATTAACTTTACTTTTACTCTATATTCATTAAAAGCGTGCTTTGAAAATTTATCGTAAAATTTGGATTTTTTGATGTTTTTAATTATATATGGAGCATTCTTTTTCAACTGAACATTGCTGGGTTTTAATTTAGCTTAAAATTTAGACTTAAGCCATTCAACGCTATAGATCTATTCGGTCTATGTGAAGTTTTTGCTCTGCGCAATTTCCGCCACATTAACCTTAGACTCAAGCCGAGGTTTGACATAAAATTCAAAAAATTTTAAAAAATTCGGAATTTACTTTTTTGAAATCCTTTTTCAGACTTTTGGGGTTAATCGTGGAATTTCCAAAACTCGTTTTGTTAAACTCTAAACTCTAAAAATCGATCAAAAAAATCTGACCTAGTTAATGCGGAAGATTGGGAAGATACGTGTATCTTATTTTTAGACATTTTTTCAGTAAATGTTTTCATATGTGAAAAGTTGGGTGAAATATAGACTCTCACAACAAATATCATATCAAGGGTAAGCTGCAATACCTTCGACACTCGGGTATATTTGACTTTACTGTTTTTGGCCGTGTTCACCGAGAAGCAAAATAGTTAAAATATACAATAGTTTTGCCTGGAATATGTTCCAGGATTTTTAAAAATGAGATTTTGTATCAATTTCGATGTGCTTCTTTTGAATTTCAACTTTGCCGTCTCGTATCTTTTCCATTCGAGCCGTCATATTGGAAAATGCCTCCTGAACTACGTATATATCTATTTTGATTGTAAGATATGTAGTGAAATAAGAATGCTTTTTCGTCTATTTAAAAAAGAAAAAATATCAAAAAAAGGGAATTTTTTAAGGAAAAGATTAGCATTTTTAACACCCATGTCAGGTTTAATGGCTAAAAATTACCATGTCTTGCTATTAAGCTCTTATACACTTAGCAAATAATCGTATGTTTTTTATTAAGTTATTCTGTGGCAGGATTCATACTTACATTCCTGTTCCGTAATCCGTGTGGTTTCAATTACTTTTCATTTCAGAAGCTTTTTGAAGAAAATGGTGAGTCACACGATAAAAAATGTATATATTTCTTTTGTGGGGAATTACCATTTCTACAAATTATATTGATTTGTATTTATAGAAATATAACAGTTTAAGAAATATTCGATGAAATCAAATGTTTCGACTTTTTGCAGTTTTTTAAAAATATTTCCTAAACGGTTACTTTTTCGTTAAGGCAAATCAATAATATTTGTAGAACCTTTAGTTCTCCATAAAACAGTTTCAGATAATTTTTATCGTTCGCCTCTCCGTTTTCATCAAATAGCCTCCTAAGTGAAAAGTAATTGAAATCACATGGAAAAGACGTCAAAAATTACTATTTTTGTGTATGTTTGTTGGTGTTTTTGTTTTTTGTAGAAAATTATTAATATTATCAAAAGTTCCATAGAAACCGTTTTTAGGACCTTTTTTCAAAAAGTGTCATATCAATATTTTTAAATTTATTAGATTTTCTGTTTGTATGTTTTTAAAAATATAATTCATAGCTTAAAAAAGAACAACTAAGTCGAACTATTTCTGAATTTTTTTTTAAGTGAATGTCGAAAATGTTTCTGGCTGAAACACTTTGCAAAAAATTACTTTTTAGAAAACTAAGTACTTATTAAAAATAACGTATGAAGTTTTATGAAATTGTTTATCTACACCACATTGAGTGGTACATACAAATGAATGGGTTTTTTTGAAATTGGAATGAGTCCATAACAAGGCAAAAGTAATTAATTTCACACTATTAAGTAAACTCTCTGTGAAAGCAGAGCCCAATTTTATTAATTTTTGACAAAATGACAGGCATTTAATATCATGAGATTACTTTTGCTTCGTTATGGACTTATTCCACTTTCAAAAAAACCCATTCACATGTTTATAAGTTTATTTTTTGTTTTTTTAATTGAATGTGAAATGTGCCCCTCTGACTTCTTTATGCATTTTTTTCCCTGATTTTAATCTTGAATAAGCAATGTTTTAAAAACAGTAACGACTAATGAGATCAAGGAACAATTTTTTAAAAAACAGGTCTTTGAAAATAAGATATTAAAGCGTCCCCAATATACCCTACATTTATTATTAAATGATTACTAGCATTAAAGCACTTGCATAACTAACATCCATTGCCTTTGTGTCACATTAATCAATTTTCGCGGCTTTCGTGCGGCTTTGTTATCTGAGCATCCATTCCATAACGCTGACTTTAAAGTAGGTTTCAAATTTCAACCAACTTAAATGAAAAAACGTTGAGAATTTCTTTGTGTTATTGAGATACAAAAACAGAATCTTACAAATATTTAAACACACATATTAACGCTTAGATGTTGGTTGTAAACAATTGGAAACTGCAATAAAACCGCAACCTACACACTCTAAAACTATGAATAAAGTTGAATGTCAGGTGTATGGGTATAAAGATGAAATAATAAAAATAAAAAAAATTCTAAATCGTCTTTGTGAGTTCAAGAGCAAACGTTGTTGACAAACAGCCCACACACGCTCACTGCAACGACACTTCTCAAATAAATTCCGTAACAAGATGATTCTAGATGACGTCTATAAATCAGCGCAAGTACCTGATTTAAATTGTAGATATCAGAACGAACCCTTTTAGATCAAATGTTTTATCATCATAAAAAAACGGGTTTTATAGATGATGCCCTTTTCTTTCTCTAGTGTAAACATGTCAATTTATTGACGCATTTTCCAGTGAAAGAAAAGTAAGACATTTGTTTTCTTTTTTTTGTTTTAAATGCATAATAAACCAAGATCATATTTTCATTTTCAGAAAAATCAGACAGCAAAACGTGAGTGTTGCAAAAATAATATGTATAAAAAGTTAATGCAGTGGAATAGAAAAATAAAGAAATTTTAAATAATTAAAAAATAGGCGGAGAACTAAAAATGATGTGTGGTCAACATTTTTCACATCATATTGAACTTTATCCAAATCATATTAAACTTGTTTCAAATCTAAATAACACTGGCAATTCAAGTTTAAGTTTTTTTGAAAAATTAACATTTTTCAGGATCGTATTGACATTTTGCCAAATCAAATGAAACTTTTTTACAGATTTAATTAAACCTTATAAAAAATACACTTGTACTACGTTTCGACCGAAGATTTAGCTGTGACGAGAATTCTAAATCTAGTCATTAATTCCTACCCGTTTCCACCGGCCGAAAGAAAAAAGTTTTCTTTTGACAGCAAATGTCATAAGCAGAAAAATGGAAGTTGTTCTTCCTTTTCGTCTTTATGGTTATCTTTCAGTTGCTTTTTTTATGGCATTAAATGCCAGTTGTCAAAGATACGGGGTGCCACTTGATCGAAAATAGCTAAAAGCGGTAGCCCTATTGAGATTTATACAAAGGCTTACAATAAATCTCGTGATGTACATTTTTAAAAAATGGATTATTATTTTAATAAATCATCTCTGGAATCTCAGTAAGTAATGTATAATATATATCATATATAACTAATGCGTCTGCTGCCTTTGATGTTTGTATGTATGTATTCTCCTTTAACTCCTAGGAGGAGCATAGGGCCAATATGAAATCTCTCCATTTGGCACGATCCCTTGCGATGACATTAATCTCTTGCCACGACTTTCCCGATTCTTGGATTTCCTTTTCCAGCGACCTCTTCCAGTTGGTTTTGGGTCTACCACGTCCTCTACTGCCTTGTGGATTCCACTCAAGAGCCTGGCGACAAACTTCGCTGTGTGGTTTCCGGAAAGTGTGACCAATCCATCTCCATTTGCGCAGCTTGACCTCGATTGCTATAGCCCTCTGATTGCATTTTTGATGTAGCTCGGCATTTGATATAGTGCGAGCCCACCAAACCTTTAGTATTCGCCTTAAGCATTTGTTGACGAATACTTGCAGCTTGTTCGTTAGTTGTTCAGTAAAAAGCCACGTTTCGCACCCATATAACAAAACCGATTTCACATTCGAATCAAAAATGCGCACTCTCGTTTTGGTGGATATAACGGATGAAGACCATATTTTGTTCAGTTGAGCAAACGCGCCTTTTGCTTTTGCTATTCTTGAGTTAATATCCTCTTTTGCTCCACCATCCATGGAGATAAAGCTGCCTAAATACGTGAAGCTATCGACGTTCCCGATGTCATCACTGTTTGGGTATTCATAATTATCCGAACTCCACAAGAAACCCTTGCGAATGGTTTAGTTTTGTGTGTATAAAGAATAAATAGATTTGGAAAGGTTTAATTTGATTTGAAAAAAATTTAGTTTGATTTAAAAAATATTTATTTTAATTTGTAAAAGGGTTAATTTGACAGTTGCAAAAGAAAAAGTTTCATTTTGTGCATTTCTTAAAAGGCACAAGTAAGCTACAGACATGATTTGATGCTTTTTCAAGACTTGATCCTTTTTTTTTTGCTAAATTTTTTCCCAACTTTGTGCCATAGTGCATTAAAGGAAACAAAAGAAATACGTAAATGATAAAAAAAAAAAAAAAAAAAAATTGGAAATTTAATATTTTTCCCCATAAGTTTTATAGTTTCTACCGTGTGTAAAAACAATGGCGTAAGTGGTATGAAGCTGGTGGCTTTTGTTTTTCATTTTTATTATTTCTACGCTTTTTTTATCCCATCTTTTTGTGTTCTTCAATTTAAACATTTTTTTATTGTTACTGGTACTGATTGTTGTTGTTACTGTTGTAGTTTTTTTATCTTATGCAAATCCGTGTTTGTTACGTCATTTCTTCTTCTTTTTTGCTATAACTTTGGATTTTTATTTTTTTTTTCTTCCTCTTTTACATCTGTTATAGTTTTCCCCACTTTACTTACATACATATATACTTATTAAAGTATTTCGATACGTAGTAAAATTCAATATTCTTTATCTTATAAATAAGTGAAGGCAGAATTTTTTCTCTTTTTGTTATACCCTACACCCAGGGTATATTCACTTGCAATTCAAAGTGCAATTTTAGGAGTATTTTTCACGACAATGCAACCAAAATACGCATAAATACTAAAAATTGTAAGCGCAAGCTCTGAGAAAAAACTGAGTGAATTCGGACAAGAGGGCGTGGCACCTCCCATAGAAGCAAATGCTGAAAAACGCTATACTGAAAGCGTTTTTTGAGATATTCGAACCAAATTTGACTCAGATACTAAAATTCATAAATGAAAGC
Organism: Calliopum simillimum; assembly: GCA_951812925.1. Classification (NCBI taxonomy): domain Eukaryota; kingdom Metazoa; phylum Arthropoda; class Insecta; order Diptera; family Lauxaniidae; genus Calliopum; species Calliopum simillimum. The sequence goes on from OX638368.1 coordinate 40,345,978, forward strand.
TCTCAACAAAAATTGGGTGAAATCGGACAAGGGGGCGTGGCACCTCCCACATAAGCAAAAGTTTCAAAATGCTATACTGAAACAGTTTTTTGAGATAATCCAACCAAACTTCACTCAAATACTAAATACTATAAATGCACGCTCCAAGGTAAAACTAGGCGAACTCGGACAAGAGGGCGTGGCACCTCCTATATAAGCAAAAGCTTCAAACGCTTTACCCAGAAAGGTTTTTACTCAGACACTAAAAACTATAAATGCAAGTTCTGAACAAAAACTGGGTGAACTCGGACAAGAGGGCGTAGCACCTCCCATATGAGCAAAATTTGAAAAATACTGCAGTGTAGGGTATTTAATGTTTGGCCAGGCCAAATTTTACACCCTTACTAGTTATAGTCTCAATTTATATTGAATGTACATAAGTTTGTGTGTATATATTGCTGTTTGTATAATTGCAACATTTCAGAAATCAATCTGTGCATTTGAAAGTACAATCGCGAATGCTATTCAATGGAATAGTTAATGACATTGGTGCATAAATATAATAGAGCTTAGAGTAAAAAGCCAAAAAGTGAGACACTTTTATTTCTGAAAATAAAGAGCATACATTAATTACTTCTTTTCTCATAAGCTGCTAATCCGAGTTGTATAACTAAAACACTTTCAAAACCAACCTGACATATATGAATCATTTGAATTTTTTAATGTCAGACCCACATTTTCTTAGCGATTTGACCCAGAACGATCCCATGAAGCTCTCAAAAACCGATAAATTCTATAAAACTGTATATAAATATGTATGCTACTACCTATGTGGTTTTCGAGGTAATTCAGTCAGAATATACCCAACACGCTACCCAAGAAAAATTGAGCTTTGTTTCTTACCTTTAAGGACCAATTTGTCCCATCATTTTGTTCACACTTGGAATTATAAAAAATAGTTTTTGAAAATACATTTGAATAGCTCAGCACGAATCTGCAAAAAAAATCTAAATTTTCCAGGGGTTCAGGAGCGATCCGCAATGGATTAACTCCAAATAAACTCTATAGACTTAGTTGATTTGTGTGAGGTTTTTGCTCTACGAGGTACCAACATCCTAACCTAACTCTTAATTAATGTGAAATATTAAAAAAATGCAGTAGTTTTGAAAATTTTAAAGTTTCAGAACTATTTGAATTAAATTTGTTTTCATAGATGTATCCTTCAAAATTACGTGTTTTTTAAGCGCAAGGCCATGAAAGTTGCAAAAGTTTTTGTATTCTATTTGTTTTTAAAGTCTTTGCTATGTTTTGAAATAGTTTTCCAAAGCGGGAAGCCGTTGAAATTTTAAAATTCTTTGAATTCTATCTAATTCCAAGGCAGCACTTTCAAAACAAAGTTGGAAAGTTGGCTGGAAACAGTTTGAGTTTCAGAATTCTGTGAAACACAAATTTTTCTCCAAATTGCCACCTTCACAATGACTCTATCCACTTTTAGCTTATTTTTGTAACACTTGCACTGGTGATGTGAAATAACGCCCAATGAAATAACGCTCAAGCCCTCATAGTATTTCCATATAAATTTTGTGCGATAATCATTTTCATTTCGTTAAAAAAAAAAAAACAAAATAACGCCCAATTATTGGAATAAAACATCGGTCAAGCAATACAAATAATGTCAGGAAACCAAATCCAAATAACGCCCAAATTATTTTCATATAACGCCCGACGTCCTATTTTAAACTAAATTTAGCGTAAAAGGAATCACTTCAGTTAGAAATGTTCAGAGTGACAGCACCTTTTGCTACATGTTTCCTAAAACCTAGGAACCGTCCACAGGTCTGTATAAATTCAGGCTTTCGCTTTTGCTCCAGTGCAGTTACAGACCCTCCAGTTTCTAAAAATATGTACGCCTCTTCTCTTTCTTCTATCTTTTTTAATTAAAAGGCCTTCACCCTCCTTATTCTCGTTCACTTTTGTCTCTTTCTTTGATCCCTATTAACTCCGCATGAAAACTTACGAGTTTTCAAGGCACTTACACGTTTTAAGGAATACTCTTACTGTTTTGCCGTCAAATTTAATTCACCTTACCTAACTCCTTTCTGTCTCAGTTACTTTGTCCATAAGCAAAATTTATGCATTTAGAGTTACTTCCAAACAAGAACTGATCGTAAAAATAACCGATACTTTGCAGTTCATCGGACGTTCCGTTTAATCTTAAATTTCAGTTCAATGTTAATGCTCATATCTGCTTCGGTAGTTTTGTAAATAACTCAAAGTATATGAAGAAACTCGCAAGCAGAACATATTGAAAAATATCGGTATACCATGAGAAATATACTATTTGGTGTGGCAAGTGGACCGGAGATATCAACGGGCTGAAAATTTTACATAAGGGTGCAGTTCTTAATACACTTCCAGGAAGGTATAGATGGCACACCCCCGAATTCATTTTTTATAATTAAAGAAAGAAAATTATACAATCCAACAATGTCTACATTTTGAAAAACGATTTATTGCATATTTTCAATTAGCTTTTTAAGATACTTTTTTTTCTACAATACAAAAGTCAGTTTACGCTTTAAGCTTAGTTTGCAATTTAGTACTTGATTATGATATATTTATGTACCTGTCTTTCTATCAGCTACATACAAAGATACTGTAAAACAAAGTTATTTCGTCCACTATTAAGCTACATGTAATCATCGCAATTTACCGCACATTTCAAATTAAGACAACAAAACCCTCAACTGAGTAATTTAAACTCCAGTAATTTTCTAAAAGTCAAAATAATTAAATAAAGTTACATAAACACCAACTTTTTTTTTTGAAATTTCCAACACCCAACTTTTTGTTAATTTAATATGAAGCATAGTTTCCAACCAGCAACCATCAATGCCAAAAGCAGCAATAAAAGTTTACTTTTATTAACACACCTTAAAAATTTCAAATTACCAACATCACGTTAAAAACAAAACAAAAATGTAGAACTTTTTTCGAAAATAATTGCAACAAGAACAACGTCATTAAAATTGCAAGCCAGTACGTGAAGCATAAATATATCACCACCCAACCCCAGAATTTTCTAAAAAAAAAAACGGACAACTTCTTAAGGAAAAAAATAGTTTTGAGTGTTGATGCCCACACTGAAAGAAAATACAATATTTGAAATACATTTCAATAGAGTGAAAGAGGAAGTGAAAACAAAACTAGTAAGGGTATAACCTTTGGCCTAGCCAAACATTAAATACCCTACACTGCAGTATTTCGAAAATTTTGCTTCTATGGGAGGTGCCACGCCCTCTTGTCCGAGTTCGCCTAGTTTTAGCTCAAAGCGTGCATTTATAGTCTTTAGTATTTGTGTGAAATTTAGTTGGATTATCCCAAAAAACTCTTTCAGTATAGCGTTTTGAAGCTTTTGCTTATATGGGAGGCGCCACGCCCTGTTGTCCGATTTCGCCCAGTTTTTGCTCAAAGCTTGCGCTAATAATTCGTAGTATTTAAGTGGTTGAATTGTCGTAAAAAATACTCCAAAAGTTGCATTTTGAATATATTTTTTGTATGGGCGGTAGGCGTGTCCGTTGACCGATTTTGCTCATTTTCAATCCCACGAGCTACCTTTTACGACACAGCCAACTTACCAAATTTCATTGAAATATCATGGTTAGTTTTACCGTAAAAAATATTTCCACGCACAGTCAGCCACCCAGCCAGCCAGCCAGCCTGCCAGCCAGACAGACGGACATAGCTTTATCGACTCAGGAGTTGACGCTGATCAAGAATATATATACTTTTCTATATCTGCCACGCCTCCTTCTTTGCGTTACAAACGGAAGGACAAAGTGAATATACCCTGGGTGTAGGGTATAACTAGTAAGGGTGTAACATTAGGCCTGGCCAAACAGAGCTCAGAGCCTGCATTTATAGTTCTAAGTGTCTGAGTGAAATTTGAAGATTTTGCTTATATGGGAGGTTTTACGGCCTCTTGTTCGAGTTTGTCTAGTTTTAGTTCAGAGCGTGCATTTATAGTCCTTAGTATTTGAGTGAAATTTAATTGAATTATCTCGAAAAACTCTTTCAGTATAGCTTTTTTTAACTTTTGCTGATATGGGAGGTGCCACGCCCTCTTGTCCAATTTCACCCAGTTTTCGCTCAGAGCTTGTATTTATAATTGTTAGTGTCTGAGTCAAATTTGGTTCCATTATGTCAAGCTTTTGCTTATATGGGAGGAGCCATGCCCTCTTTTCCGAATCCACCTAGTTTTGTCTCAGATCTTGCTCTTACAATTCATAGTATTTATGTGTATTTCGGTTGCATTGTCGTGAAAAATACTCTTAAAGCTGCATTTTGAATATATTTTTTGTATGGGCGGTAGGCGTGTTCGTTGACCGATTTCACTCATTTTCAATTCCACGAGCTAACTTTGATAACGAAGTAAACCAAATTGAATTGAATCATTGAATTATCTTGCTCAGTTTTCCCAGAAAATGTATTTCCACGCACACCCAGCCAGCCAGCCAGCCAGCCAGACAGACAGACGGACATGGTTATATCGACTCAGGAGGTGACGCTGATCAGAATATACACACTTTTCCATACCTTCCACGCCTCCTTCTCTGCGTTACAAACTGAAGGACAAAGTGAACATACACTGTTTGTAGGGTATAAAAAAGAGTCACAAAGAATTTTGTAGCGTACAGTTCAACTACAGTTTATGCTCCGAACTGAATCTAAGCAAATCAAAAACGCGACACGGAACTTAAATATTTCATAAATAAAAAAAGGTACTATACATAACGTATATTGAAACGAAATGTCTTGAAACTCCAACAAGACGTCTTGCTCAGACCCCCAATAAGCATATCGGGAAACTTGTTGATTAAATATTGAGAAAACCAAATATTCACTCCGATTTTTATTGGACTATTTTGCTAATTGAAAGCTCATCGAACCATAGTTTCACTGATCTCTACCCGAAAATGCAACAAAAAAAAAAAAACTTTTAAGTAAACCTATCACATTACGCAAAAAAAAAAAAAACGTTTGTAAATAGTTCTTAGGTATCCACATGTGTGGAGAGAAATAACGGAAAACATTAGATATTTTAATAGGAAAACCTATGTCTACGTATGAGGATATTTATCCCGAAGAGGATATGAATAGGTCAATATAATACTTATGTATGTATCTACTTTATGGCATCAGATTCAATACGTCTCTGTACATATCGTATATGGGCACGGCCACCGTTGGGAACGTTACGTTCGCACGCACATTTTTGCCCATAGCTCTTTGAAAAATAATCAAACATCATGATATCTTAAATGCATGTAATAAAGCTCCCTAAGGCCAATACTTTGTAGGAACAAAGTTTTTGTCTATCGCTCATGGCTTAGAAGTTATAAGAGTTTAAGTGCCGTTGGGAACGTTATTTTTTTTTTCAACAATTTTTGAGGTCAGTGCACATTTTCTAAAAAGTCTGCGAATCTAGTAATGTATTTTTCCGAACATCTTTTATAATATCAAGATAAAGGATCAAAGCTAAGATTGGAATGGTAATTTTGGTGAAAAAAATGTTATTGGTGGACTTACAGACATTAAAGCAACGTTGGTTTCGTCACGCAAAAGCGTTGGGAACGTTACGCATACGAATTTCTATAAATAAAGCGTAGGCAAATACAGCCAAACAGTCCAAACATCCATAAAGATGAAAATATGTGAATATTTCATTCCTTGGAAGGTTTCCATTTACACTACATTACAAATTTTTTGTTCCAAGACCTAGATACATATTTTTTTTGAAATTACGATTTCTCCCAAAAGGATAAAGCTATCTACATGAAACTTGGTACAGATAATACTGAGAGCCATTTTCTGAACAGGATTAAAATTGAGCGTGATCGGTTAATGTCCACGCCTACCTCCCATATATGCTAGTTAAAACGTTGTATGGGAAGTAGGCGTGGAGATTAACCGATCACGTCCAATTTTAGTCTCAGGCAGCTTAGTAATATTGTCGTTATCTGTACCAAATTTCATGCATCTAGCTAAATTCTTTTGGCCACCAGTCTGGGTTCAACAAAAAAAATGAAATCGGAAATAAATTTTTTTCTGTTTTTTTCAGATTTTTATGTTGAGCCCTGACATGTGGCCGAACGGATTAAGCTAGATGCATGAAATTTGGTACATGTAACAAGAATATTACTAGGTTGTTTCGGAAGCTTCAAAAAGCCTGTAAAGAACGAAATATTTGTGATATCCTATGCACTTGGATAGATCTCAAAATAGCAATTAACGTGATTTATGTCCATAACTTCATCTTCAATCCAACAGTTCTTATTAATTGATTAAAATTATTGTAACGAATTTCTATCCCTTTCAACACAGCGTGGATTCAGAAGAAATTTTAGTGCAAAAATATAACTTATGATTTTTGATTAAAAAATGTTGGGAACGTTACACATATTTAGTGGCTATGTTCACCATGGTAGACACTTTATTTAAGTAATTTTAAAATGGATTCAGAAATTAGACTGAAAATACTCGAAAAAGGTGATTGCATTTTAATATTTTACCCACTAGCTTCCGCTACAAGAAACTTCTTAAAATATTTCGTTGGGAACGTCACGTTTTTTATTGCGGTAGAATTCATCGCCAACAAATATGCATAAGCAACTGGTTTTCCTTCAAAATATCAATGTTAATCCTTAATTTCAAATATTTTCTTTCTGCGGATATCAAAATTGCATTGATACAATAAAAATAAAGCAAATTTTTACCTTCTTTTCGGGACTTGTTTTTTTGGCATTTTTTTTTCTTTTCACAAGCAAGAGTAAGTTTTTATGAAAAAAGCACCCCTTAAATCAACTTATATACTTGAAAATAGTATTTTTGGACAGCATTAGATGTAAACTTATGAAATATGGGCAAATGAGTGGGAGATTTAAAGAAAAAAAAAAAGTTGTATAGCTTCGTCTTACGTGGCCGTGCCCATATACTTAGTTCGAACAAAATGTATTCTCTCAGTGCATTTTTTTAAGGTTTTCACCCACACTACTTCGGCACTTTGTCGGCGACATCTTTGCTAAGTGTCTGAACACCTTTATTATTTGTTTTTTTTTTGTTTTATTTTTACCTAAAATAATTGCTGCATTACCATGGCGCAAACGCAGCATATCCTGTTAATTTCACAAAAGCAACAACAACAACAACAACAAAAGAACTGAAGTACAAAATAAACCCTCTACTATATTTGATCCTTAGACCGTATACCGTTTTATTTAAAATAAGGGTGGTGTTTGGTACTCTTCGTAGTTGACATGAAACCCGCTGCTGCTGCTGCTGCTGCTGCTGGTGGTATCGTCGCTGCTGAAACTCTTGTTTGCAACATTAATGTGTGTTGAGTGTGCAGCAGCAGCAGCGTACGCCACAGAGTCTTGAGGGTTTTTTCGTTCGTTTTTTTTTTTTGTGTGTTGCAAATATTGATGAGCGTGTTAAGTGGATGTGTAAGTGTGTGGGTTTGTTTGTACTATGCTGCGCTGCAAGGGTTAAGTGCACAAGTATATTGTTTGTACGCAGTGACAATCAATTATGTTTGGAGGTACACCGTTTTTTTGTTGTGTGGCATATTGTTTGAAAAGCGTTGGGTTAGAAATAATGAGCAGAGTTTTTACCCTTTTCTCTCCTCTTCCTTGCCCAAGACTTGAGTGCTCTAAGGAAGTGATGAGACATTTCACAAAATGATATGACCTAGAAATTCTTTAAGATATTCGCTTGGTAAGTGAAAAATCAATAGTTTATCTAATGCTAAATTACATTGACTTGCTCGTTGCTGGTCGTGATGGAGATGTTTAATTTGAAGTCGAAAATTACATGGATCGATTTGGATGGATTCTTTAAGTTTAAGTGGGAAATATTTAAGAAAAAGAATCGTTATGTAGTTTATTCATATTTATCTAAGCACATACGGGTGGCTGGATGGCAGGCTGGGTGAGTGTAGAAATACATTTTCTGGGAAAACTGAGCAAGATAATTCAATGATTCAATTCAATCTGTCTAAAGGAAGTCTTTTAAATGTCAATAACAATGCTCCGAAAGTGTAGTATGCTTCCCTAAAATAAAAATAATTAATAAAGATACATGTTATAAGCTTTTATACTAATATAATTTTTTCTTCTATTTCCAGGTATGTACTGCATCAAAATGAAATGTTAAATTACATACAAGTGAATAAATAAGGTAATTTTTTCTAAGTATTTCTGGAGAGCACGCTCTATCGTAGATTTGTTGACTTTTGTCACTTTGTTCACTATGTTCACTTTCTTGGTAAAAATGTGGTTCTTGCTCCGGCTGTTTTATACATAACGTGTCTATTTTGCCTGCTTTTGGCAGGATACTCCTGCTTTTTGAGGTCTTTTTAAATATAATGTGTTTACTATGCTACCTTCGTTTTTGTTTGAATATCCTGTTATTTGGTAATCAAAATGCTTAGGTTCGAAATTCACAATTGCGTAAATTTCCTGTGTGGAAAGATGTGGAAGCTTCCAAGCAAAAGTTGTAGAAGGCATAACAGACTTCAGTAAAACTGCATGGACAGATTGTATAGTATACGAACTGAATGCAAAATCAAGCAATGGATAACAAATAAGATACCAGTTCTGGAGCGGTGGGTCGAAATATTCACACATTTGGCGAGCGAAGACTACAAATATGAAGACATGGCAGCTCTTATTCAATATATTCATTGTTTTTTCTGGAATGAATAAGACATGATCAGAGGAAAAATCGCAATTAAAAGTGGACACTCCGAAAGCCATTCTTACAGTTAAAGTTGGTCTGAAAATATCATGTAGAAGTTTTTCGCTGGTTTAAATCGCAGCCTGAAATGCTTCGAGGAATCCGATGCTCTGAAAAATATACTAGATGCACCGATGCCGAAGTCGTACTTGATGATGAAGCAGTGTTTGACGATTCAATCATAGACTCCGCTTAAATTATTTGAATTTGTTTAAAAATGCATCGCATGTATTGCAACTTAAACCATGTTTTTATATGTACTAGAGTTCGCCTTGTGGCTGAAATTCGACCATTTCGATTTGACTATAAAGCAAAAAGTTTTTATAACCTTCCTTGGTCGATAAAACACAAAAAGCTTTTAATATTCTTCCTTATGGTTCTGGTTATCTGCAATCATAAAAATCGGTGCAATAGCGTGCTTGCCATTTAGAGGCGTGGTACACCTACTAAAGAACAAAAAATTTTTGGTATCCTTCCGTCCTGCTCATTCTATTTACAAAAATGAATGCCGTGACTGCGTGGCACCGCCCACTTAAAAACATAAGGGTCATATTCTCATTCCCAATTTTAAAAAAATCAATGTAGTGACTTAGCCGTGAAAGCGTTTTTTCATTAAAGCATAATGGTCACGTTATCATCCCTTAGCGTTAATTTTATCTCTATATCAAATTTCGTAAAAATCGTTGCAGTGGTCGTGAGATCACTTTTTCTGTTTAGGGGCGTGGCACCACCCACTTAAAGACATCATGGTCATGTTATCGTTTCCATACCGAATTTCGTAAAAGTCAATGTAGTGGTTTAGCCAAGAGAGCGTTTTTTCCATTTAGGGGCGTGGCACTGTCGACTGAAAAACATAATGGTCACGTTATAGTTTCTTAATGCCAACCCTATCTCCACACTAAATTTCGTGAGAATCGATGCAGTGGCTTAGCCGTGAGAGCGTATTTTCTATTTAGGGGCGTGGCACCGCCCACTTTAAAAAAAATATAGTCCTATGTACTGCTCCTCTTTACGACCTTTTCAACAAATAAAAAAGCAATCAAATCGGTTGAGATTTAGGTATAGAAACAGGTTCTGAATCGATTTCGTTTGCTTATTTGTATGTGACCTGGTCTATGAAAAGGGCCTTACGTGCGAAAAAAAAATTTCGTGAAAACAGCTGGAAAAGAACTTTTAAAGATCAATTTATGCGAATCGGCAAAAAATTGGAAATTGTTTTTTTTTGACACCTAAACACCCTTTTCATAGAGCAGGTCACATAAATATATAGATTTTGGTTACTAAATAGCTTTTCTGTCAAAAGTACGGTTTTTTGAATATGAAAACTTGACAACTGGTGGTTATTGGTCAGTTTTTCCTGTATTTCGGTCAAAAAAAGATGGACAGTCTTCATGAAATTTTCAAACCATACTAAAATCGTTAAGAGGAAGATTATGGACTAGAAAATGTTCGATGCCACGCCCTCAACTTTACGTAATTCGTCAAGCCTCTGAAACGGTTTGAGCCAGCTAAATGAAATTTCGTACATGTGAAGGGCACGAGGACAATTAGTATCCATTGAAGAAATGGGCGGAATCAAGCCTCCTAAAATCTAAACTAGTAATATCTCCGAAACTATTTAACGCAAATGTATGAAATTCTGTTTATATGTAAAGAATACCAGAACAAATAATATTCACTGAAAAAAATAAGGAGAAGCACCGTTTCTATTTCATTTCTGTCCTCGAAAAAGTTTATGTTCACGAAAGGATTAAATTTCCAAAATTTTTTTTTTAATTATTCATTCTTATCCCTTTGCTACACTTATTGATTAAAATAATATCAAACTTTCGCTTTTATTAATTTCGCAAGTCATTTGACCTAATGTGCAATGTGCAAACCTATTAACATAATAATAGTATATTTTTCTAAGTGTAGTGAAACATTTTGTGTATCCTTTTTAGTTGTATGCCCTTAATTACAAATAAATTTTTAAGCACAACACCATCAACATATGCTGCACCTTAATGTACGATCCTTAAAATACTGGAAAAATAACAGCAACAACAACAACCATTATTATTTAACATTCTTAAGGTGCGGTTCAGTGCTTCCCTAGAATTTGCTATACATTTTTATTCATAAATATTTAGTTGAAAAAACGACGTTTTTCCATGTCGAATAGTTTTTTTCGCTGCATAAAAAATATACCATGTACGAACACAAAACCACCATTCAAAGGATGTCTATTAAATAACAACAAAAAAAGAGCGAAACAACACAATAGCACTAAGTGTGCAAATGAAAGAGATAGCCATATAATAAAACAATAAATTAGTAATTCGATTGTTATCGCACGTGCTGCTACATGCTGTGTCTCGGACATAATGCGCGTAGAGCGTTACGATTTTCCATGGTGGATGGTGGTGGACACTTGAACTTTGGTACACTCAGCTGTCATGCTGTTCTTTTGTTTTTTAGGGTGACCATGTGATGCGCGTATTATGGTTGCAACAGAGACTATTAAATAGTTATTGTTGATGTTGTTTATTTTTTCAAACAAAAGATATCATTATCCTTGAGAGTGCGTTTTTAATTAAGGACTTTACATGATATTCTGTATACTATACTAGGAACTATATATTTCCTGTGTGTGTTAACTATGTATGCATGTACTTATGTATGTATATACGTATATAGCCAAAATTGATATTGCCATAATTTATTTTCATTTTTTATGCAATATCTTTTTATTTAATACAAAAAAAACCTACGATACTTCCAATCAAAACTTAAATTGCCATAAAATTGCTACAAATTTGACCTGTCAATTTACAAAAGTTAAATCAATTTATTTTAATTAAATTTTCAACATAAATATGCTCAAGCGATAACCACTCCTCCCACCATCACCGGAGCGTTTATAAAATTTGAAAACAAAAAAACCAAATCAATAATTTAGCCATCTTCTTCCCTACTGTTTCGTTCTTTGACAAAACCACAACAAAAACAAAAAAATCCAATCAACAAACCACAAAAATCTTAAATCATCTTTACATAAAAGTGAAAAAGGCACGCAAGGTATAAATCTAAGCTTTCTTCAAAATTTAACCTACATGGCGGTAAACTTGACTTAAAGCTGCCCTCAAAATAGATATAAAGAAATAAAACAAAAAACAACAAAAAGAAAACAAAAAAGTTTTTAAAGAAAAATTTAAGCTAAATAAATGAGCCACAATCAATCAGCTGTTGTATATTGGCTAAGCAGTTGTTTGATTTTGTGATATGACTTTTGATCCCACTAGGAAGTTTCTTTCAGATCATTGCGATTTATTTCTTTTATTTTTAATAATTAAAATCTTCTGAATTGTTAAACAAAATCAATTAAATTATTTTCTGATTTGCTTGTTTATAAAAAATATAAATATGTATGTGTGTCCATTTTTATACCCTACACCCAGGGTATATTCACTTTGTCCATCCGCTTGCAACACAGAGAAGGAGGCGTGGCAGATATAGAAAAGTGTATACATTCTTGATCTGCGTCACCTCCTGTGTGGAAATACGTTTTTTGGGGAAACTGACCCAGATAATGCAATGAAATTTGGTACACTGCCTCTGTCGTCAAAGTTAGCTCGTAGGATTAAAAATAAGGAAAATCAGTCAACAGGCACGCCTACCGCCTATTCAAAAAATATGTTCAAAATGCAACTTAAGGGGTATTTTTCACGACAATGCAACCAAAATTCGCATAAATACTACGAATTATAAGCGCAAGCTCTGAGAAAAAACTGAGCATATTCGGACAAGGGGGCGTGGCACCTCCAGTATAAACAAAAGCTTCAAAACGCTATACTGAAAGAGTTTTTTGAGATAATCCAACTAAATTTAACTCAAATACTAAAAACTATAAATGCACGCTCTAAGCTAAAACTAAACGAACTCGGACAAGAGAGCGTAGCACCTCCCCAGGCTTGCCAGATTGCGCTATTTATCACGGATTGGGCTATTTTCAGCATTCATTTACGCCAAATTTTTCGTTGAGCTAAAAGTCGCAAATGGGGCTATTTTCAATAATTTGAGTCAATGTGATTTCATTATAATTTTACGCCACCTTAAAATTTAAAAACCAAGTAACCGGTTTTTGACGGATATTTCCGAAACGATGAATCATATGATGAAAAGTAAAAGGCCCAATTTTGTAAAAAATCACAAGATCTACAAAAAGTAAGCAATATGTGTACACATAGAAGTAACCGTTTAGAAGATATTCCATATCATATCATCATTATCATATCATATCTTTACATATCGCTTACTTTTTATAGAACTTGTGATGCTCTACAAAATTGGGTCTCTTACTTTTTATCGTAGAACTTACCGATTCGGAGATATCCTTCAAAAACCAGAGTTTTCGAAATCTAAACGGTTTTTCAAAAATATCTTTTAGGCCATGAGTAGCTCGAAAAAAAAATTAGAACGGTATATAGAGAATTAAATTATCTTTTAAACGGTAATTTTTGTTTGCATGACTTCTTTTTGAAGAGTTATCGCAATTTAAAAAGTAAGATATGTTAATATGAACGTATAAGTATCATTTCGTATCATAACTGCTTACAATTTTTTAAATTGGGTGATCTCCTAAACTATAAGTCGTACGAAAATATTTTTTAGGTACTTTTGTAGGAAATTTCCTGAGATAAAAACTTGAAGACCAAAATTTTTCTGTAGAAGTTAGCAATAGCGAGATATTTGCCTAAATAACTTTTTATTTTTTTTTTTTATCATCCATTTTCAATTCGTGTTCAAAGTACATTTCGGGTTTGAAACGGGTACGTAACTGCGGATTTACCTGAGTTCGAATCTTACAACAGGTGGATTTTTATCTTTTTTTTTCTTCTTTTTATAGCCCAGGAAAATAAGACATTTTCTGCGAAAAAATTCCCAGTGGAAATTTTTCACCGGAATTGTCTTTATTTATCCATGATACACAAACTGTGAAAAGTCCATTGCAAAGTCGTGTGCGCATAAAAAGTTATTAAGGCTCAAAGGTCGCTAAAATCATTTTATTGCAAATATCTCGCTAATGCTAAATTTTACAGAAAAATGTTGGTCTCCAATTTTGTAGCACAGGAAATTTCCTAAAAAAGTACGTTAAAAGTATTTGCTTACGACTTCTAGTTTAGGAGATCACCCAATTTAAAAAGTTGTTAACAGTTATGATATGAAATACTACCTATGAGTTCATATTAAAATATCTTACTTTTAAAATTGCAATAACTTTTCAACGAGAAGTTGTGTAAACAAAATAAAAATGCCGTTTGAAAGATAATTTAATTTTCTATATACCGTACAAACGTTTTTTTTTCGAACGGCTTATGACCTTAAAAATATTCTTGAATAGCCGTTAAGGCTTCGAAATTACTGGTTTTTTAAGGATATCTGAGAATTGGTAAGTGCTATGATAAAAAGTAGTGGGACCAAATTTGTAGAGAATTACAAGATCTACAAAAAATAAGCGATATGTGTACACATAGAAGTAACCGTATACAAGATATTCAATAGAAACCGGTTTTTTGGCATTTTAAGGGCTTTTTTGGAATATCTTCTAAACGGTTACTTCTATGTGACACATATCGCTTATTTTTTGTAGATCTTGTAATTCTCCACAAATTTGGTCCCTTTGGTTTTTATCGTAGTACTTAGCAATTCGCAGATATCCTTAAAAACCAGTAATTTCGAAACCTTAACGGTTATTCAAGAATATTTTTAAGGTCATGAGCCGTTCGAAAAAAAAATTTTGTACGGTATATAGAAAATTAAATTATCTTTCAAACGGCATTTTAATTTTGTTTGTACAACTTCTCATTGAAGAGTTATTGCAATTTAAAAAGTAAGATATTTTAATATGAACTCATAGGTAGTATTTCATATCATAACTGTTAACAACTTTTTAAATTGGGTGATCTCCTAAACTAGAAGTCGTACGGAAATACTTTTAACGTACTTTTGTAGGAAATTTCCTGTGCTACAAAATTGGAGACATTCATTTTTCTGTAAAAGTTAGCATTAGCGAGATATTTGCAATAAAATGATTTTAGCGACCTTTGAGCCTTAATAACTTTTTATGCGCACACGACTTTGCAATGGACTTTTCACAGTTTGTGTATTATGCATAAAGAAAGACAATTCCGGTGAAAAATTTCCACTGGGAATTTTTTCGCACAGAAGCTCTTTTTTCGTCTTATTTTCCTGGGCTATTATATTTTTTTTTGAATTGTTAGTAAGCGCTTGAAAATATTTTTTTTTTATATCGATACATCCAACGTATAAGTTGGTATCTCAAGTTACCAAAATTTTACGGGACAGCGTTTTGCGGTTTCATCTTGTGTCAAATTTTGGTACCTCCAGCTTGAAATTTGAAGGGAGCTATTTTTGTAGTCCCAACCTAAATTGTTTTTACATATCGTCACTGCTGGAAAACAAAACCTTGCTGGCATGTGTTATTAATTTATACAATTTATTACGTACCATTTTTGACCCTGTAGTACAAGGGTTAAGATATTTTCAGAATTGTTCTCATAGGCTAGACTCAACACAAATACTGCATTTGCAGTTGGTCACCATGATAATATGGACGTTATGAATTTTGGCCAGAAAAATTTGATTTTTGAACTATAGTGCATAGGTGGATTCCTATATTTTTTTTTTAATCGCTAAGAAGCTTTTCAAAATGTTTTTTTTTTTTTTTTTTGTTTTGCACAACATTATTAAAAGTAAATCCGTTTTGAATTAGTTTTTGCTGAACGTTACGAGTTCAAAACGGATCCACATCCGTTTTTGTGCACATTGCGAATCGCTTTATCTACATACATATGTGTGACCGTTCAGTGGAAAAGGTACCTTATCTTCCCTCACAGAATTTAGCAGTACAGCTAAAAATAAGAGATATGGTCAATTTTACTGGTTTTCAGTTTAAGGTGGCATTCAGTGCTTCGACATGTTCTGAACATTTTACAACAGATTTGAGGTCGATAATCGAATTACTACGTTATGGCTTAATAAAATTGGGTTTTGTTTTCATAAAAAGTTTACCTCATGGCGTGGAATTTGTGTCATTTAGTTAAAAAAATTATATTTATCCAATAACCGATTACTATGGAAATAATGTGCATGACATTACTTTTGCCTCGTTTTGGTTATAAGCCCTTTTGAAAAATTACTCCTCATATGATGTATGCAAATTATTCAATGAATACAACCCTTACTCAAAAATAAAAAAAGAAACATTAACAAATAGTTATTTTTAAAACATAAAAAAAATTGGGCGATTTTTCAAAAAAACTAGCGCTTTTTCAATGCAGTTGTTGCGCCTTGCGGTAAAAAATTCTGGCAACCCTGCACCTCCCATATAAGCAAAATTTTCAAAATACTGCAGTGCAGGGTATTTATTTTTTGGCCAGCCGAAAGGTTATACCCTTACTTAATAAAAAGTAATTTTGGTTCTAAAAACCCTTAGAAATTGTAGAAAACCACTTTTGCTTCGAGACCAGATCCAATGGCAAATATTAGTATATAACTAATTTTGATTTTGTCATTGACAGTATGAGAACACTAAGAAACTTGAAAGAAACATTTCATATTTTTTTGTTTTTGTTTTTTTAGAAACCATCCCAAAGTGGCTCGCATTGTTCAGAAGATAAGATCACTTTTCTTTTGAAGTATCACATGTTCTTTCACTCTTTTATGCTTGTTGTTCATTCTCCTTGTAATTGCATTATTGCTCTCTGCAGGCTTTGCAATTCCATCAACGTTTTTCAGTATTTCTCCGCGTAACATGAGGATATTTGCCGCTGTAGATCGTGGAGTGTGCAAGAGATGCTTAGGCATGGGGAAATCTTATCATCACGAAGGTTCGAGTTAATTCTTTTTATTTAACAATATTTAGCTAACGCATGCAATGTTTTTGCTCTTAGGTGATATTTTTCATATTTCTAACTTTATGTCACTTATTATTACAGCCCAGTATTTGAAGAAAGTTCTGAATTAATGCTACTAAATATGAGTCACGGTATTAAAACTTCTATCATATTGTCTGGTTTCAAGTCGGCGTTTGAGATGCTTTCAGTATGGGTCTTGAGTCTTGGGCGAAGAGAACTTTCAGGTTTTTCATTATCTATTCGAAAACAAGTCACGTCCTCAGTATCGTCATTGTCAGCCTTAAAAGTGATGTGATGGTTGGATGATTTCAGATTCATACTTTCAATTGTGAAAACATTGATATTACTGCCTACCTTTTGTGATTACAATACAAAGTCTGCTTTTGCATGCCTCTATGGTAGTAGGTAGACATTGGATATGAAAACTGCAACTTTAAAACACTTTAACATCAATATCCCTTAATATAATAATATAAATGACTCAAAAGTTGACTTCTGTATAAAACTTTTGCTTTGTTTTTGTCATCAGATGCTGGTGGTGTTGATGATGTTGCCACAATGTACATAGTAATAAACCAAAAAGTGAAAACACTTTGTTTATGACTAACCTCATAGTGAGTTGGTTCGTTGGTTGCCTTTAAGGATGTTTATTCCTAGTTATTATTGTTACTGTTGTTCTTGTTATCACTTCTGCAGTGTGGTCAGACTTGTGTGTGTGCATAATGCAACAAAGTCAGTAAATGAATGTGTGTGGTGTATTTAAGTTTCTATGTATGGTTTATATTGACTTAGCCCATGTGTCAGTAACAGATAATGTTGAGAAATAAAGGGGTTTTCTTTACAAATTTGTTATTTAGTGTGAATTTTGTGGGTAAGAAGTCCTTACTAAGGACTCTGTGGTCTTGGACAGCTAGAATTGTATATTAATTTTTAGCACAAAGTGAAAACAAATTACAGGCGCCGCACAATGGTCTATAAGAGAGCGCTAGCCGGTCAATTCAAAGTAAAATATCTAGATAACATGTTTGAAGTACTAGAATACCAATAAATAATATCATTTCTAAATTTTCGCGTCTTAAACTTCATGAATTCAGAAAATGGTAATTTTTCCAAAAATCTCTTAAAATATATGAATATATAAATACCTCCTGAAACTTATGATAAGAATAATTTGATCTATTTTCGGAAGATTTACATAATTAGATGTTAGTCTTTTTATACCCTACACCCAGGGTATATTCACTTTGTCCTTCCGTTTGTAACGCAGAGAAGGAGGCGTGGCAGATATAGAAATGTATATATATTCTTGATCAGCGTCACCTCCTGAGTCGATATAGCCATGTCCGTCTGTCTGTCTGTCTGGCTGGCTGGCTGGCTGTGTGTTGAAATACACTTTTTGGGAAAATTGAGCAAGATATTTCAATGAAATTTAATACACTGCCTCCGTCATCAAAGTTAGCTCGGGGGATTGAAAATGAGCGAAATCGGTCAACGGATACGCCTACCGCCCATACAAAAAATATATTCAAAATGCAATTTTAGGAGTATTTTTCACGACAATGCAATCAAAATACGCATAAATACTAAGAATTGTAAGAGCAAGCTTTGAGAAAAAACTGAGCAAATTCGGAAAAGAGGGCGTGGCATCTCCCATATAAGCAAAAGCTTCAAAACGCTATACTGAAAGCGTTTTATGAGATACCAGAACCAAATTTGACTTAGACACTAAGAATCATAAATGAAAGCACCTCCATATGAGCAAAAAATTCAAAATGCTATACTGAAAGAGTTTTTTGAGATAATCCAACCAATTGGCCCTATGCTCCTCCTAGGAGTTAAAGGAGAATACATACATACAGTGTAGGGTATTTAATGTTTGGCCAGGCCAAATTTTACACCCTTACTTGCAACGCTCCAGTTTCGTTAAACTAATAACAGCCAAAGTGTTTGAGTTAAAAAAGCAATAAAATTCGATATCTAAAATAGTATTGGTAGCATCTATTTATTTGTTAAAAATGGGCGTGATCGGGTCAAGGACACGCCCACCTCCTTTGTAACCAAAAATTTTTAAATCGCCATAACTTTGCAAATATTTGAAATACAAAAATAGTATTAAATATCTGAGATAGTATTGATAGCATTAAGTCAGTTCTTGGAAATGGACTCAATCGGGTTAAAGACACGCCCATCTCCCATATAACCAAAAAATTGAAATTGCCATATCTCTGTGAATATTTCAGGTACAAGATACTGTATCATTTTTTCTTTTTCTGCGATTGGGAAACTATGATGCTAGCTTTCTAAATTATTAAAATTGTGTTTAATTCCATAAAAAAGTGAATCAATAAATAGGGGTTTTTATACCAAAGTCCTATCCCATCACAAAAAGGTTTTCGCGTTCTTTATACATAAAGAATTTTATATATCAAATTATTCATCTAACTGAGGTTTTTTATCTTATAAGTACGCTTTCATATTATTTGTGTGCCTCCATTTTGGATCCGACATTTTGTTTACAAAAAAGGTTAAATCGGATTCAAAATCAGCAATCTCAAAAACCCCCCAGCCACAATTTTGTCATGTTATAAACAATTTCTGTAAAAATAGTCCGCCATTTTGATTTTTAAGAAAATGTTTCCAGATTTAGAATCAGCGACCCCCGAAACATAAAAGCTTATTTTTTTTTTTTTTTTGATAAAAAAATAACCAGGAAAGTGTTATGACCAGCTAGAATAGCATTCTAGACCACTGTGCGCCACTCTCGTTGTCCGACGTTAATTTAAATTCTGCATCCTTTTTCTTCTAAAGAACGTTCCGGAAAAAATATGCAACCCACCATTTTTCTTTTTTCATAAAGATATAAAAGATGAAATCTCTTCCCCGTTTTTTTTTTTTGTACTTTCAAGACCCACACTTCTCCCGTTGCAGACGTCCTTTATAGACAACCGCTTACCATATGCCACGAAATTATAAAAAACGCTGAATTTGGTGACGAATTTGAAAAACAAAGAACCAATTTTCTTAAAATTCTTTAGGAACGCTTGAAATCCGAAAATTTGGAATTTGAAAAGAATTAAGTAATTCAAGCAATTTTCATTATTTAAAAAAAAAAAAATAAAAAAATCTTATTTAAAATAAGACATTATTCAGAACTCTTGATTTATTTTAAGTCATTAGTATTTACGGTAATTCTTCTTGTAGAGGTTCCGTAAATTTCAAGTACATGACGAACTCTAAATCTCCGCTATTACTCTTCTTTGAAAAAAACTGCTTTCGTGCGTGAAATTCTAATTAGAAATTAAACCATATATTTTTAATTAAACCAAATTACCGCAAACCTCAAGAAATTAGAGAAGAATTACGCTGTCGTACGCATAATATCCTTTCTTTGCATTCCAATTTCACTTAATTTTCAACAGAATTTTGACAGCGCGCCTCATAAAGCAAAAATATGATTGACAAGCAGCGACAGTGTTGCCATTACAGCGCATATAATACACGACAACCTTATTATTTAATTTGTCTTCGTTTACAAATTAAATAAAATCGCTACTTTCCGACGACGACATCCTTTTGTTACAAAAAAAAAGAACGAATCTGTTGTCAAATAAACGCATACAGCAAGCACAGCGTTTGAATAAACAAATAAAACAAAGCGACTGCAAACAAAAGAAAAACGTAACACAGAATATGGAAGAAGAAATGTTTTGAAGAATTGCTAAGGAGCAAAAAAAAAGGGAAGATGTATAACCGCAAGGTGTATTTAAATGTATAGCTTATTCATTCACTCCCACTCTGTGTTGTGTTGCAGCTGCGGTGGCAACAACATTATCATTTTTGTGTTTATGTAACAACTTGTCGCGCAATTTATGTCCTGCTTCAGGACGTTTGCAATATTTAATAAAAAAGTAAAAAAAAAAATTTAGTTTAACCGCTAAGGATTTCCTTCCTTTCAACTGTTTTTCAACTTCCTCAGCATCTGCTAGGGTGGGAATTTTGGAATTTAGTATTGCAAAGTTAAGACCAATAGTCGAGATAGAGGAATGACATCCTTGAAAGTAAGATCTTGCATGCATGTATGATATTCTCCTGTGACTCTAGACCAGTGGTCGGCAAATTAATGAGTGAGAATTTATGTTTGAGAGAAGATAGACAAAAGAAAGAAAAGGAAAGAGAGAGATAGGTAGATTCTTGAGTGCACAATTGTGCTATAGAATTCCGATCACTGCTCTAGACTGATAAGATCCATTGAGCCATATCTTTGTTAAAACTATGTTTTTTCATCATAAATAAAGCAAAACAAGAAAGAAGATTGAGTCTTGGTCTAGAAGATTAAGTAAAGCTTTGTCTAGAGGTTTGAATCTTGGCTTAGAAGACTAAGTCTTGGGTTAGAACTTTGAGTCTTAATCTATTAGATTGAATTTTATTCTAGCACAATAAGCTTTGTTCTTGATTTTGATAATGAGACTTGGTTTTGGGTATATAGTCTTGGTCACAGACTTGATCTTCGAAACAAAATTTTGAAATCTAGTTTTTTTAAAGCAGTTGGGTCTTTAAGATACAAAATTCTGTACTGAGGGATGACTTTATGCCCTATCCACTATAAATGACAAGACCGAACAGCAGTCTTTTTTTAACTGTAGTTTAGGATAGTCAAAGTTGTAGACTAGGGTTTCGCACTTAAAATAGCAGTCTCAGTGTTGATTATCATCCTGACCATAGAAGTCACGGTCTTGGAAAATTTATTTTGATTAGCACTATTCTGTGCCATTAAATTTTCAGAATTCATCGAATACAACTCAAACTTGAATGCTTTATAGTAAAACTTTAGGTTGATCATGTTTCGCAGCCGTACACAAGAACTGGCCTTATATTCGTCTCGAAGATTTTGCGTTTTGTTATTATGGACAGAATCGCAGAATGCTTGACATAATAAAGCTGAATAAAACAACTTTCTGCTTTAGTTGATTCTACAATGCACTATATATCTTTAAAAGCTTCACCGTCATGTACCATAGAGCTTTCCAAGCAAGTCTACTTCATCGCAATTAACATGGGTTGGATGAAATGATAAGCTCTTAATGTCGATTTTCAGTCCTACCTCTTACGAAATAGAACTTTCGTCAGTACATTTACCCTACATGATGGTGGAGAGCTTAGTGGAAAGAAAAAATTTGTCGGCAAATTTTGCAGGTCCATTGAATATCACGATTACTAGAGATGAAAGCTTTGTTCATCCTTCTATACTATCAAAAACAGTATTATGGTTTCTCAAATAAATAAATTTCAAGAACGATATTCTTGAACAACTTAACATTTGTATGAAACTTGAAATGTGGAGTTATAGTAATATTAGGAATGTGAACAAAATGAGAAATAGCAGGTGAACTAAGAATAGTTGGGATGGCACAATACAAGAGATCTCCGGACGAGATTAATTGGAGATAATGTGTCTAAATGAGGTATGAGAACAATCTGTGGTAAAAGATGAAGAAAATCAAAGAATCAGAGCACCTTTCAAATTTCAAAGCAATATTTTAGGAAAACTATACAATATATTTCAATAAAACCGCATATGAGGATATTCAGCAAATACATATGCAGTTGATGGCACCAACAATAGTATAGAAATGGGATCTGGTGGGTAAACTACAATATTAGACGGATCACATATTCTGGATTTTCGAGAATAGTCCGGTATTTCATCACATTATCGTTGCTTCGCAAATTACCCAAAAAATTCAGAATTTTCGCTCCCTAAATGTTATATTCTTACACTAGACTCATATCATAATATTATCAAGTGATCACTTATAAGGTTTAACCATATTGAGTTGAGCAAATAAGATACAAAAAAAGAAGCCTAAACTTAACTATAGTATATACTCAATACTGAAGCTAGGTACAGCCAAGCCAACTACCTCGCAATACAATGTACTTAGTGGCATCGCCCTTTCCATGCCGCTTTGCTTCCCCTTCGACCTTTTTATTGTGTTTGTGTCACATTTGAAATTCAACGCCGCGAATTTGCTGCATTAAAGAAATTCACTTCTTGACTTCCTTTTCTTTTGGTTTTGACTTATTTTTTTCCTTTTTTTCAGAACAAATGCGCGCAATGTGGCATACGCTCGAGGTTCTTTTACATTCTTTTTTTATTTCACATGCTGCAGTTTTTTCTTTTGTTGTTGTTTCAATTGTACCTTTACTTTCGCATTACCTTTGCGCGTTCGGCATTGTTATCCTTTTTTGCTTGAATTCATGGAATTTTTGTGCGTTGTGTGGCTTCATTTGTAAGGGAATTCTTGTTTTGAATAGAGGGAAAAAAAGGCAACATGTGCTGTTTTTGTTGTTGTTGTTGTTTTGCGTTGTTGCACCTGTTTGGGTTAATTTACTTTTGAAGGTTTTAGGGGTAACATATTTTTTAACAGGTGCATGAATAGTAAATATTTGGATAAGGTCAACGAAATCTTGCTGAGAAACAAAAATAAAAATAAATAAAAAGTTGTTTCGCGACAATATTTACCATATTTTACCATATTAAGAATGGTTTGTTGAGAGTCCAAAAGACACATTTTAAAATAAAAATTAAAAAAATTTTAACGGGTTTTCTGGAATTTTCTGGGACACATTGAACCCCCTGTGGTCATTAGGAGTTTCTTTTTACCGTTCATCATTTGTATGATTATTGAGATACTCTTACTTCAAAAGGTGATAATTCGGAAAGTAGGGGTCCAAATGGAAAAGTTTGAAGGTATAGGCCGCACTGGCGGATCCAAGGGGGGGCGATGATGGGAGTGATTACATTTTTTTAAAATTATATGTAAAGATTTTAAAAACACTATGTTATTATCTAGAAATGTAGTCAATCGGCCCCCCTCTTGACAATGCTGGATCCGCCAGTGATAGGCCGTTACAAAATGGAATTATATTAACTCTTTGAAAACAGGATTTTTTGCAATTTCAAGCAAAGTTAACATTTCCATTAAATGATTTCACTGTACAACACCAAAAAAATAACAAGGTTCTGACAATGGATTTTAGCAAACGGGACAAAAAAATATCGTGTATCGGCGTTTCGAAAGTTTACATCAGATTTTTTTTTAGGTGGTCCCCCTTACAACGCATTCTTCTGTTTAATCGAAATATCATAGTTTAATATGTCGATTAATAATCAAACCATACGATCCTTACATCTGAGCTATATCATATATTCAGCAAACTTTTGTAAGATATTACGAGGAGTATTTTTGTAGAAAACTATAACCCCCTACATTCCCCTCATTTGGGTAATTTTCACCTTAAAAAGAAAGCTACAAATTCGTCAAACCCAATGAAGACTCCTCACATTGCATTTTTATTACACGTTTTTACGTATTATTCTTTAATTTAAAAATGTCTTGTTTCTAGTAACTCATAATGAAATTTTTCGGTAAATATGTTTGTAGAACACTTTAACCCATTATGGCCCAGTTTTTGAAAAAACGGGTCAAACAGACCCGCAAAACCAGGATATAATATAATATATATATATATAATATATATATATATATAATATATATATAATATAAAATTCATTGTGTTACAGCAAGTTTTATCCAAAATGAAGTTTTAGAGTTTTACACACACTGTTCCTGAAGCATCATTAAGTTTATCTAAAATGGCAACGTATACTGAATGTCTCCGAGTGTTTGTAATGTTATTCTGATGAAATATCACTTTGAATAAAAATCGTAGCTGATTTGTTTTTGAAAATATCTCGATTTTTCCAATTGGGGCATTTTCCCATACAAAAAGAAAAAAAAATTTTTGTAACTACAATAAACAAAAATTAAAATAATCACAATTGATGTGTTTTGCGATGTTTAACGCGGATCCAACCTCAGAATTGCTCTATCGTGTTTAGTTTATGAGATATTGTAACCTAAAGACCAAAAAAAGTCGTTTTTTGGCATTTTTTGAAGCTATATAACTATGTAACATATCATTTATTCGTCAAATGTGGCTCAGATACTTGAAAGCCCCAATCTTTTCCTTTAAAACCTTATTTGAATTATATTTATATCTTCATGCTTCTAAGAGATAACGTAGACCGAAATATTGTCAAAACGGGTTTTTGCACTTTTGTGTCTTTTTAGGTTAGGATATTTTTGAAGAAAAAAAAGATATCAACATAATTTAAATTAGGTTTTAAAGGAAAAGATTAGGGCTTTTAAGTATCTAAGTATCACATTTGACGAATAAATGATATGTTACATGTTATATAGCTTCAAAAAATGGCGAAAAACGACTTTTTTGGTATTTAGGTTACAATATCTCATAAACTAAACACGATAGAGCAATTCTGAGGTTGGATTCGCGTTTAGCATTGCAAAACACATCGATTGTGATTATTTTAATTTTAGTTTAATGTTGTTAAAAAAATTTTTTTTCTTTTTGTATTGGAAAATGACCAAATTGGAAAAATCGAGATATTTTCAAAAAGAAATCAGCCACGATTTTTATTCAAAGTGATATTTCATCAGAATAACATTACAAACACTCGGAGATATTCAGTATACGTTGTCATTTTAGATGAACTTAATGATGCTTCAGGAGCAGTGTGTACAGTGGAGTGAAATTTCGAAAATGTGCTGTTTTTGGGGATTTTTGCTAAAAACCAATACAACGTTGATGTTAAGATTGAGATATTATATTTTTTATACACCTCAAGTAAAGGAAAAAAATTTTAGATATCACATTATTCATTCCGGGCATTTTGGTGATTGTATTAAATAAGAACCATATGCAAAATCTTGCCTTGATACGAAATGAATTGTGCAATATCTCAGATTTTTCACCTTGATTTAAGGTTTATAAAAAATAAAATATCTCAATCCTAACATCAATCATGTATTGCTTTTTAGTGCATTTTCAAAATTTCGCCCCACCGTAAAACTCTAAAACTTCATTTTAAATAAAACTTGTTGTCCCAAAATTACAAAATTACAAAAGAAATATTTCTTCTGAACACAATAGCCCATTATATCCTCAATTTTTGGATTGGGACGCATATGTTCCCGAAGTCGTCAAAGGTTTAAATATTTTCTAATTTGCTTGTTGGTTATACATTTGGATTTTTTTTTTTTGTAAAATAATTAACCCTTATACTACGTTTCTAGCGGAGATTAAGCTGTGAAGAGATTTATAAATTAGTCGTTAAATCCCGCCCGTTTGCACTGGTCGAAAGAGATTAGCAATGTTCACGATCCGGAGCATTTAGACTTGCAAAGTAGCAAAATAGCAATAATTTCCACTTGATTGTGAGCAGTATTAGAAGTATAAACATTACAAGCTACGAAAAAATTTATTTCTCTGAGAAAATCGTATGAGCAAAGAGAACGAGAGAATAAACAAAAAATTTTTTTTTGAAAAATGACATGATATTTTTATGCTATAGGTTTTTAGCATAGAAAATGCAAATGTTAATGTAAATTCAATCCTATATGTTTTGTTGTTGTGTAGCAAAATTTTTCAACACTTACATATTTTCAAATGTTATGATGCAAGACCTTTTGCACCGGATCGTGAACATGGCTATTAATTTTTGACAGTAAATGTCATTAGCGGGAAAATGAAAGTTGTGCTTCCTTTTCTTCTTAATATTTATCTTCCATTTGCATTTTTCTGACATTTAATGCCAATTGTCAAAGTTAGGGGATGCCATTTGGTCGAAAATAGACGAAATAGGCAGCTCTATTCAGATTTATACGAAGACTTAAAAACGAATCTCTTCATAAGTACGTAGATTTATTTTTGTCTGGATAAAATCGTGATTTAGTATTAAGATCTTGACGATTAACTCAGATTTTCAATTCAGTATAACTTTTGGGGAAAGAAAATGCCATACATGGTCCCTAAAGAATATTGTGTTGTTTTTCTTTACTGGTGTCTGATACTGACTTATGTATATTAAAATTATTAACAACATGACTTCCGCTTTTTGTAAATGTTAAGAACATAATTAATATACCTACTCAGTTCAAGTTATAAATAATGATCTTTAAATATGCATTTATGACATGCTTTCCTAAAATAAGTGCTTAATTTTTAACCGTTTTGTAGAATATATTTTCATTTAGACACTCATCTTCTTGTCGTTTTCAGTAGTTACGTTTGTTATGTTCCAAGCTCTTGTTTCGAACTGTTGGGGTTACTATGTATACTACTTAAAACGTAAAAAGTTTTTTTATTGATTTTCGTAAACTTTTTTGATTTGGTTAAATTTAATAGTCATTCAAAAAAATATAAAAAATTAAATGCGAAAATAAATCCAATGACGTTAGTTGATTACCAAATTGAATAAAAACTTCGGAAACACATAAATACATTTATACCCATAAACTAAATTGAAACGTCACTCAAAAATATCAATTAACAATGGGAAATCATAAGCACTAAAAGTTTTCGAATATTCAAAAAGGAGGTGTGGGAAATTTCTTAAACTATTTGCAACAATATATACGTAAGTAAGTGTTGCCATTTTTAACAATTTTGCCTAAAGTTTAAATGTAATCCGGCTTCATCACTACTGCAATAACAGTAGGAAGGTCGATGTAGAATATTTAAAAAAAAAAAAAAAAAACAGCAGCAAAAAGTAATCTGCAATTTAAATATTTTAATTGTAGTTAAGTGAAAAATCTGGTCTAACAATGCATAGCAAAAAACAGCAAAAGCAGAGTCAAAAAAGATAACTATCCCCAACATCAAGGATGTGGAGGATGTGTAATAACGATTCTCAACTCAACGAGATGCATAATTTAGAATTTTCAATTGTGCAGTCACTTTGCGTTAGTGAATAATACTCGTACTACGAGTATCTGTCGTGTGAAACGAAATGGTATTTTTACACAGTGAACAATTCCTGAATAAACTTATAGTTTTAACTTAATGAAAAAAGTTTGGAACTTTTGAATTTCAGTGAAATGTTTCTGAAGAAGACAGAACTTATCCTAGTCAAAATTTAGAAAATTCAATACTCTTTATGCAACTAATAAATTCCATCTTTACATATTGTTACTGCAGAAATACTGATAGCAAATTAGTAGACACTGTGGCCAAAAATCTACTTCCATAAACATGAATCTTACTTTTTCAGTCAGATAGACTTCATATTACTTTCGGTCTCAGTTTTGATCTGGTTGCACTGGATATGATTGGACCCCAAAGTTTTTCAACTTACCTTTCCACTTTATTTTTTGTACAGTTCTCTCGCTATAGCATTTCAAAATCACTGCCCCAAGCGTAGTCATTTTGGAATTGTGGGTTCGCCTAGAACAAAAACAATATTTCAATATTTTTAAATTTTTTTGAAATACAACACCCATAAAAAATAGTTTCTGTTGGTTTTTTTTTTTGCTCGTGTATAACAAACGCAATATTTCAATAATCTTCAAAGTTTCTCGGAAATCAAAACCTATAGTTTTTGTTTTTTTATGTAGATTGTGTAGAAAAACAAAAAACAACAAAAACAATTTCTTATGGGTGTTGTAGTTCCGAGATGTTTTGAAAATATTTAAATATTGTGTTTGTTGTAGGCGAGCCAAAATTGGCTCACATTTGTTCTACGCTGACACCCTGATTATAATCAACATCTCATTGGAAGACTTCCTCTGCTGATAGAATCAAAGTAAATATGTAAGTGCTATTACGGGTAAAATTTCAAGGCCACGACATCTTTTTGACGACCCATTTTCGAAACTTTTCGTTACATCTAGCATACTATAGAATCTACTTTATTTCGAAGAAATTTAAAGGGTACGTGGCTGACGTAATGTAGAACTAGTCAAGAAGTGGGCGTACTGAAATAAATGGCTCGCCTACTTTTTAATGCCACGTCCACTTTTTTGTGACATTTCAATAAGTTATATCTCGGAAGTTATGTAAGATATTTTGATAAAATTTGATATGTGGTCAAAAAGTGGGCGTAATCAATTAAGTTCCATTCCCACTTTTTTACTGCAGAAAATTTTAACACGTTATATCTCGGAATCTTTATAAGTTACTTTGATGAAATTTGGTAGTTAGGTGCCGAACATGGCTCTCTTATAGTCTGGATTATTAGAGGGCTCGATAAAAAGAAATTCAACGCTTGATCAAAAGTTTTTTTTTGCTCTGAAAGAATTAAAGTATATAAGCGCTACTTTTTTCGGGTGTATATAAAGTATAAGCAAATGTGTTTCTTCCAATGCACAAACTATATATACGTAGATGTATGTATGTACGTATGTATATGCAAATCAATGAAGCAATGTCAAATTCAGACTAAGTCGATTTGTGCTAAATTAAATGTTTATCACTAACAGACAAGTGACTTAGAAGAAACTTTAGGTTTACTACGACTTAAGCTCAAAATAAATAACATATAAAACATTTATGGGAGAGACTCATTATTAAAAATGTTTGTAAGCTTTTATTACAAAACTATCATCTTTTAATTTCTTTAATCCATAAGCAGTCTCTGAGTTTTTCAAATTCTGGCTTTATTTGGCACGCTCCAACATATGTTAAGGTTTATCAAGAAACTTATTTTTATCATCAAGGGTCATTGCTTTCTATTTGTAGGGCTCTCTGTGATATTGACATTTAATTTGTTTAAAAAAAAGAAGCCTATTGTTTGGCAATTTGTCACATTTACCACTTCAGTCCGACTGTTGTTGCCTGTCACTTTTTACTTTTATAATGAACTCTTATAAAACACTTTAAAAAGGAAACATATACCTTAATTTCTTTTAAGGTTTTTCTCTATTTACACAGATTTTTGTTAACTTTCTGCTCCAAATATGCTACATATGTAAATACACACATACCTAGATATTCTTTAGCGATGTATTATTTCCCCCATTTAGTATACTTTATATTTATTCTGTTAACCTTTTGTTGCTTTGTTGTCTTTTCTTGCAAATTCCTTTTGTGTACGTTTTTGTAAAATAACTCACGTGTATTTTAAATACAAACAAATTCGGTTCATGTTTTTCTTCATTTCCAACATTCATGCATTTACTAACAATAGCCCACCCATTATTTCTGCTTTACATTACCATTATGACGCAAAGAAATAGAATTAAAATAATATGGTAAACATGTCAAAACAAACGAGCGATTTCTTTATGTAGGTAAAATGTACATATATAAGTGGAGTACATATTTGTCCTTTTTTGGATTTTCAAACGCAGTAACTTGATATTCTGTATATGTAAAGGATATTTCGTATAAAAGAAATGTTTTTTTTTTTTTTTTTTCTTAACTACTGTCTGTCTGCAAGTGAATTGTTTTATTATTACATTTAATATCCTGTTTTATTTTTATCAGTTCCAATTGGGTGATTTTATTTTTGTAATTTTGTCAATTTTATCTTGTGCTGGCAACCCTATCATTTGGTCTTTAGAGTGTTGTATTACATGCTGGTCGAGCTTCGATAGTATTGTTATCATAAAATTATTTCTTCAAATTTTTACTTTACATCGGGTAATTCTAGGGCATTCCTGGTAGCAGTTTTTTTAATATATGTATTTATATAACTTTTGAACAAAAAATATAATATGTAAAATGCATAGTAACAATTTTTTTTATATTTATTTTCAGGTATGTTAATTTTTGAAATTAAAATTAAAATAACGTTTTAAAAGTGAGTAAAACATTTGGTTCTTAACTTATGTATATGACTAGTATTATTATTTGTGCAAAGTAAAATATGAGACAGCTTAAGAAATAAAACATTTGTGTGACGTGATATTATTTTAAGCACAATTGCTTACTTAACATATTTTTAAAATTAAATTTAGTACTTACGTATCAAAATAATATTATTTTTTCTTATTTTGATTAAAAAAACAACGTAAATAAAAATTAGACAGAACAGAAAAACTTTTTAAGTTTATAACAAATAAGTAAAAGATTACGACAAATGGATAGAAAAGTTGAACGAATAGGCAGAATCAAGATTTCAAATTCCCTCCAGTTTTGATGGACAAACAAAAGAAAAGGCTGGACAAACAATAGAAAATTTTGGACAAACAAATGGAAAAGTTGGACGAATAGGGAAAATTGAGATTTTACTTTCCTTAAAGTTTTGATAGACAAACGAAAGAAAAGTTTGGACAAATCAAACAAAATTGTAGACAAACGTATAGAAAATTTGGACAAACAAGGTGAATCGAGATTGTAAGTTCCAATCTGTTTCGATGAACAAACAAAAGATGAGGTTGGATAAATAATAGAAAATTATGGACAAACGAATAGTAAAGACAAACTAATAGGAAGAATCAAGTTTTCAAGTTCCCTCCAGCTTTGATGGACAAACGAAAAAACAACCATAGACAAATAAATGAAAATTGTGGACAAACTAATATGAAAGTTGAACACATTGAAATAATAATGAGCGAATAGGGAGAATCGAGATTTTAAGTTCCTTTCAGTATTAATGGACATACAAAAGAAAAGCCCGGACAAATAAAAGAAAATTGTGGACAAACGATTAAAATAGCTAAAAAAATAGTGAGGAAAATTTTGAGGGAAAAACGAAAGAAAAAGCTGGAAAAATTAAATAAAATTGTGGACAAACGAATAGAAAAGTTGAGCATATGGGGAGAATCCTTTAGTTTTGATGGACAAAAAAAAAAAAAAAAGGGCTGGACAAATGAATGAAAATTGTGGACAAACAAATAGTCAAGATGAACAAATATGTATTTAGAATCGATTTTTCAAGTTCCCTCCAGTTTTGATGGACAAACGAAAGAGAAGGCTGGACAAATAATAGAAAATTGTGGACAAACGAATCGAAAAGTTGGACAAATAATGAGAAACGAGATTTTTAATTCTTTCCAGTTTGGATAGACAAACGAAACAAATGGCTGGACAAATGAAACGATTAGAAAAGCTTAAAAAATAGGGAAAATCGAGATTTTAAGTTACCTTAAATTTTGAAGGACATGTCAGAACAGAGAAACTTTTTTTTAAGTTTATAACAAATAAGTAAAAGATAACGACAAATATATAGAAAAGTTGCACAAATAGGCAAAATCAAAATTTCAATTTCCCTCCATTTTTTATGGACAAACGAGAGAAAAGGCTGGACAAGTGAAAGTAAATTGCGGACAAACGAATAGAAAAGTTGAACTTTTAGGGAGAATCCTTTAGTTTTGATGGACAAAAAAAAAAAAAACCTGGAAAAATTAATGAAAATTGTGGACAAACGAATAGATAAGATGAACTAATATGGAGAATCGATTTTTTAAGTTCCCTCCAGTTTTGATGGTCAAACGAGAGAAAAGTCTGGAAAAATTAAATGGGAAACATGACTGTCCAAAAGTGGACAAAAAAAAGTTTGAACATATGAAAAGGATATTTGATGAACAAACGAAAGAAAAAGTGAATTTTTTTTATTTCAAAAATTTTTGATACTTTTATTCATTCGAGAACCCTTATATTTTCAGCCAAAGGCTGATAAACGAAATTATGAAATTATGAACTTGGATGAATATCACATTTTAGTATATTTTTCCTCCTTTCCAGCTAAAAAAGATTTTTCAAGCTAAAAAAGTTCAAAATCGTTATAACCAAAGGTGTACAAACAAAGAATTACTCCCTTGTACAAAAATGTACATTAGATTAATTAGATGAGAGCCACGATAATTTGAACTAAAGTTTGACAAATCAAAAAGTATTTTTGAGTAAAGGGGTAGCAAACGAAAAAAAGAGGTGGAAAAAACAAGAATCTGTAAAGAATCAACAAAATTCATGAAATTTTCATTTAGGCACTCCGATCTTTTGAGCCAAAGGCTGACAAAGTTAAAAAAAAAATTTGAATTGCGTAATGATTTTTTTGATTTAAAAAATAAAGTATTGAGGCTTATTATAATTATAAGTGAAAACATTCAGATTCCCTTGCTTCCCTTTCTCTTTTGTCAAAAGGACTTACCTCGCCGTGGAGCAAGAGTGAAGCGCTATAAGTGAAAGACAAAGTTCGGTTATTACTTTGCAATATGATTTCTATCATAGAAGCTGCATATCACATGAAAGTATTTTTCTAAACAGCATTTTCACTTAATGAATCATATTTTGCTAAAATATTCTCAACTTTCTTTCAATTCTCATTGCTAAATATATGATGATTATTTAAAAAAAAAGCAGATATGTAAATTTCATATTTTATGTTCCATCATTATCTTCACACACACAACACATTTCGTATCATTATAATCATCAGTATCCAACATAAACATCCAACATATTGATTTACATACACACCACATTTTGCTCCCCCACATTGCTAGCCAAAGTTAGAGGCATCCGTAATATTTGTCTTGACAAAAAATCGAAGTCTCAACTTTATTTTGCAAATAGATTTTGCAAAAAAAAAAATTTGAATAAAATTTGTTTTTATTGTATAAATTTATTGGTGCCGATACCGATGATGATGATGATGCTTCATTTGCATTTCAGTTACGTTTCTTTATCAGGCTGTTGATGCTGCCTTAACAGACAGTTGGTTGTTGTTTGTTGTATTTTTTTGTATATTTTTATTTACATATTTTCCTTTTATTTTCTCTGTTTTGATAAAAATTCACTCTTTTTCGTTTATTCTTGTACTTATTGCAAAAGATTTTTTGATTTTTATCAAATGAAGTTATTTGTGATTGTTATGTTGGCATTGGTGTTGCTTTTATTGTGTTACTGCTAGCTACCACTACTGCGACTACTGGTGATATTATTGTTATTGGTGATATATTTTTTTTTTTTTTGAATTATTCAGTGTTTTTCTGAAGAGTATTTCAACACGGTAAACAACAATTGTACATGAAAAAAAAAGAAAGAAATGAAATGCATATATTTTTTTGTTTGCTTTTATAGTAATATGGAACGAATACTTTTGCAAGCATTAACATTTTCGTATATTCGAATAATAATGCAAATATATGATATGACAATGACATATCATGTAGGCTTTTAACATAATGTCATCAGCGTACAATTTTTTTTTAATGAATTGTTGTTGTACAGGAGCCTTAAGATGATTTATTTACATGTACATGGTTATACTCCATAAATTTTTTTTTGAAATAATTTGGATAAATCCTGTCGTCCGAAACGGCATGATTTTTCATAAAAATAAATTTTTACAATTGAATGTATTTATGCACTATATATCTTTTAGACTGCTTTATAATTTTTTTTTTGCTTCTGATTTGCTTTCCAACAAGTTTTTTTGTAAAAACGATAGAAACTAAAAATTCTGGTGCAAGAAGAGCCCATAATATTAATATTTACTGGTGGCGCATCGTATTTCTTTGTTTCAAGTTTGAAAGAGTACTCTTCTAAACACTTTTGACTATATCTCGTGAAAGAGAAAACACAGACAAATGAAACTGTTACCATTGGAAAGAACATAAAATTTTTCATAAAAAAGTTTGTAATAATTTTTTTCGTAAAGATGTTACTTCGGTAGTTTTTAGCTTTCAAAGCTAAAAATCGTTTTGAAACTAAATATTTCGCTTTAAAGCTGAACACAGTTTTCTCAAGTTTTAAAACGATTTTCGGAAGCAAAAAAAAATTATGAAGCAGTCTAATATCTATATGCTCTTTTTCAAAAGAACTGTGTGCAAATGGGTTAAAACATTCTACAAACCAACACACCTCAACTAGTTCAACTTAAAATTGTAAAAATTGTATTTAATTAGCAAGAGCACTAGGTAATTTAAAAATTTCCGCTTTGATTTAACAATTGCGTCATTAAAAATGAGTGCTATTTTGTTCATTAATAAACAAATCAATTTAGTAATAATTCATTAAAAATAAAACTATTACAAATATCTAATCGATCCTGTAACCTTAAGATTCAAAACTTATCAGGCTTTCGAAATTTTTGTATTTTTCTATATTTTTACAACTAAATTTTCTGACGTTATCAAGCTTCGAGTCAAATTTGTCCCACGAGCAAATTTTTAAATTTGCAATTAAAAACCGTACAGTTCTCTTATAGAAAATAACACGGATAACAAAGATATTTGCAAAAATGGGACTTCGCGACCTTATATTTTTAATACGAAAAATTTTTAAATAGAAAGTCCAAAAAATAGGTTAAAATTGCAATATCTCGTAAACGATATCAGATAGGATTTTCTGGTTTGCGGTTTTGTTTTTTCAATCTACGGACAGGGAAGAAACTTTCTGCTAACTAATTTCTTGTATCCGTCTTTGTCAAACTTTTAATTTTTGATCTTGGCAAAGAACTCAGTCCTAAATGTTTTTTTTTTGGATTGAAAAAGTTCCATTTCCTTGTTTGTTTTTTTTTCATCCTAGAGCCATTCCAAAAATTTCCCGAAAAACATTTTGGGTTTTAGCACTTTTTATTTAAAACACGAAAAGACAGGTATGACCTTCTAGAAACGTATTCTAAAAATTTTGCCCTACTGTAAAACGCTAAAACTACAATTTAGATAAAACTAGTTTTCCAAAGATCATTAGGAAATCATAACTTTCAAAAATAATGACCACTTTACTCTAATGATCACTATGTATTTAGTCTTTACCATTTCGATCTAAAATTCAATGGAGTCATTTAAAAAAGAAAACTTGAACTTTGCTCTCTTTTCAAACAAACAAAGTTTGGACCTATTTCAACAATGCACGCATTTTCTGTACTTAGTTATCGTAATGTAGCGTCATAGGTCACAATTGTACTCAATCGTACACGCTGATTTCGATGATTGATTTTGAAAGAAAGAGAAAAAAAAAAAAAAACAAAAAAATAGAAAAAGTGAAAAAATCATAATAAGCAATGTACGCGCTTGAAATGCTGACCCTGCACAGCAGATATTTGACCCTTCTTTTGTTCAGTTAAATTGGCAGTTTTGAAATAACGTTCACTTGCTTAACTGACTTCATGCTGTGCGGTCGTGTATTTTGCATAAGTTATTTACTTTGTTGTTTTAAATTTATATTTCGTGCGAGAGTGAAACGTTTCGTTGTTTCGATCGTTTTTACTGGGACACTTTGCTTTTTAAATTAATTGAAGATGCCTTGCCCTTGTGCCCAAAAGGTCAACCGTGGTCAGCCTAATGTGCAGTGTGCTAAATGCCAAGACTTTTTTCATTTGGATTGTGTTAAGATTTTATCAACTGATTATGAATCTCTTGTAAAATCGAATACCCCTTACTATTGTGATCAATGTAAAAGTACATTTGTGCGCCGAAGTTTGGTTCGTACCCCTCCGAAAACTCAATCTCTCGTGGAAAATTCAGCAAAAATCAATGATGCTCCTCAGCAACAACAATCTAATTCGACTGTTCCTCAACAACAGTGTAGTAAATCTACAATAAACCCGCTTAATGTCGATATAAATGCTAAGACTAATGCTGCTAATCAAAATCAGCAAGCTATTTCGGTTGCTCAACATAATCAGCAAGTTAAATCGACGGTTCCTGTACAACAAAATCAACAATCTAAATCATCTATGCCTCAAAATCAATTAAAACCGAATGAAAATTATTTGCAAATTGTGCTAAATGAACTTTCAGCTCTTCGATCTGAAAATGCGCGCGCTTTTGCTTTAATAACTTCTCTGAAAAATGATAAAGAACTCTTAATTGAGAAAATGAATGCTATGCAAAAAGATCTTACAATTCTAAAAAACAATGACTTTTCTTCGTCAATTTCTCTTCTTACTAATGAAGTCAAGTTTTTAAAAGAGAGTGTAAACGGTCTCTTGCAAAAAAATGTTGGGACAAATAAAGAAAAAAAATCAAATTCTGCGATAAAAAATATAATACCAACAATGCGTGCGCCTTCATTTGCTGTTTCTCCTACTTTGCATAATGGGGAAAATAACACAAAATCAGCTGCTCGATCGCCTAACACTGGTGATGTTGTTGTTGGTGTTAGCACTGCCTGTACGTCTTCGCTTGATGAGTCGACAAACTCTCTTTTATCACTTGCTTCTTTGCCATCATCTTCGTATGCTACGGCTGCTGCTGCTGCTGCTGCAGGTGGTGTTACAGATTCATGTTCTGCATCTCCTGCTACTTCTGAATGGCTCACTGTTAATAATAACAAAAAGCGTAACAAAAATAAACAAAACAATAAAAATCAATTTATTGTTGTTGGTAGTAACTCCAACAATGAGCTTGATGTTGCAGAGCCACTAATAGCTTTACATCTCTCTGCTTTTAAACCATCGGTTGCTGCTGAAGATATATTAAATTATGTCTCTACGCGAACTAGTATACCAAAAGAAAAAATGTATTGCAATCGCTTGACAAAAAAAGGTGTTGATGTATTGACACTAAGAAAAGTAACTTTTAAATTGATCATTGAGGAAAGTGATTATGAAAAAGTTATTGATCCTGCTCTATGGCCTTCTTATGTCCGTGTTCGAAAGTTTAATTTTTTAGTAAAAGATGCAGTACAACCTGCCTTGGTGGCGTAGTTACTGCTTCAAATACTTCTGGAAAGTCCTGCTTTCAACACCTGAAGTTGTACTATCAAAATATGTCTGGTATGCGTACAAAAATCAATACTGTACGTTCTGCTATACTCCAATGTGATTATGATGTCTTCGTTTTGGTGGAAACTTGGCTAAACTCTAACTTTTTTGATAGTGAAATTTTTGATTTAAAGGATTTTACTGTATACCGTAAAGATAGAGATTCTATTAAAACTGGTTGTTTAAGAGGCGGGGGAGTTTTAATTGCTATTAAATGTACAATTAACTCAAACCTTGTTGAACTTTATAATACTGATTCTCTTCTAGATCAGCTCTGCGTTAAGATCCAAATTGAGAATAATTCACTTTTAATATTTGCTTCATATATCCCACCAAATAGTAATTTTGATTTATATGCTGCACACGTTGATAACATTATTCATTTACCTATGGATGGTAATAAAGATAACCATTTGTGTGTATTGGGTGATTTTAATCTCTGTGATGTTAATTGGAACTACAAGATTAATGATGAGAAGTGTCTTATACCTAGTAATGTAAATAAAATGCATGAGATACATTTAATTGATGGATTCCTCAGTTTGGATCTTCAACAGATAAATTTTTGCTTGAATAAGTTAAATAGGATTTTAGATCTTGTATTTGTTAGCAATAATATAAAAGCTATTCTGTATGAATGTCCTTTTCCTATATCGGAAACTGATATGCATCATTTACCACTAATTGTTGAACTAGAATATTATAAATTTAATAATATCTCATGTGATATTGATTCTAAAAATTTTAATTTTCATGCATGTGATTTTAATGCATTAAATTTTGAAATAGGATCTGTGGATTGGACCAATCTTCTTGATTATACTGATTTAAGTGTGTGTTTCAATTATTTTAAAAAAACCATCGCTAATGTTTGTGCAAATAATATTAAATTTGTTCCAAAACGAGTACATAAATTGCCATGGTACACAAAAGGTCTGAAGAAGCTTAAAAATCTTAGGAATAAATTTCATAATTCTTATAGACTATCAAAAAAAGATAGCCATAAAATTAAATATCGCCATTATATGAGAGAATTCAATTTTCTTAATAAGTTCCTGTACAAGCAATATATGCTCCGCTTTGAAAAAAACATTAAACAGAATCCTAAATCATTTTGGAACTTTATTAGCTCGAAAAAATCATGTTCATCTATTCCTTCGAGTATGTCATTTAATGGTGCGTCATCGCATTCATTAAATGATTCGGTAAATTTATTTGCCCAGTTCTTTAAATCGAATTTTGAACCTGATGCGACTTGGAATAATCCTGAAGTATTAGATAATGTGGACTCTCTTATTGATTTTGGCTCACTTATTTTGGTGTTGGATGACATTTTTTGGGGGATTTCTAATTTGGGTAATTCTCAAAAATCTGACATTGATGGTATTTGTCCATTTTTGTTGAAGAAATGTGCTGATACGATAGCAGTCCCGTTGTGTATCCTATTTAATAAATCACTTGCTATGGGCCATTTTATTAATGATTGGAAAATTGCTGCTATTACCCCTGTTTACAAGAGTGGTAATAAAAATGATGTCTCAAATTATAGACCTATCTCTAAGTTATCTACTGTCTCGAAATTATTTGAGAGCATTGTAAAAAGGAAAATATTTTTTGCTGTTAAGTCCTCTATAAATCCATCGCAACACGGTTTTTATACTGGTCGTTCCACTGTAACAAATTTGACCGTTTTTAGTGATTATTGTATCTCTGCATTCTCTAATGGCTTGCAGGTTGACACAATCTACACGGATTTCTCAAAAGCATTTGATAAAGTTGCACATAAGATTCTTGTGGCTAAACTGTTCAAGCTTGGTTTTCATTCCAATTTTCTGTGTTGGATAAACTCATACTTAAATAATAGACGTAATTTTGTTTTGATTGATGGAATAAGATCCAACTATTTTGTTGCTACCTCGGGTGTACCACAAGGAAGTATTCTTGGCCCACTGTTTTTCCTCCTCTTTATTAACGATATAGGGTCATGTTTTAAAAGTGCTAAGTATCTTTTGTATGCTGATGATTTAAAGTTATTTCTCAAAATTGGTGATAATCATGACAAAATTGCCTTGCAAAATGACTTAAATAATTTGATTGTCTGGTGCACACGTAATATGCTATTTTTAAATATTACGAAGTGCTATCATGTAACTTTTTGCAAAGGGATTATATCTTTTACTTCGTCTTATTATTTAGGTACGGTTATAATTAGGTCTGTTAGTGAAATTTTGGACCTTGGTGTGATTTTTGATTCTAAATTCACTTTTATTAGTCATATTAATTATATTATTCCTAAATGTTATTCAATGTTGGCTTTCGTTAGAAGGAACAGTAGTGATTTTCAAGATCCATACACCCGTAAAATTTTGTACACTGCCTATGTTAGATCAAAACTAGAATACGCGGCAATAATTTGGTATCCTACTTATTCAGTGCATTCTAATAGGCTAGAGAGAGTTCAGAAGAAATTTCTTAAATTTGCATTATGTCAAATTAACTTTACGGAGCCTATTCCATCTTATAATGCACGTTGCCTATTAATTAATCTACAATCGTTACAGTCAAGAAGAATTATATCCTCTCTAATGCTTATATTTGATGTTATAGTGGGTAACATTGATTGCCCCTATATCTTAGGGCGTATAAACTTTAAAGTTCCTTCCAGATTTTTGCGTCATTATAATTTATTTACTCTTCCTCTTTGTAGAACAAACTATGCATTAAATGGTCCAATCATCAGAGCCTTAAATGAACTAAATGTTCTCAGTTCTAGTCATTTAGTTGATTTTTCTGTGCCAAAATCAGAATTTAAAAACTTGTTGAAAACTGTTTACACTTAAATTAATTAAATTTTCTTACATGCATACATTGATATATATTAATTTTTTAAATATTTATTCTTAAGATTTATTCATATTGTTTTTTTGTTAGTTTTCTAATAAATATTGTTTACTTAGTCTGTAAGTTTAATTTCATAGACTGAATTAATTGAAATAAACAAGAAATAAACAAGAAAAATAACGCTTCAACATGGCTCTTTCTTGGCTAACAAAAGTAGGTCAGTTGGCCTTACTTTCGCGTACCAACTGGTAGGTGAAAAAGGAAAAGGTAAAATTAAAAATAAAAAACACTGCAACTCAATTCTGCGCTACAATTTATTTCTTGTTTTAGTTATGAATTTTAAGTTTTTTTTCTGTTTTTTTTTCTCCATTGCCATATTTTGCGCTCCAGTTAAATTTACTTTAATTATAGCAATTTTTTCAACATTAACTCCCTCTTGTAATTTTTTTCACAATAATTATATATATTTTGAATACAAATCTACTTGGCTCATTCAGTAGTGTGTGAATAATTGTTATTAAATTGCGGCTTAATTTTTACTATTTTAAGCCATAACACGATTTTAATGCGTCATTATAATTTGTGGCTGTCCGATTTATGGATTTATGTCTGCTTTATTTGTAGCCCCTTTTGCACGCAGTTTAACGCATACAAATTTGTCGGCGTACAATTTATTCGACAAGACACACGAAAGGTGTGAAATTTCATGAATTTTAATCAGTTT
Source organism: Calliopum simillimum (assembly GCA_951812925.1). Classification (NCBI taxonomy): domain Eukaryota; kingdom Metazoa; phylum Arthropoda; class Insecta; order Diptera; family Lauxaniidae; genus Calliopum; species Calliopum simillimum. Next base: position 40,386,752 of record OX638368.1, read on the forward strand.
TATTATTTTTGTTGTAAATTATTAATGATTTTTTACGGTTTATTTACTTTTTATGACGTAGTTGTTTTAATTTTGACATTATTATTTTTATGACAGGTGTTGGATTTTGATTACTTGTTTGGTACATAGTTTTTGTCTATCTGAAAAATATAACTTTTGTTCATATTAACCCATTCCCCGCCAGTGATGCCATACGGCACAGTTAAAACGCACTACCTGAATGTGTACCAAAATCATTTTGTAACTTTTTCGCGCAGGCTTGTTGTTTTTTATGTGCGTAGAAATGTTTGATCTATCATTTGATGCATTCTACGCGTAAATATTCCATCAACTTTTCAAGCGTGAGCGGAGAGGAAGTGATCATTGAAAAATTATTCGAAAAAAATCGATTATGGCATCGAGATGTCGGCGAGTTGCAAAAAATTATTTATTTGTATTTCGATTTTGAAAAAAGTAATTATGCCAAAGTAGTATGCAGTAGTTTCTAAAGTGCATTTATATTTTTCCATAATTTGTTCCTTACTAAGTGATAGGCCTGAATATATTTTAAGTGTGCCATATGGCATCACTGGTGGGAACCGCTTGTGAGAAGTTTAGAGGTAGATTAATTTCCTTTTATTTCAATAATTCAATTCATAAATAATTTATATGGGGAAAATATCTACCTGGGGGGGTTTGAACACCAAAAAACCCACCCCGTGTAAATGGGCCTGGGTGTCACATGAATTTTTCGAGCCTTTTTTATATGAAGATGTGCTACAAATGATTGTGGATGCATCTAAATATTGAGATTATGCTTATCTTCGGTTACAATGTTTGTAGTTAATCGTGAAGATTATTGGATCATTAAAGCCATGATTTTTGCTGGCATGTCTCGAAATAGTTTCAATCGAATAACCCGTTTTATTCACTTTACACTGAAAATCCCTTTCACCCTGAGCATCATTTGATGAGTCCATGACACCGTATTTCAGACTGCTCTCATGCAAACAGCTTATTCGAGCCAAACTTTTTCGATTTAGATACATTGCATGGTGTTTGAACACTCTTGGAGGGTATTTGGTGTCCTTTGGTATTTACCGAGGAAAGTATTGTTGTATTCACTTTGTGGCACCTCTATTACAAATGATCAACGCCGTTTCTGACGACATTCGTGCGCTCCACTTTTACTTCGATAATTTATTAACTGAAACCCCAGAAAACAAGGAATTTGACGTCGCCATTGTAAAGTGGAATGATAATAATTGCATTTTAGTTGCTTCTACTTCGCATGGAAGAGATCTAAAATCGATAGCTACGCTCTTTTGTAGAACAGAACGGAAGCTATAATGGTCGAAAGTCTAAAGGCAGTCGAACCATATAATAAATGTATGGAAGGAACTAATCGAATATTTCACGTTTTGGTGGAATCGCCCATTACGTTGGTGAATGTGATCGACGTAATTAGATGTAAATATAGACCGTACAAAAACCAATTCTGAAACAGGTGCATAAGATGCAATGTAGATTTATGCGTTAGATGTTTCGTCAAATATCACACTACCGCGGATTAGTATGCTAACTTACCATTTCTATTCAAAAAATATGTATGCATACGTGTAAAAAATAGAATTTTAAATAAAACTCAAAGTAAATTTTTTGCTAAGAGGTTCCCGCCAGTGATGTCATATGGCATCAGGGCACCATGGAAAAATGGGGCGTGGTCTCTGAAAAAGCTAACCGGATTTGAACTCAGGGACCTTCTTTTACCCCCCAAACAAAAATTCACCATCAAATTCAAAAAAATAAGTGCTGGCGGGGAATGGGTTAATGCATTAAAAAAATATCTTTCCGGAAAGAGAGTTACACTCTAGTACAGCAGTACCCAACCGTTTTTGTTTACATTCCCTATTTTAAGTTCTTCACAAGCTCTCGTCCGCCTTCAAAAATACAAAAAAAAAAAAATTAAATATTTTAAACTTGATTTTGTGACCTTTTCAATTGTTAAATTTGTGGATAATTGGGCTTTAAAGTCAATTTTAAATTAAAAACTATATTTTAAATTTCGGGGATAAATATTTTAAAATTTAAAACAAAGTTTTTAAAAAAATTTCGGGAACTCGATAATTTTTTTTTTTAATTTGCGGTTGCTGAATCCAAATCTGGAAGCCTTTTTTTTCAATCAGGTCTGGGATTCGAGTTATCCTTGCACTAAAGTGCAGAAAATGCTATTTTCAGGCATATGGTGCTCATCCAGAAAGTAGTGTAATGTACCTTTTAACTTTTTCAATTGTATCAAAACTGTGAGGCTCGTGGAAATAATGCCATAAGAAATAACGCCAGAAAACTTTTTGGCTTTATTTTCAAAAAAAAAATTATGTAGTTTACAAAAACGAAATAACGTCAAAAAATTTATGGAAATAACGCCAGAAAAATCTACATGCAAAATTCTGGCGTTATTTTCATTTTGTTTTGGAAATTAGGCCAAGAACTTTTCTGGTGTTATTTCCTTGATAATTTTTGCCTTTATTTCCAAAACAAAGTGGAAATAACGCCAGAATTTTGTATGTAAATTTTTCTGATAGAAAGAAACGGTTGCCTGATTCAGAATAGAAATCCCTTTTCAGAAAAAGAGATTGGAACCGATAGTCAATTTGGTTTAATGAAATACAAATCCGATTCCATATAATTTATCGAAATACGAAATACCTTAAGTTTTATTTAATCCCAATTCCGAAGAGAATTGGATTTCAAAACGAGGCTGTGGTAAACGTTTTAAGAACAATTCAAAACCATAAAAATTAGATGATCGGGATAAGATAAATTTTGCTTTGATAAAGAAAAAAAAAGTGATCTACTTTATGTACACAGATACATATATTTTCTTTATGTGAATAGGTTTTCTGAAAAGCGTCGCGCACCCTCCTCTCACTCCAGTTGGGAAGCACTGATCTAATGTGTGATATTACTTCGGAATTTAGCTCATTTCTATTTTTGATGTCTAATTCGTACGTAGATAAGAACTTGTTGGTATCTGGTTAGCAATTCGACATTGAAAACTTATGATTTTAGGGAATCTTAAATGTAAGTCATAAATGTACATATCACTATCATAAGTCTTAAGTAAATCATTTAAACGAGTACATTATTTAGAAATATAAATCATAAATGAATCATAAATATGATCATGATATTGTTTCATAAATGTCTAATAAACTCTAGTCAAAATAATGTCATTATTTATGAATAATAGCCATGTTCTTTGAAAAAAAAAAACTTTATAAATATTTGTAAATATTCATAAAGTTTTTAACAAAAACCATTCGTTGAAACAAAAATTTGATACTTACGTCACAAAAACTTTATAAATAATGGCTAATATGTAACTTAAAAATCAGTCTTTTCTCTACTTTACTTTAAAGTTTGAATCAAAAAAAGTCAAAAATAGTTTTGTAAGAAAAAGTCCCTGTGACAATTTTCGGGCAATATGATGAAATTGTTTTTGTCCGAAATGAGGCGCTAGTCCCGATTAAACATCTTGTTGGGTTAGAACACTTTTTAGTGTCATTTTTAAATAATTTAAGGGTTAAAGCCCTGAAAATAAAGAACATATTGAAACAAGCATTGCACATAAATATTTATCCCTTTTATTGCAATAACAAATGATGTCAATAGATCACATTTACATCTCCGCTAGCATGCAATTAAGTCATTCTGGAAATGATGACGCATCTATTTGGCTTGATGGTGGCTTGTTCCAACTGATGATGATGATGATGTTCATAGTTGTTTATGATAATTTACGATAGCATGCTGTTTTAATTAAAAAATTTAAAAACTCTTTTTTTTTTTACTTCACAGTCTAAAGTTGTCATTTGTTTACTCACAATTAGTTTATTTACACAATGGTTTAATGTTCAAATGGTATCTATTCGTTGCTGATTTGCTAGAACATTGGTGATTTGTGGAGCGCATTGACCAGCTGTCGAACATACGTACATACTCATATGTATGTGTGCAGCTTACAAAAAATGTTTGTTACTTAAAGTTTGAGTAGACTTTATCCGTCAGTTCTTATAAACATTAATCCATATTTTTACTGATTATACTATTCCTTTCTAAATAAAAACTTTCATAATTATTGGCTTATTTTTATCTTTTTTTCAACTATATACCCTTACACATATATGCATATATTTTATATACACATATAGTTCGTTCTTACTTATTTATCAACATTTACGTCTTATGTACAATTCAAACAATTTCAATTAAAAGTTGCGAATAAATAATTGAAAATGCAATTAGCCATACAAAAGAAAATATGCAAATAATAAGTTGAAAAAATCTATGGACAATTCCATATATAAAGTAAACTGGTAAGGGTGTAACCTTTGGCCTGGCCAAACATTAAATACTCTACACAGCAGTATTTTGAAAATTTTGCTAATATGGGAGGTGCCACGCCCTCCGAATTCACCCAGATTTTCTCAGAGTTTGCTTTTATAGTTCTAAGTATTTAAGTGAAATTTGGTTGGATTATCTGAAAAAATGTTTTCAGAATAGCGTTTTGAAGCTTTTGCTTATATGAGAGGAGCCACACCCTCTTGTCCGATTTTATCTAGTTTTTGCTTAAAGCTTGCATTTATAGTTTTTAGTGTCTGAGTCAAATCTAGTTTGATTGTCTCTAAAAACGCTTTCAGCACAGCGTTTTGAAGCTTTTGCTTATATGAGAGGTGCCACGCCCTCTTTCCGAATTCGACCAGTTTTTGCTCAGAGCTTGCGCTGACATTTCGTAGTATGTATGTGTATTTTGGTTGCATTGTTGTGAAAAATACTCCAAAATTTGCATTTTGAAGATATTTTTTGTATGGGCGGTAGGCGTGTCCGTTGACCGACTTTGACAACGGAGGCAGTGTTTCAAATTTCATTGAATTATCTTGCTTAGTTTTCCCAAAAAATGTATTTCCACACACAGCCAGCCAGACAGACGGACATAGCTATATCGACTCAGAAGGTGACGCTGATCAAGAATATATGTACTTTTCGATATCTGCCACGCCTCCTTCTCTGCGTTACAAACGGAAGGACAAAGTGAATATCCCCTGGGTGTAGGGTATAAAAATAACTTTTGCAACATAGTTTGATTAAAAATCTAAGTAGAAATGTCGCTGAGTTTTGAAAACTTTTTAAGTTGGCATATCTGCTTAACGATGTGTGGCACCTTAATAAAACTAGCAAAAAAGGTTTTATAGTAAATTTTCTAGGATATATTTTTGTTAAAAACGTACGGGTTGTCGGATTTTGAATTAAATTTTTTAGGCCTAGGCGTTACACTGTTTTCATTTGTATGAAGCAAAAAATAGTCATCCCGTCACTATCTGAAATGCCAGAAGGACTCTTAAAAACTATATCTGCATCACATTTTTTGTTCTGAAGGCAAAAAAAACATATGCTCATAACTTTTTTTTTTCATAGAATTTGCTTGAAAATAGGAGCTTTGTTCTTGCAAAAATTTTGGCTTTAAAAAATTATATGTTTTTTGTAGTATACCTAGATAATCTTCGGTTCTGAAAATCAATTTTTTTAGGTTCTTCAATAACGTGATTGGAAAAACGCTTTTTTACTCAAAGACAAAGCATCTTACATTAGGTCTTACTTTATGTCAAAAAGTGCTTAGAATCTGCCAAGAAATACGTGAGAACTTTTTCAAAACTTCCTGAGACAAAAATTGTTTCAAAAATATAAAAAAAAAAAAAATTTTCAAATTCGGAAAAAATTCGCACGTATTCTTTGAAGGATTTTAAGCAATATCTAAATATAAGTATAATTTTTTAACTCAAAAATTTTTGCAGGAACATATCGACACTTGCGCCAAAAGGCTTACCGTGACTAAAATATTATTAGTTAATAAAAATTTATCATGTTTTGATATTATCTAAAAGAAACATTTTAACTATAGCAATTGAAGCAACTTTCGCGTAGTTCATTTACCATAATGATCAAACCGACTCCAAAGTTGCACAAATATAGTTTTTCTTTTTTAATAATTTTTAATTGAGTGTGTTTTTTTTTCTATAAACTTTAGTAAGAGGCATAATACATGATAACAGTTGTTCCAGAAAATTTTCCTTACAACATTAATGGGTATTTCCATGTTAATGTGGCTACGGTATAGAACATTTTTTTAATTCTTTTCAACTTTCAACCCTATCCAAACTTATGGTTAATTGAAGAAACATTATCATTTAGTGCCAAAATGAAGATTTGACATTGCATTTCGTTACTATAGCCTTTTTTAGTTAATGTCTGCACATTAAAAGGAGTAAAAACGGGCATCAAATCAACACGGTACTTTTGCGAGGAAGTATATGGATCTGTCGGCGACAGTAATAGATGTGATGATAATACATATACCATCTATATTAAAACCATAACTAACTGAAATTGCAATATAATTAGACTTAGTTGATCAATTATTAAATTTTAATTTAATTCCGTAATTTGTATATAAAAGCCTGAAATAGTTTCTTATTATTCTTGTATTATTTTGGCTTAAAAATCGATAGCAACGCAAGTTACCATATAATTTTTGCATTATTTTAACAACTACGATTTAATATTGTTATTTTTAATAAAGAACGACCTTTTGACATCGTACTGCTTTAATCTAGGTCTATATTGCATGGAAATCTAAGCAAAAATTTCGCAGAAACTTCCAGAAGAAATTTACTCTCTGAAAATGTTGTCCAAAAATGATAAATACTACGTTTTGACTGAAAATTTTACCTAATCTGTAACCCAAGCAATGTATTATGTTCATAAAGAATCCAATTTTATTAGTTAATCCAAATGATGAGCATTAAATGCTGCATTAAAATCCTAAAAAATTTCTGTTTATAATGCGAGTTACCACGGAATTATCCAATGATATAAAAAAAAATAAAATAAAAGAGAACAATGCAATTCCGATTAACTGTCAATTTTTGATTTGCTTTAGTCCAATTTCTATTGTCACGTTCGTCACTCAAAAAAATAATTTGTCAACATTGCTTCACAAATCAAGTGCAAACCAAGCAGCAAGTGTGTCAAAAATTAAGTGCAAATATAGTTTAATACACACAATTAAAAAAAAAAAATCTATTGCAAAAAACAAAATTTAAATCCATTTAAAATTGGTCACGTTTGTCAATTTTAGCTCAAAAGTAACATATTTTTGAAAATTTCATTCTACTGTTAAATTCTAAAACTACATTTTGGATAAAACCTGTCGTCCCAAGGTTTAAATATGTACAAGTAAAATCATACGACGAACATTTTTTTAGAATGTATTAACCCATTATATACCGTTTGTCGGTCTTTTTGACACATTTTTCCAAAATACTTGGTTATAGTGGGCTAAAGTGTCCCACAAAAATATTCTACGTAAAATTCCAATAAGGAAAGAAATCATAAGAACATTAGAATAATGCGTAAAAAAAGTTATAAAAGTGTTGAAGTTGTCGGATAAGCAATGTTCACAATTGCCACCAGAACAGCGTACAAGTTTTTTTCGCTCCAAAAACTGAATTAGGCTTAAGTCAACCTTACTAAATAAACTAAAAATACATTAATATGCAAGTCATTACCCGATTGAATCATAATGGAAAAAATGTCACGTTCATATTGTCACGTATCGATTCAAATTATGATCAAAACAAAGAAAAGTACAGAAGATATTTGAATCAAACAAAATGCATTATAAAGATACAATATTGCATAAAATTCTAAAAGAAGTCGCACTATGTAATTCCGACTCGTTTCGCTGGATTCTGACTTTCTTTGAATAGGTATGAAAACTACTTCTATTTTTGTCACGTTCGTTTTGTGGCTATTTTTGCATGTATCTTAGAACCAGGACTTCGCTCATTATTAACGTTGGCATTAATTACAATGTTAACTAAGAGCTATAATTTAAAGTAAAAACTAAAAGAAAAATGTTTTACTTCCACTTTCTTTGCTTTTTAAATGTGTGCGACGGTCACGTTCGTCACCTGTGTTACTAATTTGTTATACAAATTTAGGTATAAATTCTATAACGAAAATAAAGTTATGAACAAAAAACATTTTTTTTTTTGTCAAAATGGGCCTTCAGGAGAATGAAAAGTGCTCCATTGGTTTTTCTTTGAATGAAAAAAAATAAAAATTATGCAGATATAGTTTTTAAGAGTCCTTCTTACTTGTAAGACAGTGTCGGGAAGAAACTAAATTTTAGCCCTATCTTCTAGGTGTGCAATAACTTATGATTGTTATTGCCAAACAATCTCTTAGTCAGCTATAGAATTACCCCATTGTTGAAGTTAAGTAAGCGGCGTAAATTCAAAACATAGGTAGTATTGGCATACATGTAGAAGTGGCGTAGGTTCTTGATGTTCCCATCATCATAGTTGTTGTAGCACAAAACTTGTAAATATCATCGTAAATGAATTTCCCAGCCGGTTCGTGAGCTTAGAAAATAGCAATAAAAACAACAACAGCATAAAAAATAGCAATGAGAAACAACAAAAACAACTGCATTTTGTTGTAATTATTGTTGTTGCCATTGTGTATATGTCTGTCTGTCTGTTAGTTTTGTACTTCTAATTGCAGGTCTTCAACATTTTTTTTTTTCTATTTTTTTCAATTGAACGGAAGTTGATTCCACTTTATTTATTGCCATTCATTCAATTGAATTTGATTGTGAACAATAAAATCTATGGAAATTTTTTTTATTTACTTTTTGTTTAGATAATTTGCTCGAGCGGTTATATAGCTCCTACTGTAAACATAAATTATATGTAGGTGGGGATACTTAAAAACACTTGAATTGAAGTGAAGAGGAGCGTACTAGAAGTGTTTTTTATTTTTTTGTTTTTTTTTGTGAAATTAATTAGCTAATGAGCTTTAGAAATGGAAAAAGAATACAATTTTTCAATATTAATTATAAAGTAAAGAAAAGTTTCTCTCTGTATTCAATGCCATCTAGTGAGAATTGATTTAAGCTTAATAACTGACAACTATTAGCGCCATCTACTGAACAATAAGTAAGCTAATCAACTCATTCGAATTTGGCATGTAATTGAAGAAAAAGAAGCAATGAACCAAATGCGAGTACAGAAATAAACAAAAGCAACAACTAGATAAGACGAGATGCTTCGTACAGCACAAGGCTAATGCTACGTGTACAATGCGACAGCAGAAGTAAACAAGGGACTACAATATACATGCAACAGGATGATTCGTACAGTGCAATGCAAATTCTGTTAAGCTGTTACAAAATTGATGTGATTCATATTCAGAAGCTTCCAGCTGAGCCCGACTTAGGAGCTACGAGAGACTAAAATTTATTATATTTTGGAATCATCAAAAAATTATTACTCCTAAACCATTACTAAGTTAGCGTGAAACGTAGTATTATCTGCTTTTTCAAAACAAAAAGTATTTCAGAAGGTCGAAAAATAAGGTCTTTGAGCGCTTTTGGTATTATTAGTACTAAAACAGTACTTTTTACCAATAGCAAAAATATTATTTTGAACTTATAGTCTGAATCATTACCTTTCTAAAATTGATCAGAACATAAATAAAGGCTCAAAAATGTCCTAATTATGGACTGTTTTGTGAAGGAATATTGGTTAATTTAATATTTCGAAACGCTCAAATATTATATGTAGCTCCTAAACCGTAAGAGACGTCATATTGATTTTGGTTCATATGAGAGGTAATTTTTGTTTTGTTTTGTAATCTTAGAACTAATACCAATTAACCTGTACTCAAGCCTGATTCAATACCTTTTCAAAATTGCGCTGAACATGAAAATCGAAAGTTATAGACAATTTCGTACAACAGTATTTGTCATTATTTGTCGACATTGTTATTTTTTTCCAAGATCCAAGAGTACTTTTCGGTTTTAAAAATGGTTTGGGATGCATCACCTGAAATGTACCAAATTTCACATTGTGTTTACTTACATCAAAAGAAAGCTTTTGGTGCCCTGAGATCAAAATTCCGAGCAATTTTAATTTTTTCCGTAATTTAAACCTGTCTAATGTAAATATGTAAGTCCAAAAATTTGACTATTGCTAAGGAATATTTTGAAGATTTTAATAAAAATAACTTAAAATTAAAAAATTTCAAAGAAATTGGTAGTATTAGTGATTTTGATTGCATCATTTTTAAAAAAGCTATAATAAAAACTGAAGACTAAATTTCGTAATAAGATTAATTGCTTTGCCTAAGTCACGTTTCAAATTATCTTGTTTATCAAAATGTTATGTTTTGTTTATACATACTTTTTATTTATGTTTTGAATTAAGAGCTCAGAGTGTAAAGAAGTTGTAGTCTGTCTTAGCTTTAATAAAGTCAAAATATAACAGGAAATCCAAAAACATGCAACATAAACTAATTAGTTTTGACCAAAAATAGAAAAAAAACGATCGACATCTTAAGAACGTGGGCTGCAGCTTGAAACACATGCTAACTGATGTTTTATCTGATGTCGAAAGTGAAATTGCTGACAATAAAATCTTATGTTTTCCTGTTCCAACATACATATCGTAAGCCACAGTTTATAGCAATTTTTCTATTATTTCGAACAGCAGGTGATAATATTATATGATAACCAGTATATCACTTACATAAAAACCATATTTCATAGTTAGAAATTTTTGTTTTTTTTGTTTGATTTTCTTAAATAACCACTTTTATCTAATGAACAAAATTCTTTTTTTTTTTTTCCAAATTGAACATTATGGTCTTGTCGGTGGGCGTTGATATTTATCTTTTATGAAATTAAAGTGGTTCATCAATCTGTATCTTATGATTACCCAATAGGAAAGTGTAAGAGCTTAAACCTTTGATGAAACATATAGTTTTATTGCTGATGAGAATAACTTAACATCGGATAAAACTGCGTTTAATGACAAGCGCTTTAATCATGCGGTTTAGTTCTTGAAAGTACGGTATATTCATTCAAAATGCCATTTAGTTATTCTGTGTTTTTTCAGAAAATAATTTTGATATAAGTATGTTTGAGACTGAAGAATATAAACTTGCACTTAAAAGAAATAAAGAGAATTGCTGTTCGTAGAAATCGATTTCAAGCCCAGGACTCTATGTTGCGACACACTGTGAATAGAGTTTTAACCGTGGCTGACTAATTGTGAATGTAAGCAAAGACTTTCTTTTCAAAGGAATGCAATGCATACAATCATATGGACAAGGAACATCAATGCAATTAATCCAAGAAGAGTGATCAATAATTTTTCATGTTTGGGAAGATTTAAGTTAAATGTACCGAATTACTGGCTAGTACGAATTTCCGTCAGTTTTACCTTTTTGTTGCAAAATAAGAAAACTAAACGCAGTTTCAAATATTTTTGTACCAGAACATACTCAAGACTTTTAGTTAATGCCAAGAAAATAAAATTAAATTTTTTATGAAACAATAACTTTATAATGATTTTTGAAAAAAATAATTTCCAATAACACTGTGGAACAAAATTTGGTCGCCAAAAGTTCACTCGGATCTGACGCTGCGGGGTGAAAGTATAGGCCAAAATAAAAAACCATTTGGCTCAGTTTGTTCAAGTTGGCTCTAGTCTTCGAGAAAAGGCCGTTTGAATTTTGCACCTTAAATTATGTGGTTTTTTCGATATATCTCGTAAGTAAACTGAGTACTATTGCATTGGGTATTGGGGTTTTGTTTGTCTCGTCCATATCTACTCTTTCACTACCAAATCAGTCCTTCTGGATGCATTTTTGGCAAGTTAAAGCACACAATTCCCAAAAAAATGATATTTTTCGCCTTTTATGACATTCGGCTCAATAGTAATCACCCAAGTGGTAGATTTATACCTTTTAACCTATAGCCGAGATCTATACGAGCACTTTGATATAATATATGTGGCATATGGGTAAAAATTTCTCAAGTGAGCCTCCTAAGAAATTTAACGTAAAAAAGGCTTTAGCAAAATGATGTTTTATAGTAAAAATTTTGTGAAAATGTTTTTTTTTAAAGAAATTAAGCACAGGCCGGGGAGTAAAATGGTGTTTTTATTTTTTAAAAAAATGTTTCATTTATTATTCAAAATCTGTATTTCAAATAGATGCATAAAAATCAAGCAACTTCTTCGCCTCTGAGAAAACTATAAAAAATAGGTAGGCACTCTCCACTTGTGAAGTTACCTGGAAAGTTTTGCGGGATTTTCGCAAATGATTAATTTTATAGATTTCGATGTGCTCTTTCAGAATTTCAACTTTGCAACCTCGAGACGTGTTCGCTCGCGCCACCATATTGGAAAAATGGCGTCCAAAATCAGTTTTTTACAAATATCTCTTTAACGGTTACATTTAGAGAAAAATATAGTGGCGCATTATTGTAGCTTATAAAATTTTCTATTAAAATGACTTCTGAACTGTTTTCGTACGACTTATAACTCAGGACACACAAGTAATTCCCTATAAATAGATATTTTTACTTTAAACGTGTGGCTCGCCGTTCATGAGTTATTGTGATTTTAAGCTCAACACATCACTGTGTCTACTCATAAGCGGCATACACTATTTACTAATTTTTTCGAATTTTGAATTAGGATATCTCCTGAGTTATAAGTCGTACGAAAACAGTTTTGAAGTAATTTTTATAGAAAATTTTATAAGCTACAATATTGCGCCACTATATTTTTCTCTAAATGTAACCGTTAAAGAGATATTTGTAAAAAACTAATTTTGGACGCCATTTTTCCAATATGGCGCCGCGAGCGAACACGACTCGAGGTAGCAAAGTTGAAATTCTGAAAGAGCACATTGAAATCTATAAAATTACTCATTTGCGAAAATCCCGCAAAACTTTCCAGATAAAACTACCAAATGACTGTACTATCACTTTGATTTCGAACACGTATGATGTACATAAGTGTTAGGGAGCATAATCATTTTTGTAAGGTTTTCCAGGATTACACTTTTGTATGTATATGTGAATGTGACAACTTAAAAACGTTTCCCAATATAGCCCAGGAAAATAAGACATTTTCTGCGAAAAAATTCCCAGTGGAAATTTTTCACCGGAATTGTCTTTATTTATGCATGATACACAAACTGTGAAAAGTCCATTGCAAAGTCGTGTGCGCATAAAAAGTTATTAAGGCTCAAAGGTCGCTAAAATCAGTTTTTTGCAAATATCTCGCTAATGCTAATTTTTATGGAAAAATGTTGGTCTCCAATTTTGTAGCGCAGAAATTTTCCTACAAAAGTGCGTTTAAAGTATTTGCGTACGATTTTTAGTTTAGGAGATCACCCAATTTAAAAAGTTGTTAACAGTTATGATATGAAATACTACCTATGAGTTCATATTAAAATATTTTACTTTTTAAATTGCAATAATTCTTCAACGAGAAGTCGTACCAACAAAATTGAAACACTGTTTAAAAGATAATTTAATTTTCTATATACCGTACAAAATTTTTTTTCGAATGGCTCATGACCTTACAAATATTCTTGAATAACCGTTTAGGCTTCGAAATTACTGGTTTTTAAGGATATCTGCGAATTGGTAAGTACTACGACAAAAAGTAACACGACCAAATTTGTAGAGAATTACAAGATCTAAAAAAACTAAGCGATATGTGTACACATAGAAGTAACCGTTTAGAAGGTATTCCAAAAAAACCCTTAAAATGCCAAAAACCGGTTTCTATTGAATATCTTGTATACGGTTACTTCTATGTGTACACATATCGCTTATTTTTTGTAGATCCTGTAATTCTCTACAAATTTGGTCCCATTACTTTTTGTCTTAGTACTAACCAATTCGCAGATATCCTTAAAAACCAGTAATTTCGAAGCCTTAACGGTTATTCAAGAATATTTTTAAGGTCATGAGCCGTTCGAAAAAAAAAATTTTGTACGGTATATAGAAAATTAAATTATCTTTTAAACAGTGTTTCAATTTGTTTGGTACAACTTCTCATTGAAGAGTTATTGCAATTTAAAAAGTAAGATATTTTAATATGAACTCATAGGCAGTATTTCATTTCATAACTGTTAACAACTTTTTAAATTAGGTGATCTCCTAAACTAAAAATCGTACGCAAATACTTTAAACGCACTTTTGTAGGAAAATTCCTGTGCTACAAAATTGGAGACCAACATTTTTCTGTAAAAATTAGCATTAGCGAGATATTTGCAAAAAACTGATTTTAGCGACCTTTGATCCTTAATAACTTTTTATGCGCACACGACTTTGCAATGGACTTTTCACAGTTTGTGAATCATGCATAAATAAAGACAATTCCGGTGAAAAATTTCCACTGGGAATTTTTTCGCACAGAAGCTTTTTTTCGTCTTATTTTCCTGGGCTAAATAGTTTTATAACAAAATTAACTATTTTTAAAAAAGAAACTATGACTTAATATCTGCCGGAATTAGGTGCATATTTTTGTATGGCTGAACATAATTTCGTGACTATTACGTAATTAGGAAAATAAAGGACTTTCAATTTTCAATAATAAACTATTAACAGTTGTAAAATATACTCAAAAATTGTTTTGTCACGTGATAAGTAAACCTTGCTGAATGGAGTGATGTAATTGCGGCATACATTTGATTTTCCCATAAAAAACAATAAATAACTGTGTACAGTATGAACCAAAAAAGATAAAAAATTTCGTGGAACCTATGAATTTCTTGCTCCCGGAATAACTTGCATAAATTTGTGCAAGTGAACCTATTTCTGTGACTATTTTTATTTAATTGAATCTGTCATTTTTAAAAGGGGATATGTGACGAGATTAAAACTTCTGGCAAATTTAAGAAAAACCCCTATAAGTTTGGTAAATCTTATTTTAGTGCGATTTTAGTGATGAAAGTTAACTAAAAATAATACTGAGCAGTAATCTGCGTGCTTGGAAAATAGATAAACCAACCAGTGCCATAGCCACAACGACAAAAAAGCGAAAGAATAATTCTCTGCTGAGCGACACATATCCCCTTTTAAAAATGACCGATTCAATTGACTTCTTCATTTGTAATATGTACTTTCTAATGTTGCCTAAAGAAAAGAAAATGTAATAAAAGCAGAATTAAAGATATATAAGTTTTAAAATGTATAAAACGAAGAAACTTGATAGTTATGTTAAGACAATAAATCGAATTTTATGTTAGCACGGAATTAGGTACACGCGCTTACGGAATTAGGACGAAAGCAGTATTACTAAAAGTGTAAAGAATTATCATAATTAGGGTCTTAAATTTAACTCTAATTGACACCAGATCAATGCTATATTTGATCTTAAAATTGAATTGTAAGGCTTGGAATCATTCTAGAAGTAGAGAATACCTTAGCATGGCGGCATTTTGCCAATGCCTCACATGGATCAAAAAATTCAATAGCGATTGTGTCACACTGTGCTTGCGGTAACTATCCCTTGATTTTGTGCGATTACTTTGAATAACATGGAATACACTATCTCAAAAATTTTGCTTAAAAGAGGGGTGATACGCCCTGTTGTCCGAGTTCGTTTAGTTTTTGCTCAGAGTTCCCACAAACTATTCCAAGTATTTGTGCAAAATTATTTCACATTACTTCAAATAATACTTTTGCTACAGCATTTTGCATTTTGAGTACATGGGAGATGCCAGGCCCTTTTGTTTGAATCAACCGAGTTTCTAATCAGAGCTTATGTTTCATATCCTTACACGGAGAGAAAAAAATGTTCTAAAATCTAGCTCAAATCGTTCTTAAATTAAATATTCAGAATTAAGCCCAATATAGCATAAAATCATCCCAAAATACGCCCAACTTGTTCGCAATTCAAGCTCAAATTTGGGAATAATATAAATTTTGATAATTAAGACCAATTGTACTCAATGCATGCCATTTTGTGAAAAAAAAAAAAAAAAAAAATAAGCCCATTTTTTGCTTAATTCAAGCCCTTTTGTGATTGTTTATCAAAAAATAAATTTTCGTTTGTGTTTATTCTGTGTGTTTATGATTCTCAATTTGACTATATCATCTACTGCTTAAATAATTCCTGCATTGGGTATTTATAATAGAGTAAATACTCCTGATATCCCATAGTGGGATGTTACGATGTACTGAGGTGTCTTTGGGCATTTTGGTACTTTGATTTTGGAAAATGAAATGATATTTCTTGCATTTGGCAAAAATGGTCATATTCATATTTTGATATACAAGAAATTATTTAGAAACTAGTAAGGGTGTAAAATTTGGCCTGGCCAAACATTAAATACCCTACACTGCAGTATTTTTAAAATTTTGCTCATATGGGAGGTGCTACGCCCTCTTGTTCGAGTTCACCCAGTTTTTGTTCAGAGCTTGCATTTATAGGTTTAAATGTCTGAGTGAAAAATGTTTTCAGCATAGTGTTTTGAAGCTTTTGCTTATATAGGAGGTGCCACGC
Source organism: Calliopum simillimum (assembly GCA_951812925.1). NCBI lineage: Eukaryota > Metazoa > Arthropoda > Insecta > Diptera > Lauxaniidae > Calliopum > Calliopum simillimum. Next base: position 40,403,167 of record OX638368.1, read on the forward strand.
CCTCTTGTCCGAGTTCCTCTAGTTTTAGCTTAGAGCGTGCATTTATAGTCTTTAGTATTTGAGTGAAATTTGTTTGGATTATCTCAACAAACTCTTTCCGTATGGCATTTTGAAACTTTTGCTCATATGGGAGGTGCTACGCCCCCTTGTCCGATTTCACCTAATTTTTGTTGAGAGCTTTCATTTATAGTTCTTAGTGTCTGAGTTAAATTTGGTTCGAATATCTCAAAAATCGCTTTCAGTATAGCGTTTTGAAGCTTTTGCTTATATGGGAGGTGCCACGCCCCCTTGTCCGATTTCACCCAATTTTTGTTGAGAGCTTTCATTTATAGTTCTTAGTGTCTGAGTTAAATTTGGTTCAAATATCTCAAAAATCGCTTTCAGTATAGCGTTTTGAAGCTTTTGCTTATATGAGAGGTGCCACGCCCTTTTGTCCGAGTTCGATCAGTTTTTTCTCAGAGCTTGCGCTTACAATTTCTGGTATTTATGTGTATTTTGGTTGCATTGTCGTGAAAAATACTCCTAAAATTGCATTTTGAATATATTTTTTGTATGGGCGGTAGGCGTGTCCGTTAACCGATTTTGCTCATTTTCAATCCCCCGAGCTATCTTTGATGACGGAAGCAGGGTACCAAATTTCATTGAATTATCTTGCTTAGTTTTCCCAAAAAGTGTATTTCCACACACATCACCCAGCCAGCCACCCAGCCAGCCAGCCAGCCAGCCAGCCAGCCAGCCAGACAGACGGACATGGCTATATCGACTCAGGAGGTGACGCTGATCAAGAATATATATACTTTTCTATACCTGCCACGCCTCCTTCTCTGCGTTACAAACGGAAGGACAAAGTGAATATACCCTGGGTGTAGGGTATAAAAATGGGACTATTTTTTTTTTTTTATAAACAAGTACAAAAGGGCTGAAATTAAGCACAAATGCGTTTAATAAATTTTTGACGAACAATCCCAAATTGAATTGAATTGAGCACATATGGGCATATTAATTTTTTTGATAAACAAGCACATTATTACTTGATATCAAGAAAATTATGGACAAGCTGAAAATCACACCCGAAATTGATTGGTCTGTTTATATGGGAGGTAATACGCCTTCTTGTCCGAACTCACCTAGTTTTTGCTCAGAGCTTGTCCTTACTATCATTAGTATTTATGTGTATTTCGTTATCGCAAATAATGCTCTTAATATTGCGTTTTGAATAAAATTAAAAAGTATGGGCGGTGGGCGTGTACTTTGACCGATTTTGCTCATTTTCAATCTGACGAGCTAACTTTTACAACGAAGCTACTGTACCAAATTACAAAGAATACAATTTCTAAAAGTCGAAAAAATCAAATATGCATGTAAAAAAAAATATCGAAATTGTTGGAGAGTGTTTTGAATAGTTGAAAAATATTTAGAACTCAAAAAACCATAACACAACAAGATTATTTGGTTTTATTATTGAAATTGGATCAGATCCCTATCAAAATAATAATTTCGGAACTACCAAAATTATGGTGTGAACGTTTTTCGACGGTCTAAACATATTGCTCCAAGTGAGTATTAATAGTTTCCACCACTGCGTTAATGTGGAAGGAGGATATACATTTTAACCCTTTACTGTTTAATTTTGTTTCGAAAAACTTTTTCTGCCTGCTTAGTTATTTTCCATCGAAGACGAGTTTTATTCCTTTATTATTATTATTCCTTCATTTCATAACCAACTTAATTCAAAATACATATTTAAAAATTAATGATACATCAGTTACTTATGAAATAGTTTAATACAAACAATTGCCCAAATGACAAGTGGTGAATGTATTTAGCAAATTAAATTACTCATTTAAAAGAAAAATTGAAAGAAAAATTGATGGGGAAAACTAATACAAGAACCTTGAAAAAGTTATAAACAAAAATGTATTTAATTAAAAAAAAAATGAAAAAATTAAGTACAGTGTGATGAAAATTTAGTTAGACCATAGGATTAAAAATGCTATCAATTGTTGAGTAATTAAAAGAAAAGAGCCATTGCTTAAAAAATTTCAGGAAAACTGTTTGTACTCTTTCACATCTAAGCTTTTGAGGTAGTAAATTAAACAAGCGAGGAGCAGTGACAAAATAGAATCTTGTGAAGTGCGCTTTATAGATAGACGGGATATTTACCAAATTTTCAGTGTTTACTCTTAAATTGTAATTCGCATGGATTAGTAAACTTTATAAGTATACGAGTATACTCGACATAAACAGAGTAAAATGTTTCTGCCTACAAAAGTAGGCAATTATGATCAAAAGTTGCGTGTTGGTTTTTTAAAAAATATATATTTTTATTCGTTGTTAACAAACAAAATTTATTTCATTGATAAAAAAATATCACATAAAATCGTTTTGTAACGGTACTTCCACAGAATTTTTTATTTCAGCTATTGTGAATTAAAATAAATAAGGTTACCAGACTAACGAATATTCTAAAATGTACATTTTTGAAAAGATCTTTATTTGCCCTTTTTCAGGAAAAAAAATTACAGTTGATTCGTTTAATAATAATACGAATGAGTATACTCGACATAAACAGTTATAGGGTTAAGGGTCAAAAAAAATAATTAATATCCGAATACGTTTTTGCCAATTCTTGGATTTTCTTTTTCAACAAACTTACTAGCTAATTTTATATTAATTATGCTTATAATCTACAGATATGACCTATATTTCTTATAAAATTTTATAATTGTTTGTAACTTAGAAATTTAAAAGAAAAAACCTCATTGTAATGCTTACTCTTTGCGTGATCATCACCTACATATCAACGAAATGCATTATTTTCTTTAAGTTTTTACACTAAGTATCTAACTGTTTCACATAGATAGGTTCATATGAAAGAAGCAACGTTATCCCATCGCATCAGCGGCGGCTCTAACCATTTCTCTCTTAATTCGGTCTGTTCTTCATAACTTTGAGTTACGCGTCTGCTACAGGTCTAATGAACTTTTGAACTAGTTTCATTTGTCGGCAGTAACAACAACAACAACAACTACGAGTACAACAATCTTAGTATTTGTGCCCTTTTTTCGCTTGATTTTTCTTCTCATCATTTCTTTCTTTTCTATCTTTTGGATCATCTGCCGCTCTTTGATAGTCGTCATTGTCTTCTGTGGCAAAACTCTAAGAATGATTTTTGGCTTTCTCTGTTTTCTTGATTTTTCTCAGTCATTTTCTTTGTTGTTGTTGTTGCCTTCTTTGTAATGTCTGTAACAATTATGCCTGTCTTGCAAATTTTCCATTCACACCTTAAAGTTTTGTCCTAAGAAATCTTTTTTTAAGTTGTTTTTTAAATTTTTCATTCTGCTTGCCTGAAGATTTTTACCAACTTTTCTTTTAGAGATTTTCTCATAACTTTGCATGCAGCTACTAAAATGAAAAATAAATTAAATAAAGAAGAATAAAAATCTACAGTGACTTTTATTTTTATACCATTTTTTTAAGTTTTTTTTTATGTCATTTAAAGTTGTCATATTATGCAATTAATATTTCATTAACTATTATATATTTTTTATAGTATTTCTGAGGTTATTCCTATCTTAAATGAAATTATTAATGAGTTTTATTTTTGTTTTTCTCTTACAGGTATGTTCAACATTTCCTAATAATTAATTGTATGTATAATGTATACATTTATTTGGTAAGATCTTTTTATACAAAATTAGTTTGAAACAGCGATTCCAAATAATTTTTGGAAGAAACCCCTATTTTGCATTTAAATGAATTTGAGTAAATTCTTTAAAAAGTATGCAGTTGTGGGTGAAATCCTAGCAGATTGAAGAAAGTTTTCTAATAGGCCTTATATGTATGATTTAAAATAAGATGAAAAGTTAAATAGGAACCGTCATCAAGAAAACACAATCCGGACGGCAAGAAAAGCGCTTCGGACCAGTAGTAGGAAACTTATCTCAAACATGGGGCTAATCCCGGGTGAATTTTGTAGATTCTGTAATGAAGAAGCGGAAATTGCAGAACATATTCTGTCACTCTGACAGCTTGCAAAACACAATCTTCATTACTTCTCTATCATACCCCTTCACTTCTGAGATGGGCGCATTACTCGCAAGGAAAATACTGACATTCATAGATGCCATGCGCCTATTAACACGAATTATGTCTTATAAGGTTTTGCACAATGGGCCATATAGGTCAGGGTGACATTTGACGGCTGGATCCGAACCCTTTTATTATTCTAAGTCTACGGATAACATTGACTATGGAACAATTGAGGCGTTGCGTGCAATAGCGCCATAAGTCGAACAATGGCATTTCGAGATAATTCAATTTAAAGTATCTAAATGCTGTACAAAGAGCGAACCATCATTTAAACCTTGGGAAACAAATTTATTCAATTTACATTAACAAAATGAGTAAATGATTGCCGCTAACATACGTATAGTTCTAATGCATATTGACAGAATTATCGAAGAAAGAAAATTGATATAATGGGGCGTTATCGCATAGAATTTTGTTTGAGAAACCGGAAAAACTGCTCCGTTTATAATGATTTTTTTTTTAAATGAGGGGAATGAAAAATGCTGCAACGTCAACCATTTACAAATGTGCGTTTTTCTTTATTTCTTTAAAATTTTAATTTTATAAAATGCATGCATACATTTGCATCTAAATTTGCACCTGGTAAATATTTTTATTTTTATTCAAGACCAAGGTGCCTGACGAAAAAAGTGTATGAACCAAAAAATGCTTAGAAATGTCTAAAGAACGTGTGTGAATTTTTTTAAAGATTTTTTTTTGATTTTTTTTTCAACCAATTTTTGAAAAATTATAAAATGATGCAAAAGACTGAAAAAATTCTCACATATCCTTTGAACAATTCTAAGCATTTTTTTCATAGACGTTTTTTTTGCTTACCTTAATTTTGAGTAAAAACCGTTTTTCGCACCGCGAACTGATTTGATCAATAACGCCCCAAGTCGCACTACAACTCTTCAAACAGTTATGAAGCAAAACACGCCAAGCGTACCAGCTGAAATTTTTTTTTTGTATCCGATATCACTCAAATTTGGCAGTATGGATCCGGTATGCAAGAGCAATAATCCGGAAGGGTTTAGTTTTAGTACCATTTGTTGTTAAAATATAGGGTATTGAAGTTGGCGTTTTTAGTCATTTTCATGAAAAGGGTATTTTTTTCAAAAATTTATAGCTTACACCAAAATTTGTAAATTGATATTTCTAAGAAACTGGTCCTATTTATTTTTAAGTGTTCTTTTTATAAAAAAGTATTAATTGTTGAAAAAAAAAAAATTGTTTTCAGCAAAATTTTTTAAACTTCAAAATAATTTTAAATTTTTTTTAAAAAGTCTAAGTCGCTCATTTCGGTTACATTACAGAACCTAAAATTCTGGAAAAATTCAAGCAAATTCCTTGATGAAAAATAAATCGACTTTGTGCATGAGGTTTTTTAATCTAAGCTCCCATGCCGAGTAAAAAACGAAAAACTCAAGATTTTTAGGTAAAGGGACCTCCTAACAGCCCCTCATGTCGAAATTTTCTTGGGAATTTCACATTACACGTCAAGAAATACATTGTACTACATTTGGTTATAGAATATGAAAAAAACCAAATTTTTGAAAACATGCACCAAATAAGGGAAGACTATTTTCGTATATGGCCTTATGTGGTTTATAGATATTTAGGTGACCAAAGTATATGTAGATTTTTTCCACCGAATTTTGTTTTTTTATTCAAGATAATTAAATTACTTTCAAGCAAGAGGTATTGCAATATAAACTTAAAGTTTCGCTCAATATAAGTACATAGTTGTCTGCAATATGTATTCATTTTCATTCGACTATAACCCGTATAAATATGAGAAGCTTTTTTTACCTCTATGTTTTAAACGATACTCACAATATTGACGAAGATTTTATTTTCTATTGATTGAATGACAGTTTTACTAATGGAAATATAGGAGGTATGTGTCAGTCAAAGGTAATAAAGACAATTGATGTGGGTTTTTTTTACTTTAATACTTTCGTAATATCGCAGAGACATTTTATTAAATGACAAAGAGAGGAAACTGACGTTTTTAAAGCGAAAGCATGATATTCTCAATTTTCAGAATAGATAATGGTATATTTAACTTGTTGGGGTAGCACTGCGCAGAACTTTCTATTTTAAAGATATTTAAGGTCAAAGAGCAAATTGAACGGTTTTTGTGGCACAGAACAGAAATTAAGCCGGAACATATGTTACAGCTGAGGTTGTTTAGCTACTGTAGGTACTTACCATCGAAGAAAATGCTTAAAATACATATATTAAAAGGTTATTTTTATTGACGTCATTTTAACTGTTTTCATGATATCCAATGTCAAAGATAATTGACCTTATCATGAATAAAAATTCTCGAGAATATTGCAATACATTTATCTATGTTTTTTTATGCCTCTATTTGGAGTATGTGGTTCCAGCCTTTAGCACCATGTTTTTAGAAATATTACCATCAAACGAGTGTTTTAAATCCCAATGGGATGTGCTGCTTCATCGAAAGGGCTTAAATTGCATAAGTTATTTTCGAAATCATTTGTGTTCAATCCTTGACATTATCGGTCTCAATTTCCATCAACCGGATTCCGAGTTTCTTGATTGTTTTCTGAAAAAGATTATTTCGATACTAATATTTCAAAAGCATTTCCGTAAAAGCTCTACATCAACAACTTCATCCATAAAGGAAAGTAAGTGAAATGGGCTTTAAGATACATACATCTTCTCATGCTCCATTACTTTATCAGCATGTTGAAACACCCAGACAAGTATCACAGAAATAGCTAACCCTAATGAAGCATTGCTTAAGATTTGTTATATTGGTACAGTCAACCTTAACAGAAAAATTTTCGGGTTTGACAAGCTAAGTCCAAAAATTTATGATTTTGAAAAATATAACTTAGATGGAACAGAGACAGCTAAGACTTCAGCCCAATTTTCCAACTACAATTAGAATAGCGCTGAAGTGTTCAGCAATCAAAAGCCGAGGATTACACTGTAAGTTATTGTAGAATGAAAACTGTATTAGAATAAGCTGAGGCTATCACTGTTTTATTGAGAAGGTAAACCCCTTTATTCCGAAATGGTACATATGATAAGATCAAAAGATTTGACCAACGTTTAGTAATCATGTTTGGTTCCTCCCCACCAAATTTCACCAAAATGGTTTGTATAGCTTGCAAGATATAATGAGATGAAGCGAAAAGTGTATTAAAAAATTGTCGAGATCTTGAAAGTGCAGCTGCGACGTCAGAAATTTTTACTTCAAATACTACTTGCTCAGTAGAACTATTCATATATCAAAGAATGACTCTTTTTACCCCAGTCTAGTGCACACGCAGATGCGCATATGTATCAACTTACAATCGAACAGACAAACGTCACAAACACTCATTGAATTTGGCATCGAAATGACAGGAAATGTCCAATGGTGACATTAGCGCGCGGCGGCACTTGAAACATGCATTTTCGTTTAGCAGCAGCAACAATAGCAGCAACAACTCATTCACAAAATGAGTAGCAATGTCACTGAAGCAACAGCAACACTTCTTACTATTGTTGCCTAGCTGTCGCTTCTATTGCTGGTGACATTCGCTTTGGGAAAAACCATCACGGTGCTGCACTGTTGTGTTTTGCGATGTAACGTGGGGCCACTGTTGCGTCGCATTTGTCGTGTTTGCGTGGTAATGGCAGGTGGTTAGTGCTGCTGTCGTGCGTCAGGATTTTGTTTTTTTGTCTTTGTAGCAAAAGAAGCAGCTACTTTTGTGGATCGTTGTGAGTTTATTGTGGCAATATGATTTAGCAACATGCAAGTTGCAGTTAGTAATTTGTCACCTAGATCTTTGATTTTCAAATAATTAGTATTTTAGTCTTGTCAGTTGTGAAATGACGATATTTTTCGAGTTATAAAGATCTCATCGAAAAATAAAAGTTATAAAAATTTTGAATTTTCTTGAGTTTTTCTATTCCTCCCTTTTTTTTTTGTCAGATACTATTTTACTCCATTTTCCAAAAAACTTTCAAATGTTCTTTTTTCTCAATAAAAAAAAACACATACTCGTAGTTTATCTTTGAAAATATGTGCCTCCCTAATAACCTTAATTAAAATAATAACTCAACCCATTTCTCTTTAGAGACACACGACGTTGTCGACTATTTATAAAACTTTTCTAGCGCTTATCTGTCAAAGCTCTATAAAAAAAGAAAAATCCAAAAACTGTCGCAAAACTTTTTTACAAGTTGCAATTTTTTTAATTACTTGCTTATTCCTGAGCGTTTTTAAAATAATTGGTTTTTTTTTTTTTTGCTGTTGCTATGCTACTGAAAAAAGCTTTCGTTTTCATTACCATTATGGTAAATTTTTGTACACAACAGTCAAAAGCTTAGAAGTTTTATCTTTAAAAGGACGTTCTCTAAGTGAAAAATAAAAACAGATTTCAAACTCTCTTAAAAACTGAAACTAAAAAGTTAAATTGGTAAGTGATATTTTTGATTTTCACATTTTCGTTATGTAGGGTACAGGCGGGAGATGTGGCGCCACTGGGTGATATGGCACCCCTATCATTTTCGATACTTGCAGCTTTCATAGTATTTAAATATTAGGGCTGTTCAAAAAAAAAAAAAATTTTCGAATTTCTAAGATATACTTTGGCATCACGATCTACATCATGACAGAATATCCCAAAAAAATTTTCAGATTTTTAAATTCATATTTAAAGGTGGCTCAAAGCAGAAATATATTTTTATTATTTTTTTTTTAGCATTAATTATAAAATGTTGTCAAACAATTTGAAAAATTTGTTTTAGAGTAACTTAAAAACATTCATTTTGTTTGTTTTTTAATGAACTTTAAAACCTACGTTGTAATTTTGACAAAAAAAAATTTACACTTCTTAAAAAACGAAAAACTGCCCTAAGAAGGCGAAATTTTGCGGTTTTTCAAAGAAAAAAGTCATCGTGCTTTAAACGAATTGAACATTTTTTAATTTACAAGATCTCATTCAAAAGAGCTCTTAAAAACCTTCAAGACAAGACATGTTAAGACTTTTTTGGGCCAGCAGGCTCGATGACATAACGTTTGAAACATAGTAATGCAGCCCTGTGAAGGGCAAAACGCTTTTTACTCAAGAGGGAGGCATCTTACAAAAAAGTGCCCATGGCATAAAATGCTTAAAATCATCCAAGGAACAAGTGTAAATTGTTTTTTTCTTTTTTACTTAATTTTAGAAAAAAAAATTTTTTAACGTCATTTTTAATAAATTTTTCAAAAAAAAAAAAAAAACAATTCACACTTGTTCCTTGGATGATTCTAAGCATTTTATGCCATGGGCACTTGTCTTGAAGGTTTTTAAGAGCTCTTTTGAATGAGATCTTGTAAATTAAAAAATGTTCAATTCGTTTAAAGCACGATGACTTTTTTCTTTGAAAAACCGTAAAATATCGCCTTCTTAGGGCAGTTTTTCGTTTTTTAAGAAGTGTAAAATTTTTTTTGTCAAAATTACAACGTAGGTTTTAAAGTCCATAAAAAAACAAACAAACTTAATGTTTTTAAGTTACTCTAAAACAAATTTTTCAAATTGTTTGACAACATTTTATAATTAATGCTAAAAAAAAAATAATAAAAATATATTTCTGCTTTGAGCCACCTTTAAATATGAATTTAAAAATCTGAAAAAATTTTTGGGATATTCTGTCATGATGTAGATCGTGATGCCAAAGTATATCTTGGAAATTCGAAAAATTTTTTTTTTTGAACAGCCCTATTAAATATGGACACAGTTCAATTCAACTGCGCGAGAGACTTCGTGGTATGTTGTTCGTTTAGCTGTATTTGCAATAATAGCTTCTGTGTGGGATTTTTAAAAAAATTGTGGAAATGTAAACGATTTACTTTTGTTTTGCATATACTTTGAGAGGCAGCAGAGCGGTGAATATTTGATACAGCTTTATGGTGCCTATATCAAAAGAAACAGAATTCAATGTGATTTCGTTTTCGGATGAACGCGAGCGCGAGTGAACAATGTGTGTTCGAATCGTGTCATTTTTACTCGGTATATACCGAAAGGGAGATATGGCACCCCACTACTAAGAGTGATATGGTTCTGATGACATATCTCCCTTTGCATGTTATAAGATATTTGGGAGTACAAATATTCTTAGTGCTAAATCTTTGTGTTTCGGTTTTCAATATTTTGTTGAACATAAACTTGCCTGAACTCTGGATGTGAAGGGCCAACAACCAGCTTCTGTAATAACACGGGCCCATCATTCTCATCATTGAGGAAAGTCCGAATAAAATTCCAGATCTCGCCTTTTTACAGAATTGCATTAAGAAAAATAAAGGACAAAATATGACTGAAGTGCTTTACCACAGAGCCGCAGAATTTTAGTCAGGTAGAACCTTCAATGATTGTGTTTTCATTTTTATTTGAATAATTTGAGGTTTTCACTAGGATATGCTAGAAAAGCCTGAACATGTCTTAAATGAAATAGCACCTGTACCAACGACATCGAAAAGTTATAAGCCATGTACGAGAAAACAAACGCGTTGAATGCGTTGGATGCGGTGAAGAATATGGGCAAACCACTAAAAAAGACGATTGGATCCAATGCATAATGTGTTGTATGTGGTTACATGAATCATGTACATCGTTTGTGCACACATTTGACAATTGTGGCAAAAAAAACTTAAAATCCACTTAGGGTGCCAAATCACCCATGATATGGTGCCATACCACCCGCAGTGTCGGGTGATTTTGCACTTTATAGCATTTTTTTATAATGAAGAAAAAACATATTTGCAATAATTTTTACTGTAGTTGAAGTAATTTTTTTGTTATAAATTAATTAAAGAATAAATTTGTGTATAGTTTTTTTAAAAATCTTTTTTGATTCTGGTTTTATAGCAGTTTAACGAAAAGGGTGCCATATCTCCCGCGTTTACCCTATAGATAGTCTAACCTTAGTCTTTTTAACTAAAAAATAGTTAAATAATAATGTTCGACAGGTTTCCCATTAAGAAACGGAATTTTTGACAAGAAGTTTTTTGATATGAAAAGATAAGTAAAATATTCATATGATAATGTATTGAAAACATTAGACTTATACCCCATTCTCACTTGCCTGGTTAACCAAATAATTGTTTCCCATATTAAAAGCTTTTCGATTTGTATAGGAAATATTAGCTTGTTTTTAAAAAATAAGATAGTTTATCCCAAAAAAATCGGCATCTCCGAATTTAGAAAATCACAGGGTTTTTTTTTTTTTTACTTCATTTATTTATAATCTTCTCATCTTAGGAGACTAACAATAAGTTTAAAAATTTTAATCCTTAATAAGATTATTATACATTACTATGTTTAATATATAATTTCATATTCAATGTGTCTCCAGAGTTTATAGGAACTTGTACATCCTATGAATTCAGAAAGCATACAAATTTGCGCCAGTAGTTCCGGCTGCATATGTAGCAGAAACAACCACAAGAATCAAAAAGATTTCCAAAAACATCAGCTTTTTCTTCATCACTTCGAGCCCAGTTCACAAGGTTGGCTCTTATCGGTAGCTCACTTTCCATCGGAGTTTTAATATTTTTATTAGCTTTCTGCAAGGACTGTTTGCAGTCACACATGAAAAATGTAAACAAAAGAAAAGTTTACTATAGGTATAAAGCGATTTATAGATAAAATCAAAAATGTATCAGTCTCAATTGCTTTAATAAAAATTTTAGAAGCCATTTTGTCAAAAATATAACTAAAAACAGAGAAAATATGGTTGTGATGTGGTAAAAGTCAAAATAATTGTCAGCGAAATGAGAGCGCATTGATTAACGTAGAAGGTGTGGAGGGTAATGATTAATTATAAGGATTCCCATATATCGTCGGGTTTACCAGGCTAGTGGGAATGGGATTTTTAAAACAAACAAAAATTTTTGAAAAATCATAATTACCAACGTCTTTATATCTTTTTTGACTAAAAACCAGGAAAAAATTTCGTAGTTACAGTTTTAATGGTTTTAATATTAAAAAGCAGGATTTTTGACAGGAAATTTTTGTATTGAAAATCACTTAAAATGTTTGTCATGTATTTATGTACATATGTACATATATGTGTAGTTAAAAGTGAAATAAATAAAATTTATATTTACACGCTAGGTGTAGGTTATATTCGCTTTGTCCTTCCGTTTGTAACGCAAGGAAGGAGGCGTGGCAGTTATGGAAAAGTATATATATTCTTAACCAGCGTCACCTTCTCAACTGCTGTAGCCATGTCCGTCTGCCTGTCTGTCTGGATGTCTGTATGTCAGTTGAATTCATTTTAATATTTTTTGGAAGCAAGGTAATTCTTTGAAATTTGGTACACTACCATCGTCGTCAAGGTCAGCTCGACCTATTGAAAATGAGAAAAAACGGTCAACCAACACGCTTACCACCCATACAAAAATACTAATATTCAAAATGCAAGTTTAGGAGTATTTTTCATGACAATTCAACCATAATACACAAAATACTAAAGACGGTAAGCGAAAGCTCTGAGAAAAAATAAGGCGAACTAGTACAAGAGGGCGTGGCACCTCCCATATAAGCAAAAGTTTCCAAATGCTATACAGAAAGCATTTTTCGAAATAATCCAACTTAATTTCACTCAGACATAAGAACTATAAATGCGAGCCCTGAGCAAAATTTAAACGAAATCGGAGAAGAGGGCGTGGCACCTCCCATATAGGCAAAAGCTTCAAAATGCTGTACTAAAAATGTTTTTTGAAGTAATCCAACCGAATTTTATTCAGACACTGTAGACAGTAAGTGCTAGATCTGAGTAAAATCTCTGTGAATTCGGACAAAAGGTTGTGGCATCTTCCGTACAAGCAAAATTTTCAAAATACTGCAGCGAAGGGTACTTAATGTTGGGCCAGGCCAAAGGTTACACCCTTACTAGTTTTATCTAAATTTTATATACGAGTCCCTTAAAGGATTTGCAAGGCATGGGTCTACAACTTCCACGGTAACCAAAATTAATGCCAAATGTATTTTTCGTTTTCCGGCAACAAGGTATTTTCAAAAAATTTAAAAAAAAATCAAAGAACATAATCATTGTTAAAAATTAATTTTTGAATATTGAAAGCTTAAAAAAAAAAATAATATAAAGAAATTTTTTTGTACTTTTTGTAAAACGATAATCTAGAAACATTTTTTTGCGGTTTTATAAGCATCAAAAAACTTGAGTACTTAAAATTTTAAAAAATCATGGAGGTTAATCTAAGCTCAGAGAAAAAGTCTCAAAAAAATGAAAATGCAAAAGTCAAATTCTTTCCGGTTACATAAAAACAATATGTAGATGTGTAATGCTCCGTATACACAAATTTTTCTAAAACAAAAAACATGACCACTATAATTAAAAAAAAAAAAACATAATAATAGCAATAAATAGCCTAACCGCAAATTCTAACCGATAATAAATCAACTATGACTGTAATTCGAAAAGAGGCTGATATTGTGTTCATCCCACCCTGCAGCAGAGCTTTTGGTGCTGCCGCACTTTTAATAATCTCTCATTTAAGCCAATTTGAACATGAAATCAAAATTGAAAACCCTTCATAATGAATTAGCAGCAGCCACAAGCGCAACCGATTATAAGAAGAGCCCCATCAAATGAACTCGAAAAAAAAAAAAAAAACGCAAAATTAATGAAAAAAAGAAAAAACAAAAAAAGAAATGAAAACATAATCATGAAAATCCAAGTGGGAAATTGTGTTGATTTATTACTTTTCTTACAAAAAAAGCGGAGTAAAAGCAGTAGAGAGTAGTAGTGAAATTTTTCGTTAGAAATTGTATCATAAGCATGGAGAAACGCACGAAGTACAAGCTGAAGCCAACCAAAAAAAAAAAAAACAAATTGGAAAAAATAATAATAATAAGTTAAAGGTCTTAGTTTTGTTGCGCCTTCAACTGTAACTGTCTGAGGTTTCAAATGAAACCATCCGCCACCACCCAATGATGTGTACTACCGAGACTATTGACGATTGTGTACACAGGGTTACCGAGTGGCAGGGTATTCGATTTTAATTATCTATCTTGGTTTTGAGAAATTATAGTTCAGATTTGATGTTTTAAACGTTTGCTTAGGAGTCACATATACCTAATTGTCGTATTTGTATGAAGAAATTATTTGAGGTCAAAGGTCTCGATAATGACAATATCTAAATATTTCGCTGAAAGTTAACTCTACTGCAAATACATTTTAAGAAATTTATTCGACCTTTTTTTTATACAAATTAAAAAACTAAAACGATTTATCGCGGAATAATCTCATGTTCACTTAAAGTTTGATGTGCACCGAAACATAAATTTTAACACTTAAAGGTTTAATTAATTATTTGGTACATACAAAAGTGAAAGTAGCATCCCTGGTCATACAGTTGCTCTACATCAAATACTTGTGGTGCAACGCTGAAGCCTTTAGCTGTTTTTCCAAACACTTTTGTTATTTTTTTTTTATGATTTTAACTTTTGTTGTTAAGAGCTAATAATTCATTATGTTTTTGTGAAACCGCACAAACATAGCATAGCCAAGAGAATGAAAATTCAAAAGTTTCAATTGTACTTGAATCTTTTTCATTTCCCAGTCTTTATTTTCAACGTTTTTTACTCTTGATTAACCATAAAATTTTATTGTTTCAACAATACTAAGTAAGTAAAGCCTAATGCTTGAAAACCTCACTTAATGGCAGAGTACAGTCAAGCTTAGATAACTATTACTTGAAAAAAATGGAGCAGCATAATATTATAAATACTTATTTGCTTGTTTTGATGACGATCAAATCGATGTCACAAAATCTTGACAAGTGACTTTTGTGTTGTAAGCTTAGTTTCAGTTATCGAGGCTTGACTGTGTGCACGGCGTATTAATCGTTAAAATGTTCAACAACAAAGTGATGAAACTGAACAGAGCAAAATGAAAGGGCATTATGGCACATGGGAATAAAAAATGCGTTTTAATATTTAATTGTTCCAACTGAGATTAATTAAGGTTAATATTTTTTTTTTTTTGATTTTCGCTTTTTGGTTTTGTAAGTTCTCTTTTGACTGTTGTATTATTTTGTTGATTCAATGGCAGCATATGATATTTTGTTGTTTTATATATATATATTTATTTTATTTAACAATTTTTTATTCTGTGCTGCTTTGTAAGTTTTTCGCATTCCCAGTTGGTTTTTGTTTTTTGCAAAAGAAAATTTTTGTTTTCATCAGAAATTATGGTGCTTGTGAAATTCGCTTATTTCCGGTTATTATAAATTTTTGAGAATACATATATTATGCAGACAGGCCTGTTACCAGGTAGGAAGGGGCTGAGAAATCATAATTTTGATGATAACCTTTCAAACAATGCAACGAGGAAACCGTTTTTAAAAGTTACATGCCGGTCGAAAAATCAAAACTTATTAATCACAATAATGTGACTTTTTAAACCAAAAACGTTTAAATTCTATAAATTTCATAATAAAATTGTTGCTTAATTTACTCATTTTTTACCTCTTCACCACATTCGTCAATAGCGTAGTGATCTAACGAGTTTGTAATTGCATCACACGGATGATCGTAGGTTTGTATCCTCCTGCGGTTTTTTTTTTTTTTTGTTTTTATGCCCTACACCCAGGGTATATTCACTTTGTTCTTCCGTTTGTAACGCAGAGAAGGAGGCGTGGCAGATATAAAAAAGTATATATAATATAATATATATATTATCAGCGTCACCTCCTGCGTCGATATAGCCATGTCTGGGTGTGCGTGGAAATACATTTTCTGGGAAAACTGAGCAAGATAATTCAATGAAATTTGATGTGGATTTAGGTGTGGATTTGCATTAATTCCAATTTGGTTTGAATTTTACAGACAAACTATTTGCTGTGTGGGCTTAAAAAAATGTTATTAAAAATTTCACAAACCTTATGTTTTCTTCTGAATTATTTTCTAGAAACCTTCCATAGTCCGAATCCATTTAACAGAAAATCTTAAATGCGGCAGTTTTTGAAAAATTCCAAGGTCAATTTCATTTAATTTATTTTTGTGCAAATTTCTCAGTCACGGTTATTTCTGCAAGAACAGTTATGTCGCTTAGTATATTTACTAAATACAAAAAAGTTAATGAAATTGTTACAGTATGTACAGCCTTTTTTTCATCTAAATACTCACTTTACAATAACATAAATATTTTCATTTTAAAATATTTATTTATCTAACCGCTTTACTTTCGAATTGAGTTATTTTAATTTTTTTTTTTATTGTCTGTTTCTGTCAAAAAAATTGAAAATAATTTTTTGCGGTTTATTCTTGCGGCAAAAATTTAATAAATTCAAAGTGTATTTTTTTATATGTAGCATTATATTTTTTTCTTCGTTGTTTTATTGTTTTATGAATTCTGTTAATTTACTTTTTATTTCCTTTTGAACGTTTAAATATTCAATTTAACATTGAAACGCCTGAATATTTAAAACAATAAGCATCGATTTAGTTGGTCATTCTAATGTTTTCAATTTATCACTAAATTAATATATTTTGCCATAAAAAAAGTGCAGCAATGCTAAGAATTTATAACATATTTTATGAAAAATACGTTAGAGCGCAAAAATTGCATGTCAAAAAAAAAAAAAAATAAACTTTTTCTCGGAAATTTATTTTTACATGTTACTTAGATATGTCTTCGCAAAACAAGTCCCATATGTTTGTGCAAAATTCTTCTTGAGATCCGTATGAGATAAGTGTTAAATATTTAAAAATTTCTCCACCCCTTACTTTTATCTCATCTAATTTATTCATTTAACACCCAATAACATGTTTTTGAAAGTGAAAAATCATGCTAATTGGATAACTGATTTACGAATTATGGGATTTTCCAAGAACCTGGACGAAGCCGAGGGTATTTCGAAATAAAATGTATCCTAAAGCCTTGTCATGAAAAATATCTATGAAAGAAAAAGAAAATCATGCAAATCGGACAAATATCATATAATCCGTAGACTGAAATAAATAAATAAATAAATATGTATGTAGTACTACTGTATAAAATACAACGTCTGTCTGTCTGTGTCTCTATAACTCGGGAACCATTCGTCCGATTTGCATGATTTTTTATTGCCTTTATAGATATTTTGCAAGGCAAGGTTTTAGGATACATTTTATATCGATATTTCGGCTTTGTCTGTGTTCTTGGAAAATTCCAAAATTCAAAAAGCATGCTATCAGGTGAAATTCCAGGACAAACTCTATTTTGAAATACTCTCGGCCTTCACCGAAATATTGTAAAATTCTGGCACCGGCACAAATAACATCAGCTGGAAAAATGTTCGATGTAAAAAAAGGCCTTCTGAGACTCTTTGACAGATTTGGATAAGATTGGGTACATATTTACATTATTAAAAAGTATCGCGAACGAAGTCGCTCCCGGGCAACTAGTTTTAATATAAAAATGTCGTCATGTCAAAAATCGAGGGCTCGATATTGATTTTAGACCCATGGTTCACAGGTCAAATTTTCTTAAAATTGTTCATAGATTACTTTCCCGCTAGGCGATTTGTCGCAGGGAAATTTGGCTCACGCTAGTGAAAATTTTTATTAAAATACTCTTGACCTATTTCTTCGACATCTCCCGCCGGCGGACATCTCCCGTGGACGGACGATTTCACTGGAACCGTGAGTGTCCGCTCACAGGAGCTTTTACTGTACCTTATCATTATTATCGATTTATTATTATTTTAAATGTTATATGGGGCATTCCATTGTGAGTCATTGGATATTTTGCTATAGATTATGACAAAACTTTAGTCAAAACTAAGTTACCTTAAGTCCTAAGATTATGAAAAACAGTCTCGAAAATTAGCAAAAAAATTCTTCTTTAATGAAGTATATGGAAATTTTAAAAAGTTAATGTTTTGTGTCTTAAATTGTTGTTTAAATAAGTGTACACACACATGTGACTCATAGGACATGAAACGGAACGTTCTTTTTCATTCATTAACTTAAGGAAGAATTTTAGCTAAACTACTGCAATTTTATGAATTTTTTCCAATGTTGCAATTGAAGAAATATGTGACTACAACTGAAGACTTTAGAATAAAAGCCAGCTATTTTGACGTAGAAAATATAACATTTTGAGTTTGTGACTCGACGGGACTTTCTGTTCTGACTTGCGGCACAATAATGAAATCAATTAAATTTTTGTATTGTATTGTATAATCGAATTTTTGGAATTTTAATGATTTCTATTGTAATAAGCAATAACTGTTTAAGACGATCTTTGATCACAAATCAAAGCCGCGTAAGCCATGGGGTTATCAATCAAATTTGGACCAATTTGCTTTTTGATCAAAAATCAGCCCAAGCTGCTTCACCTTTTTGTCATCGCAATGATAAATTTTAAAGTAAAGAATCATGTCTTAAGTATAAGAAATAAAAATTTGATGGTTGGTTATGAAATATAAACTAAGCCAAATTGAGATAAACATGCTAGAAAAAGTCCTCTTTTATAATTATTTAAAACTTCTTTTAAAGATAAGTAAACAATGGACATTTTGCATTATGATATTGTTAAAATGAAGATAATCGGATTAAATTTAATTTTTTCACTTTTTCCGTTTTGATTTGGAATGACCCAAATGTAACTTAGAAAAGTTAGAAAATTTTTGAAACATGAAAAAACACGGGAAAATGTGGAAAGCTAATTTATAAACATTTAAAGTAAAATCAATTTTTTCGAATATGCAGACAAAAGGTCAGACGACAGACAAATTGGAAAATTTAAACAGATCGTTTAAGCACAAGGATAAATAGCTTGAGTTCCATTTTTGCACAAAAAAAAAAAATGTATAGTGCTTAAACTTGCAATAAAAATTCGACTAAATCTGTTATTCCTCATATTTATACTATCCAGCGAAATTGACAAAATGATATCCTTCATTGTAAAGGGTGTTTTTTTTAGAGGTATAGAACTTCGAATTGAAATAAAACACAAGAAAATCGTTTTAATGTCCATCAATTTGGCTTTATTGGAAGGATAATTTTATATCATTAATGTTTAAATATGATTTCGGGCATGTCCAATTTTCAACCACTTTTTCGAGCATATGGGGCCGTATGTCGGCAATAACGCCACGAATGTTGGCTTCCAAGTCCCCTAACGTTTCTGGTTTGTTGGCGTAGACGAGCGACTTCACATATCCCCAAAGAAAATAATCCAATGGTGTCAAATCACACGATCTTGGTGGCCAATGGACTGGTCCATTCCGCGAAATTATGCGCTCATCGAATGTTTCCTTCAATAAATCGATTGTGACGTGCGCTGTGTGGCATGTAGCGCCGTCTTGTTGGAACCACAACTCATCCACATTCATGCCATCCAATTCGGAAACAAAATAGTCGGTTATCATAGCTCTATACCGGTCTCCATTAACGGTAACTGACTCTCCAGCATTATTTCGGAAGAAGTATGGCCCAATGACTCCACCAGCCCATAGAGCACACCAAACAGTCAGTTTTTGTGGATGTAATGGCGTCTCAAGGGTCTCATGTGGATTCTCTTCACTCGAAATGCGGCAATTTTGCTTGTTGACGTAGCCATTCAACCAAAAATGAGCCTCATTACTGAACAAAATTTTGCGATGAAAATCAGCATCGAGATCAATCTCATTTTCGGCCCATACACCAAAATCACGACGCATTGCATGGTCTCGCGGCTTTAATTCTTGCACAAGCTGGATCTTGTAAAGTCGCAAGCCAAGATCTTTGCGCAAAATCTTCCATAAAGTTGATGGACAAAGCTCCAATTGCTGTGCACGATGGCGAATCGATTCATTCGGGTCCTCTTCAACATTTTGCTCTACAGCGGAAATTGTTTCTTCGGAGCGCACTGTTCTCCGTCTCTGCGGATGCGTATTATCACATAGAGTAAACGTAGTGCGAAAACGATCCATGGTTAACCGAATTAATTGCTCTGATGGACGATTATGTCGACCATAAAATGGACGGAGCTTGCGGTAAACTTCGCGAACTGAACCATTATTTTCGAAATAAATTTGCACGATTTGCAAGCGTTGTTCTTTTGCCAACTTGTTCATGATGAAATGGCAAACCAAACTGAACATAAATGACATTAGAGTTGCCAGATTTGACCACAAAATGCCAGTTTTATCTCTATTCGAAAAACAAACCTCTAAAAAAAACACCCTTTACAACATTTCGAGGAATACAGGCTAATTTTGGTATTTAGCATTTACAAGTTAAACAGTAATTTTGCGGCTTTCAATAATCACAACTTTATTTTATCGATTTTCAATTATTTGGAAATTAAGTTACCCTTGTGCATCCTTTGGTGTCCTTTTCTAATGCGGGTGCCTTTCTTTATTAACCTTACAAACCGCGCGCATGGAGTTCACTTTGAAATGTTTAAGCAATTTGAGAACTGACAATGAGTATTCTTTCTTTATGGAAGGGAGTGATAAATGTGCGCCGAACACGCAAATTGTGCTTTCATAGCACGCGCGCAATATTTTTGATAGTTGTGGTAAACTTTTTTCTTTCTCTTTCTTTGCTGGGCAAGTTATCGACTGCTCCTAGAAGAACTAAAAGATAATTAACACGCAAAGTGTTGAATGAGAAATTTTAAAAAGAAATTTTTAGGTCAAAGGAAAGGGTATCAAAAATGGAGAAAACTTAAAACTTACCCAAAGGTTTTAAGCAGGAATTAAATGGAATCAAAAGGAAATTAAAAGCTTAGAAAGGATGCACAAAAGTTTGTTTTCTGTAGATTTTAGATTTTGATATAAAGTGGAAGTTTTAGATGTTACTTTTTGTGTCGAGGTGTGATTTTTATTACAAGTTACAAAACTTAAATTGTGCATGGAGATGTTTTTCTCAAATAATAATATGTTTATTTTTGAATAATTTTTATTAAAACTATTTAAATTTTTTTTTTTGTTACAGCCACTCTGATGTCCCGCTCAAATTGAATTCAATGATCAGGTCGGAAGCAACTACACCACACACCTTTAACCTTCACTAGTACTCCACTTGTGCAACATTGAAAAAAAAGTAGAAACACACATACACACAATTCGAAGAATAATAGCAGTATACATAACAATAAGAACAATTTCAAATCACTCCCCCCCCGACGAACGTGTTTAATAAAAGCCATCACCATTTCGTCGATTGCGATTAAACGCAGGCCAACGCTGCCGCAAACGCCAGCGAGTGCCCCACAGGTGTTGTCACCCAAACGACAGTGTGCCGCCGCCGTTTCGGTTTTACCCGCTGCTGCCGCTGCACAGTTAACACCACAACAGGTACATTTTGCCACCGCTAACGCTGCTACAAGTCCTGCCGCTGCTGCCGCAGCTGTTGCATTAAGTGCTGCAGCAAAAACTGGTCATCAATTAACTTTTAATCCCGCTGTTGCTGCTGCACAATTGGCCGCTGCTGCCACACATTCACATCACCAGCATTCACAAATTGCCGCTGCAGCAGCTGCTGCTGCCGCCGCCGCCGCACATCAACATCATCAACAGAGAGTTACCGTTTATAATCCAGCAGCAGCTGCTATTTTAAGTCAACATTTACATCATCCAGCAGCTGCAGCAGCAGCAGCAACACAAGCAGCAGCAGCGCATCATCAAGCAGCAGCCGCAGCAGCAGCTGCTGCTGCACATCAACAGCATATATTACAGCAACATCATCAACATCAGCAACATCAACATCAACAGCATCAGCAACATCAATTAAATCAACAGCAAGCAGCTGCAGCAGCAGCCGTTGCAGCTGCACAGCAGCATCATCAGCAGCAACAACAACAACAACAACAACAGCAACAACACCAGCAACAGTTGCGTCAACATCAACATCAACAACAACAACAGCAATTGCAGCATCACCAACAGCAATTATTAATTAATACCGGTTCGGTGACAGCACCCATTACAAGTAATAGCAGCAGCAGCAATCACAGCAACAATAGTTGCAGTAGCTCAACACCAGCAACATCTACAGCATTAGCAGCAACAACAGTTGCTAGCATTGTTGTTTCATCGTCGTCACTTTCAAACGAATCGGCAACAAATTCAAATTCCTCCTCAGCATCAACAACACCATCACCAACAATTGTTGCAAATTCAAACGATATAAGTACTACTTGCAACAGTAACGGTAGTAGTAGCAATACTAATTCAAACAACGGTAACAACATAAGCAACGGTAACAGCAGCAACAACATGGAGAATCAAATGGCATTAGCGCCATTGGGACTATCGCAGAGCATGGATTCAGTGAATACAGCCAGCAATGAAGAAGAGGTAAGTGAAAAGCATTTGATTTAATAAAATTTGGTAGGGGTTGCCAAAACAAAATTTCAGGAAAAAGTTGGTTAAAGTCTTAAATATTATACATGTTGATATAATGGCACCCTCTCTTTAAGTTACTACTCCCAACATTGTGGTATTCGATAAAACATTTCTTTAAAAAGTATATCGGTAGTGCTGCCTTATTAATTGAATCCTCGAACTCTTGAAGTTTGCTTGGGAATCCCACCGCAGTACTGTGTTTGCTAAATATTTTTCCCCATTCTTTTCTACATTATTATTCTTGTTTTTTTTTTGCCTTAGAACTAAGTAATTACAAAGATATTACGTATATCATATGTATGCTAAAGGTATTAAATAAGGGTGGGCAATATCTTGAAACAGAAAGTCAAGCTGTTACAAATATAACTAGACTAGCTGTTTTACCCGGCGTTGCACGGGTTTTCACAAAAAGCCAGGCACTAAAAAGCTAATTACGAAAACTTTTTCATTTTTTAAAACAATGTGCCACAAACAGATGCTCCGATATATTTATTTTATCGGCAAAATTCCAAAAGTATGGCAAAATATTAAAATATACATTGAAGAAATCGGTAAGAGTCCAAGTTTATGGAAAAATGTCCAAAATATCGGTAAATGTCCAAAAGTATCGAAATACACCGAAGAAATCGGTAAAAGCCCAAATGTATCGAAAAACATTTAAAATATCGGCAAAAGTCAAAAAGTATAGAAGAACATCTAAAATATAGGTAAAAGTCCAAATATAACGAAAACATCCAAAATATAGGTAAAAGTTCAAAAGTTTCGAAAAATATTGAAAAACATTTAAAATATCGGTAAAGGTCCAAAATTATTGGAAAACATTGAAGAAATCGGTGAAAGTTCAAATACATGTATCGAAAAATATTCAATGTATCGAAAAGGGTCCAAAAGTTTCGGAAAATATTGAAACACAACTAAGAAATTGGTAAAGTCCAAGTTTATAGAAAAACACCCAAAATATCGCAAAAAATTCCAAAAATGTCGAAAAACATCCTATATATCGGGGAAAGTTCGAAAGTTTTGAAAAATATTGAAACACATAGAAGAAATCGGCAAAAGTCTAAGTTTATTGAAAAACATCCAAAATATCGGTAAAATTACAAAAAAAGAAATCGAAAAACATCCTATGTAACGGTAAAAGCCCAAAAGTTTTGAAAAATATTGAAACCCATTGAAGAAATCGGTGAAAGTCTAAAAACAAAACATCCAATATATCGAAACAAAATCAAAAGTTTCGAAAAATAGTGAAATATGTACATCGATGAAATCGGTCAAAGTCCAAGTGTTTCGAAAAACATCCAAAATATCGAAAAAAGTCAAAAAGAATTGAAAAATATTGAAAAACATGTAAAACATAGTTAAAAGTCCAAAAATGTTGAATATATTGAGTTGGCATCACTGACGAAATCACTCTCATTTTTGCTCTCATCAACAACACAACATCAAGAATAAAAAAAAAAAAACAATAAATGAAAGAGACGGAAAAGACAACAACAGCACATAACTCATGGCGCAGCAAACTATAGCGACTGAAATGCAAACGATCATTTTTATGCAAGCATTGAATTTTTTTTTTCAACAACTTCATACTAAAAAAAAAAAGGTTTGTATTATAAAAACCAAAAAAATAAGTATACATTCCCGTTCCTTTTTACCCGTAGAACGTTTTAAAAAAAAATTATTAAAATCGGTTCGGTATATTTTGCACCAAATCGTTACATAGGGTTTTCATATAAGCAATTTTATATAAATAGTATAGATACGCCTTAACAACATATATCATTCAATAAACATATGAAAAAAAATATATATATTATTCCAACACATCCCTGCACGACCACGGACTATTCCAAAACTAGTTTGTAAACTACTCTATGGGTGCGACCGACTAGCCGAATTTCTGGTCCCATCGCATATAAAGTTCTATTTACGTTTCGTATTGTTAGCCATTGGATGTAACCAATTGTCTCCTTATGCTTTACATTCGTATCAGAAAATGTCTAATTTTTTTTATTTTATTTATACATTTCAAAGAATTTAATTTAAAATATAAATTTTACACAAAACCTCAAAAGGTTTCATAGACAAATCTACTAAAGACTTTGTTATATACATATTTCTTAGCATTGTGTTCCGGGTTCAAATCTCAGTGCGGATGAAATTGTTTTTATTTAATTTTTTTATTATTTTATACGTCGGCGGTATTGGACACATGTTTCAATTTCCGCTCCGAAGATTCTTCATACAAATTGTTTACAAATTAATGAAAATTTAAAAATTGAAGATCCCCAAGTGGACTCTCCACGCAACGCAAGTCATTAAAACAATACACTATCGTTTGCTCTTCTTCCGAGTCGACAAACTTCAAAACAGTACATACGTAATCAGTAACGTTATCATTTTACTGGCACAATCGATATACAATTGGACCACTTTTGGTACTACCCAAGGGGAAAAGAAGTGCTTTAAAAGCCCTTCTGAAGTGCTTCTTTTTCACCAGTAAGCGCTTCCGCTTCCTAAGAACTATTCTTTCTATTTAACATTGCGTGCCATAGGCATAGGCATGCGCTTAAGCTTACTTCAAAAGGCATTCTGAAGCGCTATTATTATTTGTGATGCTGCGGCAAGCGTTTTTTCAATAAAATTAAAAAAAGAAAAATTAAAAAAACTGGCAGCACCAGGATTTAAGTCCACGAACGTCCGTGTAATAGATAGAAACATATTATTTTTACTTACACTTACCAACTCTTTAGACCGGTACGCCCGATGTTATGAAGAGGTGTTAAATTTGTATGTTAAGCAAATGTTGTCCAAACAGAATTTGTCATTCGAATGCTTCCTACAGCATTACATAAAATCATTGTGTAATCAGTTTCATTTCAATTAAACATAAGTAAATAAATAAAAGAAAGGAAAATAGAAAAGTGAAATAAAAAAATGGTGAATAAAAAATATTTTAATAAAACAAAATGTAAAGCAAAAAAAAATATAAAAAAAAATAAATCACCTGCGCTGGGTTCGAACCCACGTTGTTCTTACTTTAGCCTAACATGGAATCTTTTTGTAATCAATTTCAATTCAATTAAACAATAGTAGATAAATAAAGTAAAGAAAAAAGAAAAGTGAAATAAAAAATGCTGAATGAAAAATATTTAAATAAATAAAAAAAAATAAGTAAAGCAAAAAAAAAAAAAAAAAAAATTAAATCACCCGAACCCATGTTGTTCTTACTTTAGCCTTACAAAAAATCATTGTGTAAGTGCTTCTAAACTTCTTAAGTGCTTAGTTAAGAAGAAGAAAATAACTAGACCAAAGATGGGACTATTGAGACAGTTGTCTCCATTACTATGTTCCAAACGGAGCACGACTTTGAATAGTACACCATTAGAAAGCTATTTGTGTGTAAATGTGCATAAAGATCTAATTTGGCATAAATAATTCGAAAAGTATTTAGTTTAAACGCAAATCTATTATTATTATGCTATATAAAAATTTGTTCTACCTATTTTACTATGTTAGAAATGGAGCACGACTTTGAATTATACACCACTAGAAAGTTATTTGTGTGTTAATTTGCACAAAGTTAAAATTATTTTAATATTTTGCCATTAAGGCAGGTAAAATTTAATACAAATTTTTCAATATTAACAACGATAAAATACGCGATCACACAGAGCTGAAAAGAGGATAGGGGAACTGATGCTATTGTGGTATAGCTAATGTTTAGGTGGAATTTGAAAGAGAACCGTTAAATCAATTTCAGCCAAATTTTTTTATTCTGATCATTGATGAATTGGCTACAGAATATATTTCAATAAAATGTGTGCAACTTCAATAAAAAAAGTTATTGAGTAAAATCTGAAAAAAGTCAAAAAGGCTGTTTTCAAAAAGTTGGCAGGTAATGTGGTATATATGGTGGCGCAATGTGGTATGTATACTGATCAGTGCTTGTAAAGTGGTCGGGTATTGTGGTACATATAAGCAGGGTAATGTGGTATACTTAACCATACAACCAAATATAAAATTTGAAAGGTATGAAATAAGTTCATAATAACATTTACATTGGTTCTCAAACTCATAGTTCTTATTGAAAAATAAACTGTCATCAAATAATGTTAAGAATATCAATAAATGTTCATATACCACATTAGCGAAGTCCAACTATACCACATTGGCCAATTTTTAGAAAATACAAAATTGTAAAAATCAAATTGGAAACTTTGTGAATTTAGACAGTTACACACTTACTTCGCAATATTTTTCACTTACCTTAGTTGAATATAAATTGAACTTCACCATAAAGCAACTTTTTCTTAACAAAATTTTTGGAAAAAATGCGGAAAAAAAATCAACCACACGCGATTTACGTTTCGTTCAACTGACATCGGAAAAGCTTTGTTTGGTCCATGACAGCAACACATCCCTGGTTTTTCATGTTTTCTGACAGGATAAAAGCAGTGACGTTTCCCAAATCGGAGATATGCGACCATACCACATTGAAAAACTATACCACGATAGTATCAGTTCCCCTACAGCACAAAGAGAAAGACAAAAAGCTGACTGACACTGACTTCATGTTTGTTGTTTTGTACCAAATAACAAAAAAGATACTAAAAGTGTCCAAAAAGTACCATTCCAAATTGTATTATACCATACTATTGCCACTTTGAAGTAGTGCTTTCCAAAACAAATTGACTTTATTTGGCGACAGGCGCCCACCCCTGCAAAAAATATTTGCTTTAAATTTAATTTTTTAAAGTTATTTATTTACAGAAAAGCTATATATAAACTGTCACTCTTTATATAAATTATTCGAAAAATGTTTATATTCCTCTTATTCCACATTAAGTAATATGCTATAAAATGTTTTTAAGTACATAAGCTTAATCGTTTGCATTCCAAAAAGCACTACATCATACAATTGCTACTTTAAAGTAGAATAAAAAGTGTATGACAAAGTGTTAACTTAAGCAACAAAATTTTCATAAAAATTCCACAACTCATTCAGCACAAAATAGAAAAGATAATAAAGGAGTAAAAGAATGAAAGGTAAAATATTTACGTACAACCCTACTTTTTTAATTGACTTATCAATTATTCATGCACATGCTGGATGGAGTTACATCACCATCACAATCAACATCAATAGAATAAACCCTAAGTGTATGCGACTGAAGACTACACTTAAATGGAAGTACATGAAAGACATTTTAAGGATTGAAATACATTGACACTTACAGCAGCGGCGTACATACTAAAAGAAGAGAAAAAAAAAAAAAACAACGAATAATGTCAAAAGAAGGGCAATAAAAATTGTAGTAAAGTGTGAAATGTCACACAAAAAGAAATGATACGATGTTGAGGACAAAAAACCGAAAGCTTTTAGTATGAATATACATATAAGGTAAAAGTGTTATTTGATAGACACAAAAACCGCTGTTTCTGCGGATCCGTTTTTTGTCTCTAAAATGTTGTCCTTGCTATTGGCAAGTGTTCTTCTATAATGCAGAATCTATATTATTCACACCTTACTTATATGTATTTGGTCATATATCCGGTATAATAACTTACTATAATGTGGTCATATTGGTTTTATTGAAATTAGGGCTCTGCCATTAATTGCAATATAGAACAAAATCTCATTATAAACGTCATAAGGTAATATCTCATTTTACTTAAAAATAATATATATGACTTTTTATTTCAAACATTTTAAGAAACTCCCTGTGAAAGCGAACTTTCATTCATATCAGAAAATATTGACAAAATTCACAAAAAATTCTCGTGTAATCCTGAAATTTATTTGGTAACATCGTTGACACTGGAGTAAACTAATTTTTCCATTCTTTAGAAAATCTAACTGTTTATTTTAAATTAGTTTTCTCTTATCACAAAGTAACCAAGTAGTAGGTAAGTGTTGATGAACAATTAAAAAAAAAGCACTTAAGTTTTCCGTCTTAAACAAACAAACAAAAAAAACAAAACAACCAATAACAAATTAAAACCACCAAAATGGCAAACCTTGCCAAAAATAAGGTTATGTTCAAATAATCCGCGAAAAAGTACTACGTGGACGTACCTATACACAACGATAAAAATGATAGCAACAGCAACGCAAACAAATAATGAACGCATGAAAATTGCTTTCGGTCACGAATTGTTTGCACCGATGACAATGCGACTGCGGTATCAAAAAAAAAATCCTCCTTCTCAGTGTTCTTTTACAATAGAGATATCACCAAAGGCGATATTTAAAAAAAATATCGCAAGATATCTCACATACTCTGAGCTATTCTTCATTGTAATTGATATATCCAGATTGGCAAATGATTCCGGGTTTGGCGCTAGAACAAAGAAAAATGCAACACGCATACGACCACGCAAAATTTTCCATGTCTTATGAATATTAGGTCACTGTATCCAGAGATATAGCAAAAATTTTCAATGAATTTAAAACGGTTTTTTTCCTTTTGTGTCAGATATTAGAGACAAAAATAATGGCGCGAATAAGCTAATTGAATCAGAAAAAATGCACATATTAATAAATTTCGAGCGTCTTATCAATATCCTTATTCATTATCAATTACAAGAAGAAACTCTTCACAAACATAAATGTTATCAACATTTGAAAATATTGTGAATATTTTTCAGCAACTTTTTTTTATAATTTCCATATTTTTCGGCATTTCTAGACTTTCTTCGACATTTTTCAAAATATTCTGATTTTCACAACATTTTCCGATTTAAATATATTTCCGATTTAAATATATTTGACTATCTTAAATCGAATTTTTCAATTTTTCAAACTAAATTCATTTCATTAAAATTTTTCAATACATTTCACTATGTTTCGACTTTTTAACCTAATACTTATCTGCGTTTTTCAAACCAGTAAGTTTTTTCTACATTTGTCGACTTTCGCTCTTGTCAACATTTTCCAACTCTTATGAATAGGTATTTTTAGACTTTTAGAATATTTTTTAACATTTTTTGGTGTAATAACATTACTTAATCTACAATTTCGTTTTTTAATTTTTAAATCGCCTTTTTGAATATTTTTAAATTTTTTTTTTTTACTTTCTTCGTTCCTGTCAACATTTTTAAATTTTTTTTAAACATTTTGAATATTTTCAACATTTTTTGTCTCATCAACATTTTTTGACGTTATCAACATATTCTGTCTTTTTCGTTCTTGTCCACATATTTCAACTTTTTTTAATTTTTTTTAATGTTTTTCAACCTTTTTTGACTTATCTACATTTTTTGAAATTATCAACTTTTTTGACTTTTTTTCCGTATGGTAGATATTTCTTAATTTTCGGCTTTTTTATACCCTACACCCAGGGTATATTCACTTTGTCCTTCCGTTTGTAACGCAGAGAAGGAGGCGTGCCAGATATAGAAAAGTATATATATTCTTGATCAGCGTCACCTCCTAAGTCGATATAGCCATGTCCGTCTGTCTGGTTGTCTGGCTGGCAGGCTGGCTGGGTGGCTGGCTGGCTGGCTGGGTGGCTGGCTGTGTGTGGAAATACATTTTTTGAGAAAACTAAGCTAGATAATTCAATGAAATTTGGTGCACAGCCTTCGTCATCAAAGTTAGCTCGGGGGATTGAAAATGGGCGAAATCGGTCAACGGACACGCCTACCGCTCATACAAAAAATATATTCAAAATGCAACTTTTAGAGTATTTTTCACGATAATGCAACCAAAATGCACTTAAATACTATGAATTGTAAGCGCAAACTCTGAGCAAAAACTAGGCGAATTCGCACAAGAGGGCGTGGCACCTCACATACAAGCAAAAGGTTCAAAACGCTATACTAAAAACATTTTTTGATATAATTCAACCAAATTTCACTCAAATACTAAGGACTATAAATTTAAACTCTGAGAAAAAACTTGGTGAATACGGACTAGAGGCACCTACCTTATACGCAAAATTTTTAAAATACTGCTGTGTAGGGTATTTCATGTTTGGCCAGGCCAAAGGTATCACCCTTACTAGTTTATTATTTTTTTTTTTTGATATTTTTTAGCTTTTTGAATATTTAGCATTAATTTGTGGCTTATTAACATTTTTGACCTTATCAACATACATATATTGATCTTATCAACATTTATTTTACTTTTTGCGTTCTTGACATAACATTTTTCAACACTTGAATATTTTTTGAATATTTTTCGACGTTTCTTGCTCAACAACATTTTTTATATCTTATCAACATATTTTGACTTTTTTCATTCTTGTCAAAAGTTTTCAACTTTTTTCAATATTTTTCGACTTTTTGAATAATTTTCAACATACTTTCGCTTATCAGAGTTTTTTAACTTTACCAACATATATTAACTATTTTCGTTCTTGCCAACGTTTTTTGAATTTTTGAATATTTTTCAACATTTTTTGGTTTATAAACATTTTTTGACCTTATCAACATATTTTGAGTTTCTCATTTTTGTCAACATGCTTATTTTTTTTAAATATTTTTTGAATTATTTGAATATCTTTCAAAATTTTCTGTTCATCAATATTTTCTGACCTTGTCAACATATTTTTGACTATTTTCGTTCTTGTTAACATTTTTCCACTCTTTTAGATATTTTGCGTTTATATGAATATTTTTGAAAATTTTTTGGCCTTGTCAACATTTTTCAATGCTTTTGGAATCTTCAAAATTTGTTTACTACATATTTCAACATTTTGGATTATTTCTCAATCATCAGAATTTTAAACGTTTTTCGACCTAATTGATGTTTTTTGAATTTTTTCCGGCATCTAATATGTATTTCTCACACTATGTAGACAGATCCGAAATACTCTCGAAATCTTAATTCTCTTGAGCGATTTCTGATTTGAAATTGAGAACCTTTAAATGAAACGAAAGTTTTAAGGCTTCTCATGGAAAAAATCTTGCATTATCCGCAAAAGTTTGACTCGCCATACTTTAAATAAGTTTTGTTTCCTTTCGTTTCTTCTAATACTACTAGATCCCAGACTTTTCGGGCATATTATCGGGTATCAGTTAAGCCAAATATCCAAAAATATTACATCGAATGCGTCACAATATCCTGCCATTGTCACTTTTGTTGCCTGTTGTTTTGTTTATTCGTTGTTGTTGTTGTTGTTGTTGTTGTAGTGTTATTACTTTTGGTGATTTGTTTGACTTGCGTGTCGATGATGACACAACAGGCTACAACAACAACATCTACAATAAATATCGCAACCAAAGGCACCAACGACCTCACGTACTGAAATGTAAGAACACCAAAAAGCAAAAAAGAAGGTGAACATAATTTTGTTGATTCGGCGCAAATAAACTTTTAGTGGACACACATTTATTGTGGCGAAACCATAAAAGGACATAATGGCGAAACAGGACTACACAAACAATAACAACAAGAGAAACAAAAATAAGGACAAATTGTATTTACAATGAAAACAAAATAAAGAAGACAAATTTCAAAAGAACAGGTGTTCATAAAGTGGCACATTTTATAGCGCAATTTTTTATTGGGGTTGCGGTGGTGGGATCAACCCAAAAATAAATTTTCTGCAGGAAGACTTTTTGGGCGTTTGATGTTGAAAATGAGCAACATTTAATACATAGTTGCAGTAACAATTTTCTTTAAGCAGGAAAATAAATTGCTATCAGTTATTGTATTATGTTTCTTTAAAAAAAAATTTCCAAAAGCTTGGAAAAAATTATGCCTTTAACAATTCCACAACATCAATATTTTTTTAGCCTGCATCATTTGCTTTTATGACGTCATTCGCATACAGTGTAAAATATTGATTAGTTGCATGAAAGTTTCATAAGCATATCCTTTTTAAATTTTTTATTGTTTTGCTTTTGTATAAGCAAATACATAGATCCTTGTTAATTTGCGCATTTTACACTTAAAACAGACTCAATACAAACGTTGCGCCCCAGAGTTTATCCTGGCGGCAGCATTGCTTACAACACAAAGGAAAATTAAAAACACAAACTCAACCAAAACAATGCATTTCAATAAAAAAAAAAGAAGAAAAAATTGCAATGGGCGCCAATGTGGCTAATGATGAAGTATGAGGTCAATCAAAGGGAAAATAAAATGTGGATAAGAGTGTACATTATATAAAATTTATAGTTTCGTTGAGGAGTTAGGAAATAACACCCAAAAATAAAATGACGTAATAACGCCCAAAACAAAAACGAAATAACGCCCAAATTATTTGCATACGAATTTGGGCGATAATCATTTTGGAAATAACGCCCAAAATTAATAACGAAATATTTTTCATACAAATAAATTTTTGGCGCTATTTTCAAAATGATTATAGCCCAAATTTATATGGAAATAGCTTGGGCGTTATTTTGTTTTTTGTTTTTGGGCGTTAATTCGTTTTTTGTTTATTTTAAACGAAATAACGCCCAAAAACAAAAAACGAAATAGTGTTCAAATATTATTCATAAAAATAAATTTTGGGCGTTATTTCCAAAATGATTATAGCCCAAATTTATATGAAAATAATTTGGGCGTTATTTCGTTTTTGATTTTGGGCGTTATTTCATATTTTTTTGGCGTTATTTCGTTTTTGTTATTACGCCATTTTATTTTTTGGGCGTTATTTGGTTTTTTTTTTTTGAGCGTTATTTCATTTTTTTAAAACAAAACGAAATATCGCCCAAAAAAAACGAAATAAAGCCCAAATTTTTGGGCGTTATTTCAAAAATGATTATCGCCCAAATTGATTTGAAAATAATCTGGGCGTTATTTCGTTTATGTTTTTGGGCGTTATTTCATTGGGAGTTGTTTCATACGACGTTATTTCCTAACGCCATGACGAGATTTTATAGCCAAAAGACCAAAGCTTCTTTTGCAATATATTAATCAACACTTGCCAACACTAGAATGATGTAGGTATGAGTCAAAGTGAGGTGTTCGAATAATCGAACGTTGGGCGTTGGCCCATACCACGAGATCCCATGCAAATACGACCTAACGTAGTTTGTGATCACCTCATAGTCCTTCAGCCGGAAGATAAATATCATCGATGCCAGTTGAAAAATGGCTGCCCATAAGCCTCGCCCTGCGTGAAGATAGTGTGGAATAAAAAAATACCGTCACGAAGGCGTAATGGGATAAATTTTGGCTAACTTTAGCGTCTCGTGACTTCAGTCACGTTTCAACTGGCATCGATATTCACCTTCTGGCTGACGGACTATAAGGTTTTCACCCACTACGTCTGGTCGTTTTTTGTATGGGATCTGTAGTATGATCTAACGCCCAACGATCGATTAATCGAACACTTGATTTTCCGTCACAAATTTTTTTATGACGGATATGGATTCAGGGGATGCCAGTTACTCTTAATATAACTAAAATATGATAGGTACTCTTCATTGTTGCCAGCATTGCTAAAAAAAAGGTCAAGGGATAACATTTTCCATGCTGTTTAGCGGTATTATGCTGTCGGTTGCAAAAGCCAATGTGGTATATTGTTAAAAATGAAACAACAAAGTATGAAAACTATGAAAAACTATAAATTATTGTCTGGTGGCGTTGAGGTAAAATTCCTATGGCTGTGCAGGCGTTTGACGCTAATAAATGATAAATGCTCATTTTATAGGTCATGCTGGACATAGTTTTTAATGAAGGAATTGCATGCCGCCGAGCAGCACAGGTAGTAAAGTTAATGTTTTTCTTAAATTTTTTGCTTTGCAGATGTGGGCTGGCATATAAGTATTAAAGACAGTATTTGCCGCAAAAAGAAATTTTATTTAAAAAAAATATTAATTGCGCGAAAACTTTCAT
The DNA here is from genome assembly GCA_951812925.1 of Calliopum simillimum. Classification (NCBI taxonomy): domain Eukaryota; kingdom Metazoa; phylum Arthropoda; class Insecta; order Diptera; family Lauxaniidae; genus Calliopum; species Calliopum simillimum. Next base: position 40,437,390 of record OX638368.1, read on the forward strand.
TATATTTTTTACACATATCTATTGTAAAAAGTTTAATTTCTCACTTTGCTACAAATAGCTAACACCAATTTCAATTAATATTTTTCACGCCAAAAAGTTGCTCCTTTTACTTTTTATCCTATTTTGCAATCGCTGATAGTGCAATTCGTGATGCGGGGCGAAAAGTTATCAATGCAATGTTATCGAGGATTAAGCTGTTAGCAATTAAGTGTATTGTGGCAACTTTACTTTTAACTTTCGGTACTTGCTGCAGTACTCTATGGATAGATTTTTTGTGTGAGTTAAAATTTGTATCAATATATTTTTCTTTTGGTTTTTATTCCTTTTACACAGTTGTCTAGTTAAGATTTTATTCTCATTGTTAGATATTTAGTTTTCTTTTTGCATTTTTGGTTTGCTAAGCCACCTTTTTAATTGAACCTAAGCTTGAATTCAATTTTTATTCAAATATTTGATGAGTTAAGTACCAAATTTTTTACAGGTTTAAAGAGTTCTCTATGAAGAGTAAAACTGAATAGCTCCAAATTAGCTCGAACAGTTCATGCTATAATTCTTTCAAGACAACATATCTCGAACTTCCTAAGCCAAAATAAAAAAATTTCTTGAGCCGAAATAAAAAAATCTTGAATTGTTAAAATTAGTTGATTAACCGAAAAACAATGAGCATTCTTAACAATTCTAAACTCCTGTTTGATTCTTTAACTATTCCTTAAATGTTCCATCAGACTCTTTTTTCAGCGATTAAATAACTAAAATGTTGACAATAACGATACTCGTATAAAATAAGGACGTGCACAAGACATCTTGAAATAAATTATACTTTTCTTTACTCGCACATTTTACACTAAACTGAAATATTTTATCCAAAAAATTCAAGATTAAAATCTTTACTGTACACTAGTTTCATTTTGACAATGAAGTACACTGTCTTGTTTTATCAGTGTCAAAATAACTTGATTCTAACAAATACTTCAGTGTACTGTGTTATGTACAAACAAATACTTCAGGTCAGAGTAAAACGTTTGAGTATCAAAACTGCAGTAAAATTTGTGATATGGTAACACTTGCAAGATGCAACGCATTAGTTAGACAGGATTGTACTAGCTTTCATAAAGTTTTGCGAGAGAAGGAGAGTGAGCGTAAACAAAAAAGAGGCACAAAAAGATGGCGAAAAATTACTTTTGTCATTACAGTAGTATTTAGGAGTGTAACTGAACTGAAGCAAATCAAATAATACCGATCAAGACATTTGCACGCTAAACTTAGCTGAAAATTTTGCTAAACAAATACAAGATATAATGTATCTTAAAACGAAATATTGCAGATTCCTAATATGAAAAAGAATAGGTCAGAATTGAAGAGTTTGAAATAACACAGTCCTTCCCTTTTTTCTTCATCTTCGAACTTTCTTGCTGCTTATATATAGTAGACTTGGAACTTAAAACTTTTAATTGAAATTGTTTTATTTTTCTATCACTTTAAGATTTTGAGTTATCTTTGCTTCAAGGTGCGGAAAGCGCTCTGATCAAGTTGAGATTCAGAAATTGAAGGTTTCAAACCCTCATAATTATTTATAAAAGCCCAAAATGTTAAAACATTGTTGGACCATATATTTGAAATGATTATGACTTCCGTTTTCGAACATAATAGATATTAAAAAATGTTGTAGATAAATCTATAAATTTCTTTGATTTAAAAATTTTGTTTAACGAAGGACGTAATTTCATACATTAGGTAAATTATATCTACTCTTCATAGCAACCATTCCTACCCCCAAATAAAATTATTCTCAAAAAATTTTATAAAAATATCAGCTTTCCTTTTAATTACTTACAAACTTTTCGTACTCATTATTTTCTTGTTTCATTACCATACATCATTGGAAAGCAAAATACCTCAACTTTTTCCTTAACATGCCTTGATTTTGCATAAATTTTCTTTGATATCCTTCACGCAAAAGTGTGATTTTAATTTTTTATTTTTTTTGTTTCCTTCAGCAATTTATTAAGATTGACGTGCAGCATTTAAAAAGTAGAATAAAAAAAAAAAAACATTTTTTTTTTTTATTTTGTAAAAACAAAGATGAAAATGTTGAAACACACACATATACATACACACTCGCGCGCAATGCATGCCAACATTCAACACCAATTCGTATAATGCCAACACCAACACCAGCAGCATACCAACGGAAGGAAGTAATTTTTGATGTGGGCTTGGTAGCAGCAGCCAAGCAGCACAGTGCAGTTAAAAGAATTAAATGAAAAAAGAAAAAATGAAAAATCGAATTTTTTATCATAAACGATGAATATGCGAGTAGTTCGAAAAGTGTGGGTGCGGTCATGTATAAATGTGTTCTTCATAATAAACAAAAAGAAAAAGAAAAATTTTGTTGAAATTTTATATACGTTTTTACTTTTATAAAAATGTTGCTCTTTAGCAATACAAAAATTTAATTTTTATATCGAAAAATTAGATATTTAGAAAAAAATGTCCGGCATTTTTAATTTGATTTGTAACCAAGTGAACACTTCTTTCAGGGAAAAAGTTCCAACAGAAAATTATGCAACACAGCAGCGTAAAAATAGAAATATATTCCTTAGTATATTGTAAGATATTTCAAAAAATAACTCTGGTGAAAACTTTATGTGGGCTAGAATTTTTTTGGGACAAAAAACACAATTTTTTTTTGATTACTTAAGGTAAGTGTACCGAATTACGGCATGTTAAGGTATTCTCTACTTCTAGAACGATTCCAAGACTAACAACTCAATTTTGAGATCGGATATATTTTTCATAAGGATTGATTTATCCCTTATATAATGATAATTTTTTATACGTTTCGAAACACTGCATTTGTTCCTAATTCCGGACTTAAATTTGACGTTGAACTTATTTCCATAAACGCGTGCACCTAACTACGTGCTAACTTACAATTTGATTTATTTTCTTTAAACAACCATCTAAAATATCGAGCTTCTTCATTTTATATATTTTAAAATTTATTTATCTTTAATTCGGCAAAACATAATGTTTTTCTTTTTTTAAATACACATTACAAATTAAGGAGTCAACCAAATGAAAATAGTCATGTAATTAGATTCACTTGCACAAATTTATTATTCCGGTAGTAAAAAATTCAAAGCATTTCTGAAATTTGTTAGAGAAGTTTCACATTGTACAAAATTATTTATAGTTTTGAAAGAGAAAATCATGTGCCGTAATTACATCACTGCATTCATAAAAGTTTACTTATTGCGTGACAAAAAAAAATTTGGTATATTTGCAAACTATCAATAGTTTATTTTCGAAAATTGTAACTTCTTTATTTTCCTAATTACGTGATGGTCACGGAATAACGTTCACTCGTACAATATTATGAATCTAATTACGGCAGAAATAAAATCCTAGTTTTTTTTATAAAAAATAGTTTATTTTGTTGGGTCCAACTTTTTAATTGGGTTACCTCCTAAACTATAAGTCGCACGAACATTTCATACACCTTTTCACAAAAGTTAACGTTATCGAGATATTTGCAAAATAACTGATTTTAGGGACCCTTGAGCCTGAATAACTTTTTATTCGCACAATGGACTTCAATGGACTTTTGGGAATTTATTTATTATGCATATGAACAATCCACGCCAAGTGTACTAGCTCAAAAATCAAACCGAATCTATTATATTGCTAAATTTAAGTTAAATCGGAGAAAAAAATTTTGAGCTGGTACACTTGGCGTGGATTGCTTTATATATAAAAACAGTTCCGGTGAAAAAATTCACTTGAATTTTTGTCGCAGAAAATAGTTTTCCTGGACTACAAGTTTTTGGGACCTTGTGAAAATGGACAGAATTCTACGTCACTAAAAGAAAGAATTATTGAGAAAAGTTTACCGATATTCCACAATGCACTCAATAACTATCTTTCTTTTCTTTTTGAGGCCGCACTCTGAGAAACTTATTTTTTTTTTAATAATTTGAAGCTTTTTTAAATTTCAATTTTGTCTCAGGATTATTATGATACCACGCAAGGAATATTGTTCACTTTAACCCATTATATCCTGTTTTCTAAAGGTCTAAAAACTTGGTTATAACGGGTTAATGTCTTCTACAAAAATTAATCTCATGTTTTTGTGTCTGAAATAACCCACTGTGCCACATAAAGTTTTTTAAAATTTTTTGTGAAAGGTCTTACAATATACCAAGGAACACATATCGGACATTACCGGAAAACATTTTTTTGTATGGTGCTCGACTCGACCCTCCTTAATGTACACAAGATGAACTTTGACATGTTAAATCAACAACCTATAGACTGTGTGATTATTATCTTTTCTCAAGTAAAAGGATTTGAATGGGAAAGATTTACTAACGATTGAGGTGTAAAAACGCAGTTTTGATATATTTTTCGGTCAGAAGTAAAACTTTTCGTTATGAAGGAAATTACAAACTAACTGAAAGATCCGGAAATTGTGTGAAAAACACTAATGAAATTCAAAAATAATTTTAAGGTCAAAAATGTTGAAGGCTAAAAATATTTTACGGCCACAAAATGTTTGAAAAGTCAAAAGATTTTGCTCACATTTTTTCAAAATGTTTTAAATTTTTTTTTGTGGAATTAAATGACTTGTGCCCTTCATCAATAGATGATAAGAAATAAATAAACCCATGAATTTGCATGCATTGGCAAGACGTTCCACTTTGCAGCACTTAACCCAATTTGATATTTATCACTCAGCAAGTAATCGTTGAAGGTATTTACCGCATATCGCAGCTCGACTCAAAAACTGTGTTGAGCTAAAAATATAGGTATTTGCAATAATTTTTGTTTCTTTTTTGCATATTTGCAAACATTTTGTGCGGTGCAATAATAATTCGTTTCGTACTTTAACAATTTTCTGCACTTTATTTCATTTCAATTCCATATAGTGGTCATAATTTTTGCTATCGAAGTCGTCGTTACTTCGTTTGCATTCCATTTACTTGTCATTACTGACAGTTGTAGAGCAGTAGCATGAGCTAGCTACCCCCAGTGTTACCAGTAGTAGTAACACACATTTGGCATACAGAGCCCACTCTGAGTGAACGACCAATCCTTTACACTTAAGCTGTATATCCTGCCCGTGCACATAGGTACCCAGCAATATCCTTGGGTATTTTAATGCTTGCCTGCTTGTTTGGACGGACGGACGGTCGGTCGGTCGGTCGCTCCTATGCGATAAAATCCTTTTCCGTGAGCGCATTAAAAATGCATCAATCAAATGTAAAAATAAAATCAAATAAACCCTAGGAAAATATGGGAATTTCTGTTTTTAAATTTCGCATTTATTCCAAAAAATTCATTCGTTGAGAAGCAGCAGAATATTGAGAAATAAATGAAGTAAATGAACCAATGAAGTTATCAAGCAGCAGCAATGCAGTAGTGGTAATGGTCGAAAGTATACAGCCCTGTATGAAAAATTCTGTTGCCGACTTTTGTGCAGTGCAGGTGTTGACTGACTGGTCCGTTTGCAAGAATGGTTTGTTGGTTGGTAGATTGCCTGACTTGTAGACGTGTCGTCGGTCGTTTCGTGTATGCCATTAAATTGAAATTCTGGCCGATTTCAGTTGCATTCGTTTGTTTTTCCACGTATCTGCTTGGTGGAGGTTTTGGCATTGAGCACAAGTTGACTTATAAAGTGATTAATGTGTAGCTGAATTTAATTATTTTGTAATCTATCAGTATGCATATTTTTGAGATATTTAACAATGCTATTTATTTTAACTTAATGATTTTTTTTTTATTTGTGTTTTTGTTTAAAGTTAACTTTTTCTGAAAAAATAAAATTAAATCATTTTATGAACTTTATGAACAATAATTGGAATAATCGATTTTTGTCTCTTTAAACAATATCACGATCAATTTTTCAATGGAAAAACTTTTCTAATTTACATTTTATTTTGGTCAAAAAAAAAAAAAAAATAAAAGTAAAAGGAATCATATTTTTTTTCAAAAGTTTATCTGCAGATTTACTTGCGGACAAACAAGATTTGGTCCTTAAATACAATAAATACATTGGAAATATTTTATGCACTTTACTCATAGAAGTGAGCAAAACATTGTAGAAATTTTTGTGTCGAAAAGTATTGCATCGAATTGATTGCACTGCACTGGTCGAATACTTACATTGAAGTTCTTGATCTTGGACGGTTCGTGGTAAACACATTTCAAATAACCTGAATTTCATGATCAGAATTATATTATTTTTGCGATAGAGCTCTGGTTTTCGAATGAGAAAAGTTTAAAAATCAGTTATAAGCAAATTTGACCCATTCTACAAAGAATGTCCAGCATGCAAAATGTAGGTATCGCTTCTTCGAAAAACGTTAAGTTTTATCTTAAAATGGACAATTTATCGTAACATTTGCAAAAGTTATAGCATTTCAAAATAAATTTCCATATATTCGATATGCTAAAACTACGTGTTTTATTGAGTATTTATATGCAAAATTTTCAATTGCTATCATAAAGGTTAAATTGATTTGAAAAAAGGTTTACTTGACTTGCAAAAAGTTTAATTTTATTTGGAAAAAGTTTATTTTGATTTGGAAAAGTTTAAATTTGATGATTATAATATTAATTTTTTTAAAAAAATTTTTAATTTGATTTGGAAAAAGTTTTATTTGACTTGAAAAGGTTGTATTGATTTCCAAAAGGCTTAATTTGAATTTAGATTTTTGTACAGCAAAAAGATTATTATGTTATTGTTTGAATAAATTCAATTAAGAAAATATAAAAAAATTTCTAATGTAAATTTTATTAGGAAAAGGTTGATTTGCAAGAGGGTTTATTTAAATGGCATACAGGATAATTTGATTTGGAAAAGGTTTAGTTTGTTAAACAAAAGGGTTAATTTCATTTGGAAAAGTTATGATTTGATTTGAAGAAGAGTTAATATGAATGTAACACAAGTTAGTTAAATTAGCAAAAGGTTTGTTTTGATTGGCAAAAAGGTTAGTTTGAATGTAATACAAATGTATTTGATTTGGAAAAGGTTTATTATGGTTTAAAAAAGAGTTAAATTGGACTTGGATATTTGGACTTTTACAGATATGTAGGATGTTTTTAGACATTTTTGGACTTTTCCGATTGTTCGGTGTTTTCCAGTACTTTTGGACTCTTACCAAGGATGTTTTTCGACATTTTTGTGTCTTTATCGTTATTTTAGATGTTTTTCAATATTTTTCCATAGGCAAATACTTTAGACTTCCACCGATATTTTGAATGTTTTTCGAAAATTTTAGACTTTTACCGATTTCTTCGATGTAATTCAATATTTTCGAAACTTTAGGACTTTTTGCGATATATTGGATATTTTTCGACATACGTATTTGATCCTTTAACGATTTATTCGATGTATTTCGATACTTTTTGACCTTTACCGATATTTGCGGTGTTTTCAACATTTTTGGTTATTTACCGATATTTCAGATGTTTTGAAATATTTTCGATTGGTACTTTTACTGATACTTTGGATGTTTTTCGATATTTTTGCACTTTAACCTATATTTTAGATGTTTTTCGGTACGTTTAGGTTTTTTTTTTTCGATATTTTAGATGTTTTTGGACCTTCAACGATTTTTGCGACATATTTCGATACTTTTGGACTTTTACCAGTATTTAAGCATTTTCACTTTTACCAATTTCTTCAAAGTATTGGGTGTCCAACTAAAAAACCGGAATTTTTTAGCGAAATTTGATGCTTTATTGTGGAAAAATGTCACAATATATTTTATTCAAAGTATTGTCCATTGGAAGCTACAACATTTCCCCATCTTTCAGGCAATTTATGAATTCCATCCCAAAAAAATCGCGCTGGCTTGTCGGCCAAAAATGAATCGAGCCAATTTTCGATATCTTGAACTTAAGTGAAGCGTATTCCTGATAGGGCATTCTGCATCGATCGGAACAAATGGTAGTCTGATGGTGCAAGGTCTGGGCTATAAAGCGGGTGAGGCAAAATTTCCCATCCGTTGTTTTCCGTTGTTTTCCAGGTAATTTTTGACTGGGGCAGCAATATGTGGCCGAGCGTTATCGTGGTGGAAAATGATTGACTCATGTCTGGTCGCATACGTTGGCCGCTCTGCCTGGATTTTCTGCTTCAATTGGATCAATTGTTGACGATAGAATTGAGCATTAATGGTTTGGCCACCTGGCAACAGCTCATAATGGATCACACCTAGCTGGTCCTGACCAGGACGTTCTTTGTCTTCGACATCAAAATAACCACTTTTAAACCACTCACGACAGCTTGATTCAGCTAGAGCCTAGTCCCCATAAACTTCTACAAGAATGCGATGACTTTCGGCAGCTGTTTTCTTTGCAAAAAAATGACCCACTAGAACCCCCCGCAAATGCTGTCTTTTTCTCCAATTTTCGAAGTTATTCATCGTGAAAAATAATAATGATGCACACAAGATAAAATTGTTTTGTTGACTGATTTTGACAGCTGTCAAATGTACCTTCAAAATGACATATATATATGTAAAGTTCGAGCTTTCACGATATTTGTTAGTCCGGACATCCACCGTCAAATTCCGGTTTTTAAGTTGTACACCCAATATTTCAATATTCTTAGATATTTCTGGAATTTTATCGATATTTTTGATACTTTTGGTGATTTTTAGAATTTCTCGAAACAATTTAACTTTTACCGATATGTTGGATGTGATCATTTTATGGAAATAAATAAAATAAACATGTTGGAGCAACTGTTTGTGGCACATTATTTTAAAAAATTATGAGCTTTTTAGTGCTTTCTTACTTTTTATCAAAACCCGAGCAACGCTAGAACAGCTAGTTTTATTTATAAAACTGTTTTATTTGATTTGAAAAAGGTTGTATTGATTTGCAAAAGGGTTGACTTGAATGTAAAAAAGGTTAGTTTGATTAAGAAAAGGTTTGTTTTGATTTGCAGATGTGTTAATTAGAAAGTGAATAAAATTTAATTTGATTTGGAAAAGTTTTTATTTGATTATGGAAAGTTGTGGTTGTTCGGAAGAAGTTGGTGTTGATTTGGGAAAAAGTATATTTGAATTAAAATAACCATTTAATTAATTTGTTTTGGGAAGTTTATATGATTTAGAAAAAGTTTTATTTGATATGGAAAAGGTTTCTTTGGAGGTGGAAAATTGCTAATTTGATTTGAAAAAGGTTTAATTTTACTTGGATAACAGTTTTATTTGATTTTGAAACGGTTTGCTTTGATTTGCAAAATTGTTAATTTAAATATAAATACGATTTATTTGATTTGGAAAAGTTTTCATCTGATATAAATAAAATTTAAACTTTGAGTGGAAAACTGTATTAAGGATTTTGCGAAAATTATTTTCTTTTCGTACAATGTACTTGCACGTTGCTTCAATTTCCCAACTGCTTCTCTCGAGGAGTGTTGCCTGCAACCACTTAAAATGTCAAAGTTTTAGAAATACCTCAAAAACCGAATCAAGAAGAAATAAAATGAAAAACATTCAACCACCAGGGGAAACTTAAAATTTTAAAATTCGATAAAATATTTGTTGTCATGTGATGGGCAAAACGTGTCCATGAATGACCATTGACAAAAAAAAAAATATTTTTTTTTTTATGAAAACAGCAGCAAGAAAATAACAACAAAAATTAGACGATATAAAAGTGTACCATCTATAAATACTCAGTCATATACATATGCAAAAATAAAATAAATGTACCTATATATTTTAGCGAAAAGTTCATAGAGAGTCGACTCTCTCATGTAACAGGCAGCATATGCGATAGTGTCAACTGTCATTATATATGACGGTTTTTCTTTTATTTTTTTTTTTTTTCATTTTATTTCATTTCATTTTTTCTAACCTCCATGTGACAATTTAATTGTGGGTAACCAACTATGACAAGTTTCCACTTATTTCGTAGAAAGCGAACAAATGAACAGACCCAGTACACAAATTTTTATAAAATATGATAATTTTTTTGAATGAATTTCAAAAAATGTGGTAAACCAGAATGATCTTAATCAGAAGCCAACAAGATCTTATTTACTTAGAAATTAAATTGGGGAAATAGATATGTGTAGGTCACATACCTAGCAAATCAACCGAGAAGATCTGCCGTCAAACATTGTGGTAAAATCTTTTGGGTAGCAGGCAAGGAGGACGTCCGAAGCAATCGCTGTAATATGAAAAAAATTAATCGGTGAAAGTTGGACACTGCACGCTAGAAGGGTTTTATGGATGACCTATGCTTCAAAAGAAAATGAAGAATACAGAAAGTTTAGACTACAACTGTGCTACTTTGCTTAGAACATTATCTCCAATATAGATATGTATGTTTAATTTTGTTTGCATATCATAACTTTTCTGCTCGCATTGAATAAATAGTAAAACTGTACAAATACAAGAGACTCCACATGGACTGCTCTATCTGCTCTAGTGTAGGGAAAACCAGTCAAAAAGTGACTCAGAACTTTTAGTCTTTTTACCACCCCAAAAGACTGTTGTGGGCAGTCAGTATGTTGTTTTGTTATTTGGTTGTTGGTAAGAAAAGTTCCTGTTAACTTTTACATTACGGAATTTTATACTTTTTTTTTTTTTGTTTGTACATGATTTTTAGCTTTAGTGTTTTGTTGCATCCCAAAACGCTCGATGGTGTCATTTATTATCTCATGTGTAAATAAATATATATGAACGTGCGCTGTCTGTTTGTTGCCATTTATTTTTTAGTTGTGGCTGATTGTTTTTTGGTCGAATTTGGTGGAATACTGGAGTTTGTTAAAGTTTTGCGTTTTTATATAATCGGAGAAATTTAGTCAGAAAGTATGTTTTTTAGCTAGAATGTAAGCGAGACGCAGATTCTGCATTGAAACTCATATAAGTACCACTTTTTCAAAAAATTGAAGAATTGTATGATTAGCTTAAAATATGTCGAACTTTTTTCACTTTAATTGAAAGCGTAGATTCTTAGCATATATTTTTTATAGTTAAAAGACCAAGCTTTACTTAGCCAACTTAGTAATTTTCCGAGGAAAATTGATAACGCTGCATTTCAAAGAGCCATCTTCACTTTCGCATATCTTTTAAACCATTTATGTAATTCAAATAATTTTTTCTTTAATTTAAACAAAATACAATATTTCAATAAAAATGCAATAATAAAGAAAAAATTAACCAGTTACACACGTACAACGTTTAAGTGACTGGCTAGAAAAAGTATTAATGGCAACTTCTTCGTAAAACATTTATGTATGAAACTGCGACATTTTTGAATTTAAGTGGTCGAAAAATTGCTTTTTTCCACCAAAATACCACTGTGCGACGTGACACTTATGACAATAATTCAATAACAAGAACATATTTATTATCTGCCATCGATCTGTGTATGGTGAATGCTTTACTATCGCATTAAAATTGCTTGAGAGCTTTCTTTTTAAACCTTTTCTATCTAATGCAGCGAGAAAACAGCTTCATCACGTAGTATATCCCATGAACAAAAAAAAAATGTTGATGTCGATGGATATGTTTATTTTTTCTCCCAGAAAATAAACTCAATTTAGGTTACCATTTTTGATTTTTTATTAAAATGGAAGTATCAATTGATGCTGTTATCATGTAGCTGTTATTATATATCTAAATGAGTCATTAACATCAATTCTACTCATTTAACTGTGTCATAAGTGTCACAGGCACATTTTTTAATGAATCCTATAAAAGCAGTATACATTTCGAGTAGGTTCTATTCTATTTCTGTAGGAAAATATATATGTCGTTAATATAGTTTATTGGCAAAGGATATGAAAATAACATTATGTCACTCATGTCATTAATATTATAAAGAACAAATTAATTTTCGGAACTTTAATTTGTTTCCTAGAAAATTTGACCATAAAAATGTACATCTTAATAACACTGTACAACACGAACAAAAATTACAAGGTCCTGACAATGGACTTTTGTAAAGGGGGCCAAAAAAAAAAAAATATACGTGTTTCAGAGTTTTGTAAGTTTAAGTTTGAATTTTTTTTTTTTTAAGGGGAGTCAAAGTTTCCCCCTTTTAACGTGTTCTGATGTTAAATCGACATATTAAACTATAGGCTCCTTACATCTGAGTTATATCATATGCTTAGCAAACTTTTGTGGGATATTACGTGGAATATTTCTATAAAAAACTTTGGCTCTCTACAGCCGCCTCGTATGGGAAAGTCGATTCGGGAAAACCGTCGGGTACCTCTTTGATTCCCGTCATATTTCCCGAAACGAAAGTCACGAAAGTCAATTTTCCCCACAGACGATTTCCTGACAGCTTTTTTCCCGAATGCATTTTCATTACCACATTTTACCCGAAACAATAAAATGACCTTGTCGTGAATAAAAATCAGTGGTTGAGATTTTATAGTTCTTGTTTATTTTTAAATATTGTGTGGTACTAATTTCAAGTATTCCGTTACATTAAACTGATAGTGATAATTTCCGCCTCTCCTATTTGAATAGAAAAATAACGAAATATAGTTGCAGAGACATTCGACCGTAAGACATAAGAGCACATCTTTTTTCCAATTTGGAGCATGCGAATGTTCCGATGGAATTGGCCCTCGCAATATCGTCACTTCATCATTCACGTGCTCTAAGCCGTTTGACGACTAGGTCCGTTAGCGCGAAAAAATTTCAAAATAAAAATAGGACAAAATAGAAACAACGGGGCTTAATAATACTTCCATCCATGCAAATGGGGAGCTGGCAAACATACTTGCCTTTAGTCGTTAAAGAGTTAAACGCTGACAGTCCCAGTACGATTCTTTGTCGCGATCTCTCGAATAAAGGTACTCGAACCCATCAACAAATACTTAATATTTTTCCGACAATTTTCGGTAAACAGTCCATTGACGATTTTGATATATTACGGTTTTGACGACTTTAACGTAAATTTTGTACGAAAATTTTTGACGTAATTGATTAATAAACGATATGATCATCTGGATTTATGGCAACGAAATTGTTGAAAAATTTCGGGAAAAAAGTGCTGTGGGGAGATTCAATTCGGGAAAAGGGTGCCGGAAACAAGTATTCGGGAAAAACGCTTACCGGGAATGCATATGTCGTGAAAACTGTTGTCGGGAAAATCGTTTCGGGAAAACCGTCGGGTACCTCTTTACCCTTTTCTTTACAAAAATTGCACCTAAAACAGGGGAATATGGAGTCAGTGTATATCACAAACATATTTGCTATAAAATTTCATCACTAGTCGCTGAACACTAAAAAGTTGTATATCATCGCGAAAGCCAAAAAATCGTCAAAACTAATGAACCCCTCCCACATTGCATTTTTATTACACTGCATTATTCATAAGTTTTAAGCATTTCTTGACTTCGGTGACCTATAGTGAAATATTTTGTACAATATTTTTGTAGAACATTTTAACCCATTATAGCACAGTTTTTGGAAAATTGGGTCAAACAGGCCCACTAAAACAGGACATAATGGGCTAATACGTTTTGTAAAAATGTATCTTGTGTAATTTTGTTATGACTTGGAAAAAACCTCAATTTGTTGTACAGTATACCCAGTGTGCCAAACGGACTCGTTTCGGATCCGTAACGGGTTCATATTTTCGTTCTTTTTATCCGTTACGGAATCCGTTACGTATCCGTTACTGATCCGTTTGCGGGAAGGATTCCTAAAAAAAAAACGAATCGTTTTTTCTTCTTTTATGGATCCGTTTCGAACCTGTAACGTACATCAAAAACGAATTCAAAACGGATTCGCTTTTAATAATGTTAATGCTGCTTATAAAAAAAAAAAGAAAACAGGGTGAAGCGCTTATTTTTAATTAAAAAAAACAAAATAACAAAAAAAAAAAAAAAAAATTACTAGCCCGGCCGGGAGTCGAACTCAGGCTCCCGGGGTATTACTCTTTCATACACGAGACGTTAGACAACTAGGCTATTGGCCGATATGATGTTTACTTAACTGATGTAGACTTATTTGATGTTGAGATTTAAAGTTTGTATATTAAACAAATTTCTGTTGTTTTTTTATAAGTATTCTGTGTTGTTTTTCTTCCCTTCTTTTGACAAAAAATGTTATATACTCAAATTTGGAATCAAAAACATTTTTTCAAACAGAGTTTGAAAAGTTTACAAAAAATCATACGCAATAAAATAAAAAGAAAAAAAAAACATATCAAAAATATTTTTTTTATCATAAAAATTAAATAAAGCAAATCCGTTTTGAGTTCGTATTTGAAGTATTTACGGAATCGAAACGGATTTGCCCAGGTTCGAATCCTACCAGAGGTGGATTTTTACCCTTTATTTTTCTTCCTTTTTTTTCTTTTTATTATTTTTTAATTGCTAATAGGCGCATCAAAACGGTTTTTTTCTGTAAATATACAGCATTAACATATTTAAAAGCAAATCCGTTTTGAATTCGTTTTTACATAAGTTTCGGATTCGAAACGGGCCCGCACTGCGGAATTTAATTTTTTTTTTATTCGTTAATAAGCGCTTCAAAATGTTTTTTTTTTTTATCTAAACAAAGCATTTTGAATTCGTTTTTGATGTACGTTACGGGTTCGAAATGGATCCGTTACCGCGGATTACGTTTTTTATACCTTTATGAACTCGTAATGGATTCGAAACGGATCCTCATCCGTTTTTGTGCACATTGGGTACCCAGTGTTCCAGACGGTTCGAATCTGATCCGTTACTGATCCGTAACGGATAAAAAAGCTGAGATATGAACCGTCTGGCACACTAGGTAATAAGTGAAATTTGTGCGGAAAATCTTTAATATGCAGCCATACGGAAACAACCTTTAGTCCTTCGTCGACTAATGTTTTCATAGATGGGCAGTTCGCCAAACGTTGCATTTAATTCTCAGATTTCTTGTTCTTACTCATGTACAAAAGTAAGTTATTCATAACTAGAGTTTTTTTTCTTCTACTGCAAAGCTTTAAATCCAATAGCATCATACTTTTAAGCACCCGTAACCCCTCTTTGCAACAAATTATAAAGAGGCAACCCTTTTGAAAATAAAAAGAATGAAACAAAAACAAGTGGCGTTTATTGTGAAAATAGGCGGAAAAGAAAATTATGTTTACGTTAAAAAAATACAAGAATTTTTTTCCTTTTTTTTACTTTTTTATAAGGACATTGCTAGGGAGCAATTTATGTTTGTTTTGTTTTCAAAAAAAAAATAAAAAATTTCTTGGCATATGCTACAGCGGCGGCAACAAATTAAGAGGATTGTATGACTTCGGGTTTTTTTGTTGTTTAACTTTAACTTTAGTAGACTTCTGGCAGCATAGGCATGAATGAATGAGTATATGGTTGAATGGATTTTGACCATAGTGTTTTTTGTTTTTTTTGTAGTTTGGTAGAGTGAGCTAGCGTAGATTGAGCTACATAGCTCGCGCATAGCGTTTTGGTTCCCGCAAAAAGGTTAATGAACTTGAAAGCAACAGTTTTTCTGAATTTCCTTTTTTTGTTCTAATTACAAAGGACATGTTTCAAAGAAATAATAAAAAAAAAACGGCATGAGTTGAAATTAAATAGATTTTCTTCTGAACTTTTAGAAAATCAGGAAATTGGAAATAAATGGACGAAGATAAATTTTTGATAAAATAAACTCTTTTTCTCTATTTTACTAAATTTCAATTTTCCCACGTTAAAAATGTGCCATATTTTCTAATTTCTTAATATGTTCCATATATATTCAATGCATATTTCATTTGGCACGAAAGTGTTGTAGTGAAATTTCGCACATCCATCCCAAAACAATCCAATTGAATTTTTTCATTCCTCTTTTTTTTTTTTGTTGCTGCTGCTCTTTTGTTATTGTTTCATTCCTTGTTTTGGTTTTTATTCATTTTCATTCATTTTTTTGTTTTTTTATTTCGAGTGCACTACCATGAAGTGTAAACCATGATTTTTGCACCCAATCCCCTGTATACTACGGCAAGCTTGATTTCCTTTTCCTGTTTCCGTTTAACGCTTCAGAAAGCACTGAATTGCTGCTGTTGCTCTCTTCTGCAGCTGTGTGTGTGCATGTGTGTACGTAGTTTGTATATGTGCTTACACTCCATCAGTTGCTGTCTGTATATGTGTTGGTGTACATTTAATATTTTATTATTGGCTGCAGCAGGTAAAAAAAAACAACATCATCAGCAACATTTCTTTGGGCAACTTTGGAAAAATCGCTTAAAAATATGTTGCAGAATGTTGTTGGTTCCTTGGTAGGTATGATTTCATTAAATTTAAAGTAATTTGCTCTGTTGCTAACTCAAAGATTCGATTTGCTGCTGTCTAGACATTTGCAGTAACGTGTTCGTAAGATATTGCAATTGAATTGAGTTTTCTGTTTTATTGCTTGTCAATCATATTTACGAGTACTCCACCATGCATTTTTGATTCATTGATGGATGATGCATTTTCTCGACATTTCGTGGTATTATCTCTATAAGAAAAAATTGCTAAGAGATAACATTAATTTCAATCATGTTCGTGAAACTACTACCTTTTCTTTGCTCTAAAAAAATAATTTTTATCTACTTATCTAGACCAGACCACTGCCCTCGAAGACAAATAAACCGAAGCAAACTATGAAAATCACTTGCTAATGCGCGCCAATATAAAACCAAATTATTGGAAATGAAAAAAGCCACACACAAGTAACCATTATCAAAATTTTTTGAGTGCAGACACACTGGGCCTCAATAAGTAACAGGTGCGAGTTTAATCTCAATGGAAACTGAATATGTACGTCGATATATTATTGATTCCTGATGAAAAATTCGTTAGATTCAAAATCCTATCTGTTCCTTTTGCAAAGTTATGCTTTTTTTTCCATTTACACACACATTTTTCACTTTCGCATAAAGAAGAAATTTATATATTAGAGAGGATCAATTTGTTCCAAACCAAATTTTTCCACTTACTTTCATTCATTTTCGGATTGTCCGATAAAATCTAAGTTAAAAACTCCTTGGAACCATATATCTGCGGTGAATTTCGACTCAGCCAAAAATCGTTTGAAGTTTTGGGTTTCTTTCGCTGTTGCGAGATTGTCTTTGATAACACTAGTTTACAGCAAAAATGTGATCTGGTTGCCACTATAAAATTCTTATCTAAAATGACTCCCTGATTCCGAAAATAACTATATTTTTTTTTTCTACGGAGGCGTTTTCTAGAAATCCCCCTATTCCTGTTTTTGAAGGGGGGGAAAAATATGATCTCATATAATCACATATATCTCGTAAACCAATAAAGCCAGCTTATTATGTAAGACAACAAACGAAAGATAATAAAATTTTACATAAACGCTTCATACTTTACTTTTCGATCAGTATTTTAGTTTCTGTGTTATTAATAAACATTTCGAAAAATTTTGATTTTTCTTTTGAAAAATCGAAAAAAAAAGTTTTTCAATTGGGATATTTTCTTGAAAAAAAATTCGGTAAAAATAAAGAAACTTCATTGTGCAAAAGTCTAAAGAACCCCAGTAAAAGCAAGATACTAATGAAGAAAATCGATGGATAAATAACGGAGTTATAATCAATTAAGTGAAAATACAAAAAGTCAAATTTTACTCCATTTTTGTAATTTTCCTTGCATAAGGATACAATTTTGAAAATTTTTTTTCCGATTCGACCGATTCATATTTTTATTTGATTTGGTGGACCATCATAAGTAAAAAAAAAATTGTTTTTATTTTTTTCGCTCGTGTAGTGTTGCCGTATTAGAAAAAAAACAATTATTTGAGGTGTCACTTAACTTAAACTGATCTGTAAAGAGAACTTTATATTTTACTCCTTATCTGAGGATATCATTAAAAAGGCAAATAAATTGCCTTTTTAACATTGGGTCATTTGTTGATATCAGATGAAAATTAGCCAATCTATAGTAAACCAAATTTCAAATTTAAAGCAAATTTCGATGATTTTCAGAATCTTTCTTTAACGCCGTTAACATTTTCTTGTTCGAAAAAATAGAAAAAGTCAAGTTTTATTACTTTTGACATTTATATATTTTATTACAAAAATTTTGAGTTAATACGGACCAAGATCGGATGAAAAATGACAGCTCTATTCTAGATTTAGTGAGTGAACCTACTAAATTACTGTCTATTTAATTAGCAAAACAAAAATTTCATATAAAAATATGAATCGGTCGAATCGGAAAAAAAAATTTTCAAAATTGTATCCTTATGCAAGGAAAATTACAAAAATAGAGCAAAATTTGACTTTTTGTATTTTTACTTAATTGATTATAACTCCGTTATTTATCCATCGATTTTCTTCATTAGTATCTTGTTTTTACTGGGGTTCTTTAGACTTTTGCACAATGAAGTTTCTTTATTTTTACCGAATTTTTTTTCAAGAAAATATCCCAATTGAAAAACTTTTTTTTTCGATTTTTCAAAAGAAAAATCAAAATTTTTCGAAATGTTTATTAATAACACAGAAACTAAAAAACTGATCGAAAAGTAAAGTATGAGGCGTTTATGTAAAATTTTATTATCTTTCGTTTGTTGTCTTACATAATAAGCTGGCTTTATTGGTTTACGAGATATATGTGATTATATGAGATCATATTTTTCCCCCCCTTCAAAAACAGGAATAGGGGGATTTCTAGAAAACGCCTCCGTAGAAAAAAAAAATATAGTTATTTTCGGAATCAGGGAGTCATTTTACATTAGAATTTGATAATGGCACTCAGATCACAGAAAAAAATAATTAATTTGTAAACTAGTGTAATTTATAACTTCCGAAAAACTTGTTGTATTGCTATGATTTTAGCACCGTTAGAAAGGTGTTATTGCGTAGTATCGACGCTTTGGCTAATTTATTGAAAAAAAAATATCTGGTTCAAGAGTTATGACCTTTTGAATGAAAATATATAAAAACTTTATACAAAATGTACCAAAAATTTCATCTTTTTTAAAAAAATCATATACTCTTAAATTTTTTTATAGTGTATAAAAAGAACTATCTAGAGAGGGTCTATTCATCCAGATACGGCTAGTCATTTCAAAGTTATGACCGTTTGAATGAAGACAGATAAAAACTTCATACAAAGTATATTAGAAATTTGATCTTCCTAGAAAAAAAGCCGTTATTTTTGAACTTTTTTCTATAGCTCATCAAAACGCCTTTCCAACACAGTCCTGTTCCTTAAGATACGGCTGGTAATTCCAAAGTTATGACATTTTGAATGAGAGCAGATGAGAACTGTTGAGTGAAAAAATATTTAAAACAAAGTTGAACAAAAAAAATTTTTTTTTTTTTTTTTTATGAGTTCTTGTGTAGCACTTTCGATTACCATTAATTAGTAGAAAAAAACCGCCAAAGGATTTTTTGAAGTTGGGTCACTAAGCGGTGCTATAATGGCTCAAAGTTCGAAAAATCAAGTATTATAGAGAAAATGTATGCTTTGATTCAAAATGTCATAATTTTGGAATTTCTTGCCGTATCTTATAGAACAGAACTGTGTTGGAAAAGCCTTTTAATGAGCTATAGAAAAAAATTCAAAAATAACGGTTTTTTTGTTTTTGGAAGATTAAATTTATAATATACTTTGTATGAAGTTTGTATTTGTCTTTATTCAAAAGATCATAACTTTGAAATGCCTAGCCGTATCTGGATGAATAGACCCTCCCTAGATAGTTCTTTTTATACACTATAAAAAAAATTTAAAAGCATATTTTTTTTTTTTAAAAAAGATGAAATTTTTGGTACATTTTGTATAAAGTTTTTATATATTTTCATTCAAAAGGTCATAACTTTTGAACCAGATTATTTTTTTCAATAAATTAGCCAAAGCGTTCTTACTACGCAACAACACCTTTCTAACGGTGCTAAAATCATAGCAATACAACAAGTTGTTCGGAAGTTACAGTCTGTTAAATAAGAGCGTGGTCATTGTTGTGAGAAAATGAAAATACCCATTGCGAAAATTCTTTTTAATATTGATTTATTTGATCGAAAACTTCAATGCAAATACATTAATAGCAGGTCCAATCACCCCCAGCATCAATTATAGCTTGACATCTTCGCGACATACTTTGAACAAGATTTTGCGCATACTCTTCTGAAAACGACCTCCAAATTTTGTGAATGCGTCGAACCAGCTGTTTCAAGTTGCAGGGTCGGTTGGTCCAGGCATGCCTGATGATAGGAAAGGCCCAAAAAGAGGATTCATCAGTGAAGATAACGTTGCCCCAGTCACGATCCAAATTGTCTTTGGCCCATTCAAGACGTTTTTGGACATGTTTTTCACTGAGCATCGGTTTTTGCAAAGTACTTCGGTATTTCACACTATTTGCAATCAAATGATTACGAATAGTTCCGTGGGAGATATTCAAACCTTTTTGGGACAATTTCGAAGCACCTTCACGCAAAGTTAATGTTGGATTTTTCGAAACTAGAGCACAGATCAGTTTTTCCTGTTTTTCCGTCACTACACCGACAGACCCGCGATTTGGAAAGTCATCGACATTTTTTACTTCTTTGAAGCGATTCACCCACTTACTCACAAACTGTTTCGACTTTTGCATATACTTCGCAGCCGCCGCTTGGGTCATTTTGGGACCTTTGGGGTGCAAACACAAAAAAACGGCTTCAAAGCGCTACGCGTACGCGGTACTCATTTTGGAAAAATGCTGAGAACGCATTGAAAACAGTGGTCAGCTGATTCACTTTCACGAAGCATGAAGGACAATACTGCACTCTGTGTGAGAAAAAAAAAAATTACAGCATTATACTTTACCGATCGCGAGTAATCGTGACCACGCTCTTATTTAACAGACTGTATCAATTATCAAAACTTTAAACGATTTTTGGCTGAGTCGAAATTCACCGCAGATATATGGTCCCAAGGAGTTTTTAACTTAGATTTTAACGGAGAATCCGAAACTGAATGAAAGTAAGTGGAAAAAAAATTTGATCCTCTCTAGTATATATGCATATGTATTTGTGAATATATATATTAAAAATGTATAAAATATATATAATATATATATTGTATGTATATATTAAATCTTCAAAAAGTTCAATTTTAAGTAAATATACAGAGAGCGTCAAAATGAAGTAAACACATTGTTTTCAAATTTTCAAATTCTAATTGCAACAATGCAATTTGGCACAGGTGGATAAGATTTGATTTTGGATAAAGTGATGCGAACACCTGTGTCAAATAATCTCACAGATATGACAAATTTGCTTTTTTTAGAATGACTGGGCGTGACCCCGCCCATTTTTTACTAAGCATTTTTTTCCCATTGCCTATTACATATGTACCGAGTCTCATTCCCCTGAGTCCAATATTTCCAGAGATACAAGAATTTCAGGTCAAAGGGGCGTGGCATCGCCCATTTTTTTATTGGATGCAAATAACTTAAGCAGTGTTCATACACATACTTAATCTCATTAACTTACTTCAAATAGTTTCAAAGATAGGACTGATTCTTGCGATTAAGGCCGCATTTTTCCATATAAATAGCGTTTTTCCGACCTTCAACGGCCTTGCGGCACGGTCAAATATTTTCGGATCGGAACCAAAATTTTTATGATTGAAACTTACACCAATAAGAAATTTTTTAGCCCCTGGGAGCAGGGTTTTTTTCATTTTCAATTTTAACGATAGGTCTAATACATATGCATATATACATTTCTTCTTTATGCGGAAGTGAAAAATGTGTGTGTAAATGAAAAAAAAAAAAAAACCATAACTTTGCAAAAGGAACAGATAGGATTTTGAATCCAACGAATTTTTCATCAGGAATCAATAATATATCGGCGTACGTATTCAGTTTCCATTGAGATTAAACTCGCACCTGTTACTTATTGAGGCCCAGTGTGCAGAAGCAAACAACAAATACATATGGGTGTATCCGATAATAATCTCCTCTTATATGACCCAAGTTTTAAGAAAATTTTTTTTTTTCATGTTCATAAATTAAATGTGGTGGAATATATTCCTAGACATTTAAAATTTAATTCCCAATGGGTGAATAAATAAATTTAGACCCCAGATTATGTCAGGAGATCGTTTTATCTAAACATTTTGGGAAAATTGAGATTTCCGATAATGTACGGGAGAGCACATATTTCAGAAGTAGTAGAAATGTTACGGGCACATTTCCAAATATTCTGGAGCAAAATTCAGAAAAATCGGATGTGGGTCGTTGCGACAGAATGGGTTAAAAAGTGTGAAATGAAGTTTTGGATAAAAAACGTGATTTTTGGTGGAACGCGAAATTTAGAGTTTTCATTGATTAACCATTAGTTCAACAATAGCTAATATTTAAAAAATCGAATTCACACAAATTTTGTAAAAAAAAAAAAAACATCCAATGAAAAATATCGAAATAAAAACATCCAAAAAAATATCCAAAAGTAAAAATATCCCTTTTCATTTAAAAATGTTCAAAAATTTTTGGATGTTTTTTTCTTGGTGTTTTTTTTTTTTTTTTTGGATATTTGTGTGTAGAATGGCTCAACAATTTTTGAAATGGCTCCCACAGCACCAAAATGTTCTCTTTGATGTCAGTAAGCATCATGAATAAAATTTAGTGCAAAAGTGGTCCTGAATATGGAAAAATTTTGTTTCTAATTTAAACTGTTAAACTTTATAAATGGATTTTGAACGCTTAACTCGAATCTGCAATTTGTTTCTCTGTAAGTTCTGTAGTTTTCAAAACATTGTACGTATAAAGTGAAAACTTAACATATGTACATAATGAAAAGGGCACGATCTTCAAAATTACAAAACTTATGGAGAAATAAATTACAGATTCGAGTTTAATGGCCCAGAATCCATCTAAATTTTAAAACACAAACTTATTTCGTATTCGGGACCACTTTTCAGCTTTTAAAATGGTTTTGGGATGCACCAAATATTCTCCGAAATGAACCAAATTTTACATAATGCTTATCTGCACCAAACAGAAAATTTTGGATATTTCCACGAACAAACATAAAACAAACATAACACAGCACAACAATGATTTTGTTGAAGGGCAGCTGAAGGTGATTTCTGAAGGAGCTTTTGGCGTAAAATCCAAATTCGACTTTAGAATTGGCCCATCAGCTCTAGATTTTGAGGTTCGATGCAGATTGCACAAATTGTTTTTTATTTTTTGCTTAATTCATCAAGTAGTGCTACTCTTTTTCATCATAATAAGTTCTTAAAAAGTGTCGTACGATGTTTCCTTCAAAAATTATGGTCGATTTAAGATGACATCACAAAATTCATAAACTCCTTCGGGTTAGTCTTTATAAGGAAGGAAACATCGTACGACACTTTTTAAGAACTCATTTTGAATAAAAAGAATAGCACTGCCATATGAATTATGTAAAAAAAATAAAAAAAAAAAGATTTGTGGAGTCAGCATCTAACCTCAAAAATAACCGCATATGGGTTTTTAACCTCAAATATCTTAAAATCTTGAGTCGATGGGCCAATTCTGAAGTCAGAGTCGGATTCTACGCAGAAAGTCCTTTCGGAATTGACAAAAAACTTCCGTGTATCAATCAAAAACCCATTATTTGTTGTGCAGTATAATCCATAAATTTAGGTGTGCCGCCATTTTTTCTTGTTCAATGTTTTATTTCGCTAAAACACTATGAATATCAAACATTAGTTAAACTCTTGTCTACATTTTAGTTAGTTAGTTAGCTAATTGGTTAATTAAGGACTACAAATCCGGTCCTTAGTGAATTTTTTGCAATTATTTATCAATCGTGCAACATTTTTACCATGTTAAACATCCTGAAACGAAATTTTATTTATTTTTTTTTATTTATTTTATTTTATTTTTATTCTTACCTTCTTCAAGTACTACAAATTCAGTGGTACTAGCCATTTCGTCGGATTTACTCATAAATTTTCAAAGAAAATTTTGTATTTTTAACGAAAATTTGGTAAATACCGAAATTTAACTAAATGAATATCACAAAAATGTTCAGAGAATAATACAATTGATAGACGGAGAGCCAGCGCTTGGCTGACCCTCCTCATAGTATCAAAGCTGAATTTTTTTGTGAGTGTTCTTCCAATAGTAGGTATGAACTTCTGTTCTAGTGAATTCCTGAGAGGTGGTGCCTACGTGAGATATCAGGCGCAAAAGGTCGAGAAAAACAGTTTTTTGCAAATATCTCGCTAACGGTTATATCTATAAAAAAATTAACTGCCACAATTTTGTAGTTCATTAAATTTCATATCGAAAAGTGGTGCGAATTGTTTTCGCACGACCTATAGTTTAGGAGATATGGTCCAGTGAAATTGGACTTTCCAACCCAACATATAAAATCCATAATTTTTTTTCTGCTAGTCGGCCTATTTTTTAGTTTCAAATTATGCACCCAAGTTCGAGACCGATTTCGCTGTCGTACAAAAAGTTATTCAGGCACAAAGGTCGAGAAAATTAGTATCTCGCTAACGCTTATTTCTACAAAAAAATGGTGCTCTACAATTTTGTAGCTCAAAAAATTTCATATCAAAAAGTAGTGCAAATTATTTTCGTATGACCCACAGTTTAGGAGATATCCTCTTTTAAGGTATTTTCATAGTAATATGAATGTTGATTTTCAAAGTACTCTAACTACGCCTACGTCATAGAATCATGGCTGCATTTTTTTGTGGGTATTCTTCTAATAAGGAATTCTAACTTTTGTTTTAGTTAAATCGTGAGAGGTGGTGCCTTCGCGAAATATCGGGTGCAAAAGGTAGAGAAAATCAGTTTTTTGAAAGTTGATTTTGAAATTACTGTAACTATGCCGACGTCATGGTATCATGGCTGCATTTTTTTGTGGGTATTTTTCCAATAGTGGGTACTCACTTTTGTTTCAGTCAAACCGTGAGAGGTGGTGCCTTCCTTAGATATCGGGTGCAAAAGTTGAGAAAATCAGTTTTTTTAAAATTGATTTTGAAATTTCATAACTATGCCTACGTCATGGTATCATGGCTGCATTTTTTTGTGGGTATTCTTCCAATAGTGGGTACTGACCTTTGTTTCAGTCAAATCGTGAGAGGTGGTGCTTTCTTGAGGTATCGGGTGCAAAAGTCGAGAAAATCAGTTTTTTGAAAATTGGTTTTGAAATTTCTATAACTATGCCTACGTCATGGTATCATGGCTGCATTTTTTTGTGGGTATTCTTCCAATAGTGGGTACTAACTTTTGTTTTAGTCAAACCATGAGCGGTGGTGCCTTCGTGAGATATCGGGTGCGAAAGGTAGAGAAAATCAGTTTTTTGAAAGTTGATTTTCAAATTACTATAACTATGATCGATATCTCGCGAAGGCACCACCTCTCACGGTTTGACTAAAACAAAAGTTGGTACCCACTACTGCAAAAATAGCCAAAAAAAAATTCAACCATGATACTATGACGTAGGCGTAGTTATAGTACTTTGAAAATCAACACTCATATCACTATGTACACTTGTATGCGGAAAATACCTTAAAATAGGATATCTCCTAAGCTGTGGGTTGTACGAAAATA
Source organism: Calliopum simillimum (assembly GCA_951812925.1). Lineage (NCBI taxonomy): Eukaryota > Metazoa > Arthropoda > Insecta > Diptera > Lauxaniidae > Calliopum > Calliopum simillimum. The sequence goes on from OX638368.1 coordinate 40,462,901, forward strand.
ATTTGCACTACTTTTTGATATGAAATTTTCTGAGCTACAAAATTGTAGAGCACCATTTTTTTGTAGAAATAAGCGTTAGCGAGATACTAATTTTCTCGACCTTTGTGCCTGGAAAACTTTTTGTACGACAGTGAAATCGGTCTCGAATTTTGGTGCATAATTTGAAACTAAAAAATAGGCCGACTAGCAGAAAAAAAATTATGGATTTTATATGTTGGGTTGGAAAGTCCAATTTCACTGGACCATATCTCCTTAACTATAGGTCGTGCGAAAACAATTTGCATCACTTTTCGATATGAAATTTAATGAGCTACAAAATTGAGGAATCTATTTTTTTTGTAGATAAAACCGTTAGCGAAATATTTGCAAAAAACTGTTTTTGTCGACCTTTTGCGCCCGAAATCTCACGTAGGCACCACCTCTCAGGAATTCACTAGAACAGAAGTTCATACCTACTATTGGAAGAACACTCACAAAAAAATTCAGCTTTGATACTATAAGGAGGGTCAGCCAAGCGCTGGCTCTTAGTCTATGAGTTCAGTCTCTTAAAAAAAAAAAAAATTTACGGCATTTCTTGTTATGAATTTACTTTAAAAAAATTAACTGACCGATTTATTTCATAAGATTTTAAATATATTTTCATTTTTTCTATTTTCAGGTATGTTTTCATCAAAATTATGTTAATTGCACTAAATAAGTACCAGGTACATAAGTAATTTGTATAAATATTTTTTTATAATTCGTTCAAAATTGATACCAAATATTCAACGCGTGGCTTACTACAGAGAGTTGTATATACTCTTGTACATATATTAACTTAATCTTAGTAATAGAACAACAAATAACAAATAATTTTGCCATAGCACAAATGTTAAAGCAGCACGCAACATGTTGCATGTAATGTGCCAGTGCCAATCCTTAGAAAATTTTTATACAATTTTTATTGGATTTTTTTTTTTTGTTTTATATGTTTTGCAAATTTTATTTCCCAATTCTGTAGAGTCGGTCATTACTTATAATTATTTATGCTGCATATACTGCTAATTTAGACAAAATAACAACATGGTCAACATGACATATAAAGTTTATTACCAATTATAATTAGCAGATGCCGTTACATGTGCAATATGAAAATTATAATAATGACAGCATAATCAGAAAATTTGGCCATAAAATTTAATGAAAATAATTCACAAAACAAAAAAATTTTCAACATTTAACTAAAGGTCGCTAAAAATAATAAAAAAAAAGTTAAATATCTTGGCATAAACAAATTAGAATGGCAACACTTTTGCAAATAGCTTAACAGGAACAACAACAGCAATAACAATTATTGCAACAACAACAATGGGTTGGACCACAATTATATTTGGTAACATCGAATGAAAAAAAATTTAAGAAAAAAAAATGAAACCGCACAGAAATTTAATATCCGATAAGTGGCGCTTGTTGGGTTTTTTAAAAAGTATATACAACAATAACAACAACAACAACAGCAATTGGTGTCTAGATATAACGAAAAATTACAACAATTATTAAAATAACAATAAATAAAAAAGGAAAAAAAAACTATGAAACCTTTTTTTTATTTTTTTATTTAACTTGCGGTCTGTTGAACACACGAACACACAAAGCGCGCTACAGAACGCCAACAGCAGCAACATGGAATTGAGTTACTCATTCTCCATAGCGATGATGGTGGCTCACGCGGTAGTTAGATACTTTACTTCGTTGCTTCACCCCCATAAAAGTAATTTAAGAAATGTCGATGTAAATAGTATTGTTATTGTTGTTGGTTTTGTTTTTGCATTATTATTTTACAATTGCGTAATTTGTGTCACACGATGTCACAATTACACAAAATAATAAAAATAGAAATGAAAACAAAAATACAGAATGAACTTCTTCGTACATACTTGTACGAAATGCGCGGACAAATCCATGGAAAAGATTGCAAAATGTCTAGAGGTTATAAATATGCTTTTCGAAGAAAATTAAGCATGGTCTAAGATAAAGATCATAAGAAAATTATCGAAAAAATTTAAAAAACATTGAAAAAGATTAATAGCGCTGAAAACCAAATGAAAACAATTCAAAAAATATCGAACACGACCTATCAAAAAACATAGAAAAAATCAAAAAGTTGCAAAAAATTTGAAAAGCTTCGAATAGTATCAATAGCCACGAAAGAATTTGGAACGTTATAAAAACAAATTTTATAAAAATTGAAGGATTTCCTTAATATCGAAAAACAATTATCGAAAAATATTACGGAAAATGGTAAAATATCAAGAGAAGTGAAAAGAGTCCATTCAATTGAAAATTTTCGGAAACTATCTATACAAAAAATCAAAAAAAAAAAGTCGCCAAATATCGTCAAGTCAAAAACATTGAAATGGATGAAAAAAGTACATAACAAAAAACAGAGAAAAATAAAAAAGTTTTGAAAAAAATGAGGAATACCAAAAAAGTTGAAAAGTTTCGAATTTGGAAAAAAAAATTTCGATAAAAGTTGAATTGTCCGTACATCGGATAGAAAAACATTACATAATATGGCAATATCAAAATTGCGAAATTCAAAGAGCATCCTAAATATACTTATATCGATAAACAAGAAGCAGTATGGCTAAACATCGAAAGAGCCGAAAAGGTTTCAATCAATTGTAAATATTCGAATACTTATTATACAAAAAAGTCCAAAATGATGTCGAAAAGTATCGAAAAAGTCAAATTTCCCGAATGATCTCCAAATTTAACGAGGAGTGCAACAGTCTTAACTTCCAAAAAATCAAAAAAAAAATAAATATAGAAAAGTGGATAAACATAAAATTCGAAGGGAGTCCAGTGGTTCAAGTTCGAAAAGCATTGAGCTTCTGTTCGAATGTACTACATATATTGGAAAATATCGATAAAATCAAAAAATATATATTAAAAATCTTAATACGAGGGTTGCCTTTTAAGTTTCTTTTACATTACCCCTAGTGTTTTCGAATGCAAATTTTTATGACAGTTGAAAAGTTTGAGATTTTTTAAGTTATGTTTCTTCAAAAGTCATGCGCTCAAACCCATTGTTCAAGCACTTTGACCAATCTGAAGAAGTTAGCTCTAAACCATAAGTTTTAAACGCCTCAACCGCTTCTTCGGCTGATGTAAATCGTTGTTTATGTATCTGACCCTTGATTTTTCAAAACAAGAATAAGTCATTGGGCCAAGACTGCTATGGTCTTGGTATTGTTCTTGCTCACGATAATCGTCAAGACCAAGATTGCTTTTCAGTCTCGGTAATTTATTGATAAAAGTTGTTTAACGCCTGTTTTGAAGATAAAATCATCTCTCGATTTGAATTTTGGCATCTTTAAAACCCAACTGCTGTGGAAGAATATGGTTTTAAAATTTTGAATACTCAATATCTCTGAAAATTTTTTCAAGGCCAAGACCAAGACCAGTACCAAAACTTAATGGACAAGATCAAGACCAAGACCAAGACCAAGACTGCTTATTATTAAGATAAGATAAGTCGTAACATAGTAGAAGTACCGGAAGGTGCTTCTAGAATGACAATTTAAAGCTTATTCAGTAAAGCATTTCATTTACATTGAAAAGATTTTTGTGCAAATCAATATAGATTGATTAAAATATAAGGGAATGTCGTCAAGGTTGGGACGGGTTTTGTTTTTGGTCAGTGGTTTTGAAACGGATAGAAAAATTGTTAATTTAAATAAACCAATAAAAAGGTATATTCATCGGCTACAACTTTTTTATAGAAAGTTATTTGATATCGTGATCAGATCAAAAGTTATAGCCATTTTAATGAAGACAACTTTTTTTGCCGAAAAAAAATTTGCCGTATAAGTTGGGACACTTTCAAAAATCACAAAGTGAGCCAAAAAGTTAAGTTAATCTGCATGATATTATTTTTATTAGAACATTTATTCAAACGTCATATTTCAAAGAAACAATTTGGGTTAAAATATATAATGTTCCACCTAATATGATTAGCAGTTTGTACAGGTGAAGAAACTGTTCCGCATATTTTATTTTTAAGGTACTTCTTGTGCGAGACACAAGATACTATCAACGGATTGGCGTGCGAAGCAACTCTTTTAACCAGCTTTAACAATGCATCGTCATCAATGGTTGAAATGTCCTTAATTTTATCATTCAATTTTTGGGTATACCCCGCCAAACTGCATTTTGGGATTTTATGGGCTTTTCTGGTGGATCGAATGCCTTAGCCAATTTTATTTCCTTGATTTTTGCGACCAATGCATTGAAATCAATAATACCACGATCGGTTTTTCGGGCGTTAATGAACTTGCCAAACTCATTTCACATAAATGCGTCGCAATCTTCAAAAATTCATTAATAAATGCTTTTTAATTATTATAAATACAATTGCATTCATCAAATATTGTAAAAATATAATTTAAATGGTATCGTAATGCCTTGGAATAAAAAAAAGTTCTGTCCCAACTTATACGACATGAGTGTCCCAACCTTTACAAAGTTGCCATTTCGTGAAAGCCCAAAAATAATATATGCCACAACAATACATTTCAATCACTCTTTCACGCAATGGAAATACACTGAATACAAGACACATTGAACACACTTACACGAAATAATTGGTTTAAGTTCGGCAAAATACGAACACGCAGAAACTATCGAAAAGATCTTTTTGATATGATAATTTACTCTTTGTTTGGAATGGATGTAATCAACAGTAGTTCTTCGATCTTTTGCACATGAAACGGTAGGTTATAAACAGACTTTACTTCGACAGTTGAAACATAGGTGTCGCCAGTATTGAAAATTCAAGAAAAACGGCTGTCCCAACTTATACGGCGTCCCAACCTATACGACATTCCCTTACTTATTAATTTTTTAGTTTTGAATTTTAATTTATTAAAAATAATTACAAATTTAATTGTTTTAGTATAATCTATAGAAAAAATAATTTTAATAATAGTGTATTAGTATTGTAAAAGAAAATTGAAATAAATTGATTTGCTCATAACTAGATAAAATTAATTAAAGAAGATCAATATGTGACCTATCGAGAAAACGAGTGATGTCTAAGCATTACCATGACTAGCAACCAAACAATCCTGCATGAATATTTAGAGGTGCGGAAGCTATGTGCGCGTTGGACTCCACAAAAATTTTCATATACTCGGGTTGAATGGTGCCGTCAAGCTCTTAAAGAATACGTCGGTTGTGGTTCCGAAACGTGCTTCCACCGTTGATGGATTCCGGATTTTTGCATCTGAGCCCGAAACAAAAAACTAATAGATCGTTTGGGTCTTTCCATTCGAAGAAAATCAAACAAAAGTTGTGCGACGTCGGAGCAATGCGAAGCAAATGGTGGCTTGGTTTTTCACGAAAACCGGTAATTTTGTTACTATCGCTCTTGAAAACTAAAAGACCGTTAAATCAGCGTGGTATATGACCATTTTTAGTCAGTCTTGGTCTTGCAAAAATATCAGCGTCTTGGTCTTGTTCTCGCAAAATTACCAAGACCAAGAACAAGACACAAGACTAATTTTGCTCATCACTAATGTTCTCACAGCAGCAACGGTTTCTGGCACAAAAGAAGTTTTTGGGCGACTTTTGAGTAGGTTGTCCTTAAGTGAAGTCCGTCCAAGCATGGACTTTTTTGACCACTCTGGACGATGTTGCTTTTTTAATCAATCGATAGATAATTCCATTTTTTTTTTTCGTGAATTGAATTTTTCAAGTGAATAAAGCACAATGTTACAATGCGAACTGAAAACACTAGCCACTGCAAGGTCTGAATAATAGTAAACGGTTGGTATATTATTGATTTTTCTAGGGTAGGGTATTGCTCGGCTCAAACAAATAGAATCTAATTATTCGACAAAATATAATAATTATTGGCTAAGAACCAAAAAAACCGATGGGAATACAATACATTGAGAAAAAGTCAAAAAGACAGTATGTATATCGAAAAAGTTCGGAAGTGTCGAATTGTATTGAGCACATCGATGTGATCGGTTATGGTAGAAAATTATATTCAGATAATAATCAAAAAAAAAAAAATAATGATAAATTCTAAAACTTAATATTTCGAATAGCATCGAAAAGTTCCAGGTTATTTCTCATTCCCAGCATTATTGCCAAATATGTAGATTGGACTACTCCACCTCTAGAACAGTTACTCGTAAAGAGCCTAGAGAGCATTTTTGCTAAATAAGTCAGACTCTTTCCGTTGCACTTGATATAAGTATCAACTATTTTTTTCTAGGCATAAATAGTTTTAAAATTTGATTAAAATTAAACAAATTCTTTTTAAATTTTGTTTTCCTTTTTTTTTGCCTTTTATGGACAACTCCTATGTCATTTCTATTTATCATTCTTTAGCTATTATCACAAATTGTTTGTGTCATTATTTTATTGTTCATTAACTATGACCGCACAACTGTGTGTGGTATTTTTCTGACACATAATCTGAGCAAAACTGGTAAAGTTTTACTTATTGTGCTATTTTGGTCTTGCAAGAAACTTTGAGAGACTTCTCTTGTGTTGAATTAGTTTTGAACTGTGAGCTTTAAAAATACACCGCCATTCTGTATTTGTAAAGAAGAATTAAGATCTATAGATAGTGGTGCATTCAAATAGACATTATTTACTGTATTTTATCAATTTTTAAGCTGCAAAATTGGTTCACTAGTTTTCCAATAATGTATATGATGAGTGATTTTTCATTTGGGTGTATTTCCGTAAACATAACTTCAGTAATGAGAAAATCTTCAAGAGCTGTTTAAAGTATAGGTGGAATTGTTTTGTTTTGTACGAAACTGCGTAGAAGAAATTTTTATTAAATTAAATTATTAAATTATTTTAAAATTAAATTTCTTTTAAATTGGTTTCATACATGTAATACCAATAACTTTAAGTGAAACACCACGGCACATCACTGGAATATTTGTGTGCTGTAAAAAGTTGATGAAAAAAAAAAGCTCACATGATAATTCAAAAATGCAAAGTACATTCAAATTCAAATCTGAAAAATGTTGCTACCTAACAATATCTCAATAATAACAACAGCAGCAACATCACAAGACAATAGACACGAAAATTCAAAACTTTTACTACTTAATTTTGCTGTCGCCGTTGTTGCTGCTGTTGCTATGCGCTTGCCTGCAATCAGCCAATTCACAATAAGCATACAACGATGGATAGTGGAAGCTGCTGCTGCTTCGCTATTATTTTCGCCTGTTGCTATTGTTGTTATTGTTGCTGTTGCTGCGAATTGGAACGCTTGTCTCACTTGACTAACCAAGCGTAGATTTAATTGTAATTGGTTTTAGCCTATTGTTGTTGTCGTTGTTTGTTATTATTGCCAGTGCTGTTGCTGATTTTGTTAGTAGTGATAATCCCGTTGATGATGATGTTGATAATCACAACTGCATTTTAAGTAGTTTTTGTTGTTGTCGTTGATATTGTGATTTGTTGTAAGTAAGTAACTTTTGGTTACTTGTTATAACTTTAGCTGCTGCTTATAGGTACTGTATCTGTTATAACTTTAGCTGCTGCTTATAGGTACTGTATCTGTAAACTCCTTCACCACTATTAACCTTGATATTTGTTAAGGGGTGTGTTATATGTAGGAAAATTTAAAATAATCTTCTTTAATCACAACTTCATATGATTGGAATAATGTGTCTATTTTTCCTGTTTTTAGCAGGATACTGCTACTGTTTGATGAATTTTTATGCTGAAACCTGCTTTTTTGTTTGAAAAACCAACTTTCTTTTCAAAAATCATGTTGTTTTTAATGTCAAAACATGTCAAGTAGAAATTTTTGAAACCTGTCATCTGCATTTTTGTTTTGAAAATCGAAAAATTTATTATTACATAACCCTCTGTTCAAAAACAGTTTTTTTTTTTAATTATGAAAACTTATCAATCCTGTCAAACAGTAATTTTTGTAACTTTTCAAATCCGTTTTCCATATTAAATAACTTTACTGTCAAAAATCATCTCTTTTTTTAATTTCAAAACATGCCAATCCTGTCCAGTAGTAATAATCGTTTTATAATCATGTATTTTTTCGAAATATTAAAACCTGTCAACCCTGTCAAATAGTAATTTTTCAAACCTGCCATATGAAAATTCGGTTTTTTTCATATAGCTTTTATGTCAAAAAACATATTTTTTTTAAATATGAAAACCTGCCATCTGTATTTTCGTTTCAAATCCGGATTTTTGTTTTTTTAATTAAGTTAAATTCATGTCAAAAATTAAATTTTTTCCAAATATCAAAACCTGTCAACCAGATTTTTGTTTCAAAAAACGAAGTTTTTCTTATTAATTAGCCTGTTAATAATCATGTACAAACATTTTTGTAAAATAAAAAGTTGTCAACCCTGTTAAGTATTAATTTCTCATACACGCCATCTGCATTTTTGTTTGAAAATCTGGTTTTTCCACAGCTATTACATAATTTTCTTGTTAAAACTCCTCCTTTTTTCAAATATGAAAACCTGCCAAACAGTAATTTTTGGAAATTTGCCTTTTCATATGAAGATGCGGTTTTTTTTTTCAAACTAAATGACTTTTCTGCCAAAATATATATATATAAATATATATTATAAATATAAAAACCAGTCAACCCTGTCAAATAATTAAAATTTTTCAACTTAGAAAATTATGACAATTAGGATAAGAGAAACTAGTAAGGGTGTAAATTTTGGCCTGGCCAAAAAATAAATACCCTACACTGCAGTATTTTCAAAAGTTTGCTTATATGGGAGGTGCCACGCCCTCTTGTCCGAGTACACCCAATTTTTGCTGAGAGCTTTCATTTATAATTCTTAGTGTTTGAGTCAAATTTGGTTCGAATATCTCAAAAAACGCTTTCAGTATAGCGTTTTGAAGCTTTTGCTTATATGGGAGGTGCCACGCCCTCTTGTCAAATTTTTATCAGAGCTTGCGCTTACAATTCGTAGTACTTATATGTATTGTGGTTGCATTGTCGTGAAAAATACTCCTAAAATTGCATTTTGAATATAATTTTTGTATGGGCGGTAGGCGTGTCCGTTGACCGATTTTGCTCATTTTCAATCCCCCGAGCTAACTTTGACGACGGAGGCAGTGTACCAAATTTCATTGAATTATCTTGCTCAGTTTTCCCAAAAAGTGTATTTCAACACACAGCCAGCCACCCAGCCACCCAGCCAGCCAGCCAGCCAGCCAGCCAGACAGACGGACATGGCTATATCGACTCAGGAGGTGACGCTGATCAAGAATATATATACTTTTCTATACCTGCCACGCCTCCTTCTCTGCGTTACAAACGGAAGGACAAAGTGAATATACCCTGGGTGTAGGGTATAAAAACTACTTAGCATGGCTATGGTAACATATATTTCGGTTATCGCCACGTAACCATCATCAGACTAATTTATGTTTAACTTAATTTATTATCAATTAAATGAGATAACAATTAGAAAATTTAACTTTTTGTCAGAGGTCGGGATTGAACTAGGAACTTTTGAAGTCAAACTCTCTGCATAGCGCATTTATCAACGGACTGCGCTATGTTCCTTGAGAAAAATTGATACTTAAGTGCATATGTGCATGTAGTGTGGCTTTATTCTCTATTTTCCTTTGTCATAACTCCTGTTGTTGTTTTTGTTTGGTAAGGCCCAGCCATTGGCTGTTGAATCAATAAGGGTTTTCATGTGACTGACTAGTGTTGCCAGTTGTCATAATTTGCTAAGTTGAAAAATGCATGGAATTTTCAATTCTTGCAAATAATGACTAAAGTTCATAAAATTAATTAATTAATTTCATATAGTCAACATAAACCATTTTATACTAATTTGTATGTCATTATTTGCAAGAATCCGAAATTCGATGCATTTTTCAACTTAGAAAATCATGACAATTAGGATAAGAGAAAAAACTACTACTACCATTTTAATTAAAACTAGAATCGCCCAGCGGTCAAAATTCGACTACAAATGTATTAAATAATTTTGGTGCTTTTTGGACACTTTTAGTACTATTTTTAAGCTATTCAGTACGGAATAGAAATGCTTTTTATCATCTCTTGTATAATTCAAGCGATATATAAACAAAACAAAAACATAAAGTCAATGCTATGCGTTTTGTCTTTCTCTTTGTGCCTTATCCTTTTTTCAGCTCTGTGTGACCGTGTATTTTGTTGTTGTTAGTATTAAAAAAAATTTTTTTTAATTTTACCAAGCTTTAGGTCAAAATAACTAGATTATTTTAACATTGTGCACATTTACACACAAATACTTTTCTAATGGTGTATAATTTAAAGTCGTACTCCATTTCGAACATAGTAAAAACAGTTGGACAGGCTTTTGTCTTTATTTTTTTTATTTATTTTATTTATTTAATGTTAGTATAAAAAGACTGATGTCTTATGAAGGCTATACTAACAACATGGTTAAATATTACATATGTTTATTTGGTGTAAAAATGAATTTTAAAAACTATTAAGAAATATAAAAAAGAAAACTTCTTAACAAATCTAATTTGCGGTATTAACATTAGTTATTTAAGAAATTTAAAAAAAAGATATTATTAAATTGAATGCTAATATAAATATTAAAAAAAAATAAAAAATAATAAAAATAACTAAACCTAAAAATAATTAATTAAAACTAAAGCAAAATGGTGTGAACAATTTTAAATTAGAAAAGAACAAAAAAGAAAAAAAAAAAAAATTTTAAAAAACTAATTATTACAATAAATGAATATTATTGAAACTAATATTATTGCAACGTTGCAAAGTGAGAAGATAAATGTTTTTTAAATTGCACAGCGTTTCTTATAGACCTTAAATCCAAAGGTCTTCCGTATTAATATATAGATTTTTGTAAATGAGCACATTATTAATGATGGTTTCAAGTTCAGTAAATATTATAGTTTCTAGACTGATATTCGATGTAGCAATATTTCACAAAAATCCTTAAGAAACTATATAAAAGTACAAAAAGTTAAATTTTCACTTCAAAAACGTCTACCAGTTTCTGTCAAAGATGCTTATCCGGGAAAATCTCCTGCTAAGGGTAACAAACTCTATAGAGTTTTGAAATTTCAATCCGACACAGCATATTCAATCGATTTCAACGTCAAAACTCTGCAAAATTTTCATTAAAAACCAACTACACCCCTTAAAAAGTTTTGGTGTTGCGTGTTTTTGCGTCGAAATTACCTATGTTCGCTGTCAAGTTATTGCGCTTGATGAGCTTTACAGCAGCACGCCTTAAAAACAACAGCAACAACAATAACAACAGTAACAGCTCGTAGCAAAAGTAATAATAACAGTAATTCAGTTGATGTCTGTTTGTTGTTGCGTAGTTTCTGGTCGGTGTATTTGTTGCCTGTTTGTTGTTGTCGTTCCATTCATTGGTATAATGATGTTGCATTACGCGTGACATTGTTGCCATCACTTAGTTTCGTTGGTTGGTGGTGGGTTGTTAATCAACATTTTGATTTGCGTTTTCATTTTAAGTGCTTGGCGCTTTAATGGAATTTTAAATTTTGTCATTTGTGTAAAAATTATTTGTTTTCGTTCCAGCGAAGGAGTTTTTACAAATTGACTTAAATTACCTGAAACCAAATAACTTGAGCAAAATTTGTGCAGCTAAAAATTTCGAAAAATTTGTGAAAGTTAAGTATCTGCAATGCCAAATTGCTATTCCGATTGCAAAATGAATATATTTCTATAGAAATGAGGCTGCTTTCAGAGTTCCTTCAAATTATGCTTTTGCAGCAAAAATCTATCCAGTACCTTTTTTTGTTTTTATAGCGCACACTTTTACCTCAATGCACTGCAATCAAAACAACACTGAACTGCTTTATCATACGTGTCTTTTATAGATGAACATTTTACTTATGCTAGTATATTGGAACCTTCGTGTAAAAACTCAAAACAGCTTTACCTTCTCGACGTTATCACCCGTTGCTCTTCATCATCCACTGATGTTGCCTTTTCATTGCTCTCAGTTGTGTCTGGTTGAGACAACATTATCAGCTAGCTGTTTTCGTTGTTTCTTTCCACAACATTCACAGGATATACAAGGGTTATAATGCTATTACTGTTGCTAAACAGTTATCAAAAAGTGCCTTGGGTGCTTTTAGGCTCGATTTACTATTCTACAATAACTAGTATCTATTTAGTTACTTTTTGCAGTTACATCACTTATAAAAAAAAAGTTGCCTAAAATTCTTAAGCATTGACAGGGTTAATGCAATGAATTTAAAGAAAAAAAAATTATAAAGTTCAACCTTGCAATACCAACTTTTATTTTCCCGATAAAAAATTTAAAAACAAAATAAACTTTAAATAAATGCAAGCTATCACTGATACTTATCACAGCAAGCAAAAAATATATCCACGCATTTTTCGCTGCCACTCGATATCAGCCCCCATATTTTTGCGCGCAAATGAGCAGTAAACTCGCTCACTCGCGCCATCCCATCCATTATAATGAGAACTGAACACGCGCGCTCTCCGATTAATTTGACAGATAAAAATGTTAAATGGCAACATCGCTGTTGCTGCTATTGCCATCATTGCCAACAACAATTAAAATGTAATTATGTCTATGATCTAAAGTTGATGTCGCACAGGAATTAGCAAGACAATTGAACCGTGACCGGTACCATCCGCGCGTCGAGTGTATATGCTCAACTAACAAACCCTTTGGGGGGATGATTATAGGTAGCAAAGAGTTGGGTATGCGACATAATGAGCACAAAAGTTAAAAATGTTGTTTTTCGTAGAAAAATGCAAATAAATGAAATGAACATTTTTTTATTTTAATTCAAATTGATTAAATTTCATTAGATTTTTTATTTTTTCGCTTGAATAAACCCATTTTTATTTGTATGGAACCCAAGGAGTGGCTCTCATTTTGCATAATCATACTATGTGGCACATTGTAGTCATTTTGTTGTACTCTGCTGTTTCGATGCTCTCGTGCTTATTTCCGGTCATAAAATGTATTGCGTATTGTGTTATTTTCCACATCATTCCTTCTAATTTTGAATGGGGTTTTTTTAATGAAATCGTAATTAGTTGTTTTAAATAAATGTAGTTTTTTTTTATATATATAGAAAAACCCGAATATCTTAACAATGCTTATGACATAAGTACATACATATGTGGTATTATCAGTCAGATTTACACTTTAAAAATTGATTTTAATTTTATAGTTTTTTAATGATTCTCAGTTAAAAATGATCGAGTATGTATTTTTTAATTTTTCGTTTTGGTGAAAATTAACAAAGTTATGATTTTTTCAATTTTCATGGTTTGGGAAAATACAATTATCTCAGAAACTATTAGATATAGGGAAAAAGTGATCATAATGTAAGTGAAATGTAGATAACTAACTTAATTTTTGAAATATGTGAAAAAAAAATAAAAACTTTGTAGCTAAAATTAATGATAGTAAACTCGAAACCAAGTAAACATTTTGATTCTTTTTAATGGCGGTGTCTTTTTATTTTGCTTAATTTTCAAACATAAATTCTTTATTCAATTTTGTTTCATTATCCGTTAAGTTTGGGGTGGAATTCGTATTACTACTTGAGATACGACGATTTTTCGAACATGAAGTCGCCCACTTTCATCTAAGAGACAACGTAATGTGGTTCGATTTACTTGATTCAACACAACGTTGGCATATATAGAATAATAAGCAATGATAACGCATCTCTAATTTTTATTTTCTCTGGAAAAGCCACAACAGAACCTTTATGTACCTTTTCACATAAGTACGCTAAAGTGGTTTTCCATACATTTATCGTATATTGATAGCTCATACTAACCACAAAGGGATTCCATGTTGTCGTAGAGAGAAACTTTAAGCTTTTCAGGCTTATTGTGCAGTTCCCGGAGTTGGTATAATTTCACATTTTTAATGGCTTCGAATAGCCAAAATCTTGCTTGTCAAACTGTACATTTAACTATTTTAATTGGAGCTTTACTTTCCAAATCATCCAACTTTGAAGTAAGGGTATTTCAGCCTTTATACAAAGTATGTATGAAATAAAGTAACTCCTATTGACCATAGGGACAAATATGCTCCAGAAAACTACAGAAAAACCGTTATAATTTTTTGCATTATTATTTCAAAATATGCTTTTGAATACTCAATAGACCATTCTAAATTACGAAAATGATTGCATAAGCTTCCATTTTCTTATGGTGCTGAAAAGCACAGAAACAGTTTAAGTTTCTATTTTAAAATCATAACACTATTTATTAGTAAAGTCAAATGCTTGCAGTGTGATTTCTTTAAAATCAAAAGAAAAAACTTTTAAATTATTTTCAATTCAGAAATATTTTTCTTTTTGGGCTTTGCTTTTAAAGCACATTCGTTTCCGCTTGTTTTAGAGGTGAACTTCAGGAAAGTTAGTTCAATGGGTGAGAAATACAAGTGTCCATAATTGATACGGTACAATTTATATGAAGATCAGAGTGGTTCACACTGCTTAAGGGGACTTCGTGAACCAAAAAAAGAAGTCACAATAGAGCAATACCTCTGTGTCGGTTGCTGTTTCTTTAACGAGCACTTTTTAACCCATACACAGAGAAAACAAAATTGTCAGTGGCACAAACATTGTTATTTTAACAACGTCGCAACCCAAATTTTGAGCATGGCTCATTCGTGGCTGTTTTAACAACGCGCGTCGATAAATGAACTACAAAAAAAAAAAATTTAATTACTTTTTAACTTTAATTATTTACTGTCAACGAAAATGAACCAGATGTTATTTTCTTTTTTAATTTCCAATTTTATGCTTTCAATAAATTTTTTTTTGTTTGGTATTGGAGAGATTTGAACCTATAACCTGTATCATTATTGTGACGTTAACTGAACGTCTATTTGTTTTGAATTGAACTTCTACTACGTTTCGTTGTTGATTTGGATTAAACAACGATTCGCAACTGGCTCTGCTTAGTAAGTTTCAACAACGTCCGGGAGTGTTTTAGCAACGTGCCATACAAACATGTCCCTAAAGCTTTGTCAAATCCAAATCAGCAAGGAAAAGTAGTCAAAACACTCAAAAAGAAGTAGAAACTCATTTAGCAACGCAAGGTATGCTCGTTTTTTTTCGCTCTGTTAATGCATTCTTCTGAAACTCCTATTGGAAGAATAGACAAAACAAAATTTAGCGTCTCCATAGAATCTGTGAAATTTCAAGCAAACTTTATCTAAAGGAAGCCACAAATTATTCAAAAATGTTTAAAATTCTTTCAACACTATGTAAAGTTCTCTTAGCAATTTCTAAAATTCTCTCCGCAATGTTCGAAGCAATGTGTAAAACTCTCTCAGCAATGTTTGAAATTCTTTCAGTAATGTATGAAACTTAAGTAATACACATCATTGACTCTCTCATTTCAGAATAAAATTTAACAAGTGATGAGCAAACCAAGACTAGGGACAAGACAATCTTGGTCTTGGTTTTGATCTTGGCCTTGGACATTAGGTCTTGGTTCGGTCTTGGTATTGAAAAAATTCTCAAGACTATTCACGGTGCTCTTAAACAGTCGATAGATTTGATGAAAATGTGGAGAAAATCTAGAATGGGTATGCATTTGTACTAGTTTAGTGGTCTGAAAAATGTAAACCCCGAAATCGTAGCTGATCATCCCCGCGAAATATCGCATAATAAAAAAAATTAAGTCATTAAAAATTAAATTAATTTTTGCGATATTTCCCGGAGGTGATCAGCTACGATTTTGGGGTTTAAATTTTTCAGACCACTTAACTAGTACAAATGAATACCCATTCACAAATTTTCTCCACATTTTCATCAAACCTATCGACTGTTCAAAAGCACTGTGTATTGAGTATTCAAAATTTGCCAGCCTTATTTTTCAAAAACAAATGTGTTTTTAAGATGCCAAATTTCGAATTGAGAGATGATTTTATGCTTGAAAGGTGTGAACTCACATATTGACAACAAATTACCAAGACTGAAAAGCTGTCTTAGTCTTGATGATCATCATGACCAAGACCGGTACCATAGTAGTCTTGGTCTTGAAATTATATTAACATCTTGGTCTTGGTCTCGAAAAAGAGCAAGACTTGAGATCAAAACTAATTTTGCTCATCACTAGATAAGACCGAATATGTTCTATATATCCGCACTGTCCATGGTGAGCTACTAAATAACATTTTTAAATTTTTTTCTGAGTAACCGGTTTTTTCGTTTAAAAAGGCTGTTTTCAAAATTTAAATTTCAACAATACCAACACTTACGAGTAACTGCATACATTCTCGTATGTATGTATTTAGCGAAAGCGAAAAGCAACGATATGAAACGAACGCAACGAAGCTAATCGAAAGCCATTAACTGACATTTAGTTGCCATATTACTGTCACACTGGCAAATAAACACACAGACACAAGCAATACACACACCTTTGCACCGGAAGTAGTTGCTATTATATGAAAGATCCATTAAATGTTAATAGCAGCAATAATAATTTTCAATTGAATAAAAGTGTTTCATATGGCTGCCTTTTTGCATTAGTGTGCGCTTTGTTTTGTTTTTTGCTTGTATGCATACCTATGCATATTTATAAGCGGTGTGGCATATGAGGCTATAATGCTACAATATATATGTTGCCAAGAATTATTTAGGAAAAAACTTAAACGGAAATAATTGGCATGTCAGTTTAAACAATGCAGCATGAAATGGCATTTATTACATTAAATTTTGAAATGAAGCGCATTAGTGATGTTTACAGAAAAGCAATGACATTCAAATTGGAGCTCCACAAATTTTTCCAAAATAGTTTCCAGACAATTTCGCTATTGAATATATTTTTTTCTTGCTATACTTTTTTCTATACTATTTTCTAAACTTTTTGTGACACTTTTTGCGATACCTTTGTTCGATCCTTTTTAAGACTTTTTTTCGAAAATTTTTTGTTTTTCGGTAATTTTTTGCGACCATTTTTGACATTTTTTTGGATACATTTTTCCGACACTTTCTTGTGACAATTTTTTAGAACACTGATTTCGACCATTTTTTTTTACATATTTTCCATACACTTTTTTGTTCAATTTTTTTAAGGCTCTTTCTTTCTTAAGAAATCCGAGGCTTAAGAAATCATGTAAGCATATTATTGTTGTGCAATTTTTATCTAATTATTTTCCAAAAAAAGAAAAAGTTCAAACAAGAAACATAAAATTTAATAAACTAGTAGTGAAAATCTCTTAAATTTTTCACAGCATTGTCTGCATGCGAACACTGTTTACAAACTTATGTTTGTTTGTATGTATTGTTTGTTTTCCGGCAGATTGCCCGCATAAGATTATTTTGGCCGCAGACACCTCAATCAAGGGTATCATAATTGTTGCATCTCAAATTCAATGTGTTTAAGTTGTGCTTTCCTATGTACGAGTATAACCAAATATTTAAATGCCGCACTGTGAAAACATAAAATCTTGATAAAAGATAAAATTTGGCAGCACTAGTGAAATTTAATTTTTGCAAATTTCTCAGCAAATTTTTGCATTTAAACAATGATTTTTTAATTTATTGTTTTGATTTGAATATTTTTCCATTTTATTTTAATTTATTTATTTTCCTTTTTTCCTTTCTATTGTGTTGAAAACTATACTTAGTATACGAGTATTTAGTGCAAACTATAAATTTATATTTAATTTTGAAATAAATCTGTATGTTCCCACACATAAAGCCATTTGTAAAACAAATGTAGGCAACTCTTGGCATTTTTGTGAAGCTGTAACGTTTTCTACAAACTTTTTCCTATAAAAACTAAATGAATTCTGTAATGAACAAGAGTGGTAACTAATTGTGGCATAAGCCTCAGAAAGCTTATGCTCGAACAGTTGCATGCAAAGCCGGTCAGATGACAAATAACACAAAGCTGTCGGGGGCGGGAGCCATTAAAGCCACTAGCTTTCAGTCGTTGGGGCAGGTTCGTGACACACTTTAGTTAACCGGAGGACCACCATTACAATATTTTATTATAGACTCCCTATGAACTATATACTACAACAAAACGGACCAGTATTGCCAAACGCAAACAATGCCCCTATTTGGACAATAATCAAATGAGAAAACAAAATTTGAAGGTACCAATTTAAGCCAATTTATCTTCATGGTGTTGTAGAAGACACGCGCATCTTAACCCTCCCAACCGTTAATCCTAGTACGCGATAAACTCTAGGATCCCTTAACGAACCTAATTTTTACCCACCCTTACGTCACCACATCACCAAAAGGAAAAATCTAAATTTGGTTTTACTCCATATTTAATGACTTATTTTTTCATATAAACAAATAACAAAATGAATTCATTTAAACTCTACAAAAAGGAACGAAATTGCTCACAAAGAATTTTATAATAGCATGTATGTATGTGTACACATTAACTAATTTTAATAATTTTTATACTTTAAGTGCATTATAGCATTATATTTATATTCCCTACCAAACGATCTTACAAAATTAGCTTATCTCTAGTTATGAACCAAAAGTGAAAATAAGAAGTACAAAATACGATACAAATATCTTTTCAGATTTCGATCTGCATGATCGT
Organism: Calliopum simillimum; assembly: GCA_951812925.1. Taxonomy (NCBI): domain Eukaryota; kingdom Metazoa; phylum Arthropoda; class Insecta; order Diptera; family Lauxaniidae; genus Calliopum; species Calliopum simillimum. Next base: position 40,481,496 of record OX638368.1, read on the forward strand.
AAAAATATTAAGAAATAACTCTATATTAAAACTTTATGTTTGCGTTAAAATTGAAAGTCACAACAAAAAAGAGAATAGCAGCATGAAAGAAAAGCAAAATTTCAAAACTTAAACACTGAGAGAGAATACGATCTCTATTCGTCTAGCAACATGTTGCTAGAGAATACACAATAAGTTTGCGTGAGTATACACTCACTACAAAAGAATATTAGTCTCACTCAGTTTTTATGCAATTTTATCAAATGTTTCTTTCTATTAACGTTATCAACATTAACCTGAATTATTGTTTTTATCCACGTAAAAACCAATCAATTTAAACTCATAATAACTAAAAATAATTAAACATGAACATTACTCACTTCGTGTCTGCTGCATTTGTCCACCGTTGAAGGCCTCCAAAAGTGATGAGCTTGAACGATGTTGAGTTGATTCGATGAGCTAAATTCTAAATGCCGCAATTAAATTTTTTTGAGTGATTATCTTAACAATACAATTGAGCTGGAATACTTTTGCTCTTATGTACTACCAAATAGCAAACTTGGCTTAAAGTATTCGAAATTTATGTGCACGTAATTTTACATTAACTTAATGATTTATACTTAAAGCAAACAAAAAAGGAAATTTATTACAAATTACGCGAAATTTAACTCTGATTTTTTCACTTTTTGTTTTATCAATATTTTCTGCGTTCTTTTAACTATTTTTGATCTTATTTTTTATGTATTATTTATTTTATGAAGTTAAACATTATCTATACTAAGCACACTTCACTAATCATATTTTTTCTTGACATTTTACCATGTTAGGTATGTATACCCATGTACATGTTTTTTATACGACTATCTACCGTTTTGAATTTATGTCTTATATATTTTTTAATCGTAATTAATCACAATTCTAAGCAAAATTAAAAGGTTTTACCTTATGTAATTTTTTAACGCGAATTTTAAGGAGATTTTCTTTTTTAATTTCGTTGAAACTTTTCCGAATTTCGAAACAAATTAACGCGAATTTTAGGGAGATTTACTTTTTAATTTCGTTGAACTTTTAAGGACTTGAATAAAAAAAACGCGAGACTGAACACAACAAAATTTGCTATTTGGGTATAATACCAATCAAGTATATATACGAGAGTGCCAAACCAACGCGATCACCACAAGACTGACTGCTTCGTTGCGCCCGCTGATCATGTTGAACCTCAATATATAGTTTTTTGTTTTGATTCTAATACTCTGCTTCTTGATCTCACGATGAAAATCCCGCTAATTTGCAATATGGACTATATATCGCCGAATTGATTTTGCTGTCGCTCAAAATTCCATGCAGCTGGGGACTACGCTCTATTTTCAAAACCGTTTTATATATGATCATACATTGAACAATTTTGCATAAAAATTCTTTGGCGTATATATATATGTAGACGATAATAATGATGCTAATTAAAAATCACTTTTCCGATGTAGACCGCAATTCTTGAATTCTAAGGGGTAATTTGATGTTAAAAGAAGACATTTTATTTTAATTGCTCATTGAAATTTACCTTTGTTCACTTTTCACTAAGTTAATTCTGCGAAATGGTGAGGAAAAACTCCTCAAATTAATATTCGCACAATACTCTGAAATAATGCGTGAAGCCGCTATTAGGTCAAATTTTAAATAAACTTGATGAACAAGATTTCAGAAAACATTGAGATTGCTTTCACTTACTCAGATTATTTTATGTGTAGAAATTTTTGCAGAGTTCAATTAATTTACATCTGATTCGCACGGCTGGTCATCGGAAAAGGAAGTTCATAAACTTTAAAGAACAAGACTAACCTCGGCTTCATATATAATTTAATTTTGACTTATGCCAATGTTCAAGTGCTGAAGTGGATCTAACTTCGCTTATCAATGGTTAAAGTAAAAGTTCACAATAAATAGTGTGATACATTTTACATTAAACTATAAACTTTTATGCAACCAAGATTGCTTTTTTCTGTCGCTGGCATATTGAAAGATTTTTTTATATGGTTTTCTAGCAAATTTGGTGGAATTATAGTGGATACGTAATTTTTGATTCATTTTTACAATAATTTTTTGAATTAAGCGCAAATTTTTAGATCGTATGCAAACATTTGTGAAGTTTCACAATGATATGCTAAGAAAGCTCATTACAAAACCGGATAATTTTATTTTAATTAAAATAATAATTAAATGGAAACAATGGGTGCTACTGGCGAATGTCTTTCGCATGAAAGGTTCCAACCAACTTTCCTTGTGTATCCTCAAGCACATAATAATGATTACCAACTTTTTCTCGCACGCGCGCTTTTAAAAACGCTGGACTGAGCTTAGCATTGAAATTTTTTCCAAAATTGCTTTGAGCAAAATTGCGTCTAAAAACCTCCTGTCCTACTCTGAATGAAACTGGACGTGATCTAAGGTTATACTGCTTTTCATTAGTAGCATAAGCCTTTCTAATATTTTCTGAGATATCTTTACGCAACAAAGTTAACTGATCATCACGATTTATCCTGCATTCTGACTCATCTAAAAGCTTTAACTCTTTCAAAAGGGGATATGTTGACCCATGAGTGATCATATCGAAGCCGAATACTGCATGATACGGAGAACATTTAATTGATTGGTGTATGGAATTACGAAGTGCACAACTTATTGCACTTAAATTTTCATCCCACTGTCGATGATCGTTTTTGAGGTAAGCACGGATTGCTGCGATTATAGAGCGATTAACCCGCTCTGAAGCGTTTGCCTGTGGAGAATACACCGCTGTATAGACATGGTTTACTCCTAGCTTCGTGAGAAGTGAGTTAAATTCACCAGCCTTAAACTGTGACCCATTGTCACTGACAATGACTTCAGGTACCCCATATGTATGAAATATATTTTCTAACAAGAATTTTTGAACTGCAGCTGTGGTAAATTTTTTTAGAGGACATATCCAATGAAATTTTGTCATGTGATCAACAACAAGAAGCAAACCGATGTGACCATTTTTACTTCTTGGATACGGACCTAGAAGATCAATATAGAGGCGCTGAAAAGGTCTCTTTGACTGAGCTTGCGCTCCCATCGGGGGTTTTAAGCATACGTTAGGCGACTTCGTTGTTTTACACACAACACAATTTCTGACAAAATTACGGACATTTTCTAGCATTCCGGGCCAATAAAAGTACCGTCTTAATAATTCTACAGTTTTATTCATGCCACCATGAGCTGCAACTACAGAACCATGTGCTCTATCTATAACATGTTCTCTAAGATTTTTGGGTATCCATAATTTCCAGGCATAATGCTCCTGATCAGGTTCACCACTACAGTGTTCTGTTCGAAAATAAACAAATTTCTCAATTACTTTTATGTCTGGGAATTTTTCCCTGTTCGCTAAAACTTTTGACTTTAGCTCCTCATAATCATTATCTTCAAAATGTTTCGAATTCAAATCTATCTCAGGCCCTACATCTATTGAAGCATGAATTTCATCGCAATACATCCTTGACAAAGCGTCAGGCACAACATTGTCCTTTCCCTTGCGGTGGCTAATTGTAAATTTGTATCCCTGTAATTTTAACGCCCACCTCGCAAGTCTTCCAGATAAATCGTGCTGTCTCATCAACCACATCAAACTTGAGTGATCCGTGATCACTTCAAATTCGTGCATTTCGAGGTAACAGCGAAAACGTTTTATTGCCTCAATTGCTGCCAAGCATTCCCTTTCGGTAACGCTGTAATTTCTTTGGGCAGTGTTAAGTTTTTTAGAAAAATAAGCTACTGGCTTTTCCGAACCGTCATCTGCAATTTGTACAAGCACTGCGCCGATGCCAAAGTCGCTTGCATCACAGTGTACATAGAACTTTTTAGTGAAATCGGGATTTGTGAGGACTGGGGCCGAAGTGAGTAAAACCTTGATTTTTTCGAAAGCCTTTTGGGCCTCACTAGTCCACACAAATCTTTTTTTTGTTGACAAAGTTTCCGTAATAGGAAATACAACATCTGAAAAGTTTTCAACAAATCTTCTATACCACCCTGCTAAGCCTATAAATCCGCGTACTTGCTTTAGATTCTTGGGTGTAGGCCAAGATAAAATACAATTTACTTTTTCTGGGTCGGTTGCAATGCCTCCGTTGCCTATAACATAACCGAGATAATTTACTCTCCTAACACAAAATTTACTTTTTCTTTTATTAATTGTTAAATTTGCTTTTTTAAATTCTTCTGCAATTCTGACAAGTACAGCAAGGTGTGATTTAAAATCTTCCGAGACAATGCAAAGATCGTCTAAATAACCGAAAACACTGTGCCGCAAATCTGGTGGTATTATTTGATCTATCAACCGTGACATTGTTTGAGCAGCATTACATAGCCCGAACGGCATTACCTTGAATTGATAAAGTGGCCGTCCCGGGATAGTAAATGCTGTTACTTGTTTTGATCGCTCAGACAAACCGATTTGCCAAAACGCATCCTTTAAGTCAATTTTGGAAATAATATTTGCCCTAGGCAACCTGGCAAAAATACCCTCAATGCTAGGCAGTGGGTATGCATCTTTTTTTGTCACCTCGTTCACCTTTCTCGCATCTAAACACAGTCTAATTTTGTTTGGTTTCACCACAAGCCTCATTGGAGAGCTCCAGGGACTACTTGATAACTCAATGACTCCTAATCGCAGCATCCGGTCCACCTCATCAAACATCAACTGTTCAACAGCTGGTGATACAGGATAAAAACGTTGCTTAATGGGTTTTCCTTCCACTTCAATATCATGTTCAATAAGATGAGTTCTACCTAAGCCTTGTTTTTCAAAATCAGGAAAAAGTGACGTTACAGTTTCTAGCTGTTGTTTTTGTCTGAAATCTAGTGGGTAAAAATGTTCTTCTTCTGAATCGACACTAATTTCTGCAATTTTATTTATCTTTTCGTCAAATAAAATCAAATTCGGCGCTAGGTTAAACTTTCTCCAAAAATCAACTCCAAGTATTAAGCGTTGTGAAAGTGATGGTATGATGAAAAGTTTAATTTTTTGAAATTCACCTTTATACTCAAGCTCAACATCTAAAAATCCTAAAACTTCTTGAGTATTGCCATCCGCTGTTCTAACGATTGTTTTAGTTTTTCGAATATTTAATTGTTTCGACAACACTTCTTGGGCTAAGTCTGATCCGATGCAACTTATATTAGCGCCAGTATCCAGTAATCCGAATTCTGTGCTTTGTAAGAATGAAACTCTAGCATAAAAACGATTATCTTGACTATTGTTAAAAACTGTGGAAATTATCAATCTTTTGGTTTGTCTTAAAGCTTTCCAAAAAGCACGGAGCCTTAAGGTTGATCTTTTTCTCTTGTTAATTTGAAATTCAAAATTTGGAAAATCTGAAAAAATTCTGTTTTTTATAGCATTGTATTCCCTTAGACGCTCGTGGTATGGACGCATTGGATATAGAATTGGTTCTGATCTTATTTTGTTAAAATTTTCGCGTTGTAAAACTTTATTAATTCTACAAATATTTATATTATTATTATTTACTTTATCTAAAATATCGGGTTTTGAACTATTTTCTAAGCTAACCGAATTGCTTTCTTCTAATTTAGATGGGGTGCCGTTCTGTTGTTGTTGAAAGCACCCGCCTTCAAGTTTTCCGCCTTTTTTGCGATACATCTGGCACATTGCGGCTTATATGTGTTTTTAGCACCGCAGCCATAACAAAAAATGTTTCTTTCGCCTACGCAGTCTTCCCAAAAATGACCTTCCCCGTCGCAATTCCAGCACTTAAGAATTTTTTGTTGCAAAGCCAACACTGAAGCATTAGAATCTTGAATTTGGGGGTCTTCACCGATTGGTAACATATTGCTATCAATTTGAGAAATATTTCGCCTTTGGCCAGGATTATTTTGGAAATTTCTTACTTGTTGACCACGTCTACATACTTCCTCAGACAGTAAATTTTCTCTACGCTGACACAAACCTCTCAAATGTGCAACTGAATTTATCTTAACATAAAGAAGTTCATGCCTTATATCTGGCTTTAAATTTCGAGTTAATATCTCTATCATATCGGCATCAGAAATTGGCACTGACAATCTATTGGCAATCGTCAAAATTTCGTCATAAAATATGTCAAAAGTTTCATTTGACTTCTGTTTCCTTGCCCTAATTTCCTCTCTGATGTCATAATCCGTTTTGAAATCACGATATTGCTCTTTCAATGCCTCGCAAAACCTGTTCCATTGAATACCTTCATTAGCCATTTCCTTATGGTATCGCCAATACCATTCCCTGGCCTTACCATAAAGTATTATGTGCAGATTGTGGCAAAGTGCCTGAAAATCATTGTTCAAACTAGAAGAAGTTAAGGATCTAATCCTGTATAAAAAGTCTTCAACGCTTAGACCATTGCTAGAGCCATCAAATTTCAGATTCCAATTTTGAATAATTGAAGTTATTTTATCAGCGGTTAAATTCAATTGGAAATTATTTGGGTTTTGTCTAAAACCTTGGCTAGGAGTATTATTTATAACTGGGTTTACATTCGAAGCAACGTTAGCATTTGAGTTGGCATAAGGTTGGTTCAAATTTAAATTGCTCAGCATACGCTGTATACTGTTTTCTATCAAATTAGAAATGTGGTTATAATCAACATTTTGAGTACTTGCAACATTGTTGCTGGCGCTACGTGGCGTATGATTGACACTATTTCTACTACTCAACTGTGTTGGCAAAGCTTGTGGCAAATCAAGGTCAAGCAGAGGTAATGAAAAATTTGGATTAATATTTCTATTTACATTATTTTGGCGTAAGTCTGGTTGAGAAGATTGACTCGCGTTTTCTTCAATTCTTCTTCGGTAACGTGTATTGTGATGCCTAGGAATAGCACCGCGACCACGATTGCTATGCCCACGCGCAGAGTTTCGAATCGCACTACTAGGGTTTGCTCTTACTTCAACTGTGATTGGTTGCAGTTCACTTACACCAGCAGATCGCCTGCAGTTGGGGCACTCTTGAGAATCGCTGAGCCAGTGCTCAATACAAGTCTTATGAAAGACGTGATTACATCTAGTAATCAAACATTCTAAATCACTCGATAATGATTGCAAACATATAGTGCATGAAGATTCCGTATGCGGTATTAATGCTGGAATATCATCAGCACTGTGTCTAACAGCCATATTTATGAAAACACTTAAACTGGTATGAATTTAGAAAATTTATAATTTTCAATACAAAAAGTAACGCTTTAATTTATAAATTGGTATGAAAAAATTTTTCCTTATGTATGGTGACATGGGATAGGTAAGGATAGTATATAAATTTTGGCTTAAATCGATATGGAAAATAAACTAGGTTATAGATTCTAGAAAAAAGTTTCTTAAAACAGTGCTGCAAAAGAAAATGGAAAATATTTCCACACAACTCTTTGCAATATTGGACTGTCATCAGTTTCGATAAACAGTAGATCCAAACACAACAAAAGTTTCAAAAATTTTTAATTAATTTTCGGACAGCTAATAGCTCAAAGCCATTAAGCTGTATTTCCAGAAAATAAGCTAAAATAAAACACGCCTGTTATTCAATAAAAACTATGAATTTCTAAGAAAAATTCGCTTAAAGGTGTTGGAAACATTTTTGAATTTAGCAGATAGCATTGAATAAAAAGGTTCATTTGAGAGCACATCGGTCGATAGCTATACGGACTAGCCGCCATACAGTCGAATATCCAGAAGTGATCAAATAAATATTTACAACAATTTAATCAAACTAAAATTCAAAATTTGCTTGTTGCGAAATTTGATAAAAATGAAACTTACTAACGGATTTTGGGACAAGCTTCTCAGAAGGATCAGCCTGCCCCACGTTGGGCGCCATTTTATGTAATGAACAAGAGTGGTAACTAATTGTGGCATAAGCCTCAGAAAGCTTATGCTCGAACAGTTGCATGCAAAGCCGGTCAGATGACAAATAACACAAAGCTGTCGGGGGCGGGAGCCATTAAAGCCACTAGCTTTCAGTCGTTGGGGCAGGTTCGTGACACACTTTAGTTAACCGGAGGACCACCATTACAATATTTTATTATAGACTCCCTATGAACTATATACTACAACAAAACGGACCAGTATTGCCAAACGCAAACAATGCCCCTATTTGGACAATAATCAAATGAGAAAACAAAATTTGAAGGTACCAATTTAAGCCAATTTATCTTCATGGTGTTGTAGAAGACACGCGCATCTTAACCCTCCCAACCGTTAATCCTAGTACGCGATAAACTCTAGGATCCCTTAACGAACCTAATTTTTACCCACCCTTACGTCACCACATCACCAAAAGGAAAAATCTAAATTTGGTTTTACTCCATATTTAATGACTTATTTTTTCATATAAACAAATAACAAAATGAATTCATTTAAACTCTACAAAAAGGAACGAAATTGCTCACAAAGAATTTTATAATAGCATGTATGTATGTGTACACATTAACTAATTTTAATAATTTTTATACTTTAAGTGCATTATAGCATTATATTTATATTCCCTACCAAACGATCTTACAAAATTAGCTTATCTCTAGTTATGAACCAAAAGTGAAAATAAGAAGTACAAAATACGATACAAATATCTTTTCAGATTTCGATCTGCATGATCGTAAAAATATTAAGAAATAACTCTATATTAAAACTTTATGTTTGCGTTAAAATTGAAAGTCACAACAAAAAAGAGAATAGCAGCATGAAAGAAAAGCAAAATTTCAAAACTTAAACACTGAGAGAGAATACGATCTCTATTCGTCTAGCAACATGTTGCTAGAGAATACACAATAAGTTTGCGTGAGTATACACTCACTACAAAAGAATATTAGTCTCACTCAGTTTTTATGCAATTTTATCAAATGTTTCTTTCTATTAACGTTATCAACATTAACCTGAATTATTGTTTTTATCCACGTAAAAACCAATCAATTTAAACTCATAATAACTAAAAATAATTAAACATGAACATTACTCACTTCGTGTCTGCTGCATTTGTCCACCGTTGAAGGCCTCCAAAAGTGATGAGCTTGAACGATGTTGAGTTGATTCGATGAGCTAAATTCTAAATGCCGCAATTAAATTTTTTTGAGTGATTATCTTAACAATACAATTGAGCTGGAATACTTTTGCTCTTATGTACTACCAAATAGCAAACTTGGCTTAAAGTATTCGAAATTTATGTGCACGTAATTTTACATTAACTTAATGATTTATACTTAAAGCAAACAAAAAAGGAAATTTATTACAAATTACGCGAAATTTAACTCTGATTTTTTCACTTTTTGTTTTATCAATATTTTCTGCGTTCTTTTAACTATTTTTGATCTTATTTTTTATGTATTATTTATTTTATGAAGTTAAACATTATCTATACTAAGCACACTTCACTAATCATATTTTTTCTTGACATTTTACCATGTTAGGTATGTATACCCATGTACATGTTTTTTATACGACTATCTACCGTTTTGAATTTATGTCTTATATATTTTTTAATCGTAATTAATCACAATTCTAAGCAAAATTAAAAGGTTTTACCTTATGTAATTTTTTAACGCGAATTTTAAGGAGATTTTCTTTTTTAATTTCGTTGAAACTTTTCCGAATTTCGAAACAAATTAACGCGAATTTTAGGGAGATTTACTTTTTAATTTCGTTGAACTTTTAAGGACTTGAATAAAAAAAACGCGAGACTGAACACAACAAAATTTGCTATTTGGGTATAATACCAATCAAGTATATATACGAGAGTGCCAAACCAACGCGATCACCACAAGACTGACTGCTTCGTTGCGCCCGCTGATCATGTTGAACCTCAATATATAGTTTTTTGTTTTGATTCTAATACTCTGCTTCTTGATCTCACGATGAAAATCCCGCTAATTTGCAATATGGACTATATATCGCCGAATTGATTTTGCTGTCGCTCAAAATTCCATGCAGCTGGGGACTACGCTCTATTTTCAAAACCGTTTTATATATGATCATACATTGAACAATTTTGCATAAAAATTCTTTGGCGTATATATATATGTAGACGATAATAATGATGCTAATTAAAAATCACTTTTCCGATGTAGACCGCAATTCTTGAATTCTAAGGGGTAATTTGATGTTAAAAGAAGACATTTTATTTTAATTGCTCATTGAAATTTACCTTTGTTCACTTTTCACTAAGTTAATTCTGCGAAATGGTGAGGAAAAACTCCTCAAATTAATATTCGCACAATACTCTGAAATAATGCGTGAAGCCGCTATTAGGTCAAATTTTAAATAAACTTGATGAACAAGATTTCAGAAAACATTGAGATTGCTTTCACTTACTCAGATTATTTTATGTGTAGAAATTTTTGCAGAGTTCAATTAATTTACATCTGATTCGCACGGCTGGTCATCGGAAAAGGAAGTTCATAAACTTTAAAGAACAAGACTAACCTCGGCTTCATATATAATTTAATTTTGACTTATGCCAATGTTCAAGTGCTGAAGTGGATCTAACTTCGCTTATCAATGGTTAAAGTAAAAGTTCACAATAAATAGTGTGATACATTTTACATTAAACTATAAACTTTTATGCAACCAAGATTGCTTTTTTCTGTCGCTGGCATATTGAAAGATTTTTTTATATGGTTTTCTAGCAAATTTGGTGGAATTATAGTGGATACGTAATTTTTGATTCATTTTTACAATAATTTTTTGAATTAAGCGCAAATTTTTAGATCGTATGCAAACATTTGTGAAGTTTCACAATGATATGCTAAGAAAGCTCATTACAATTCAAATCACGTTAAACAAAATAAATCCATTGTGTTACTTGCTAATGAAAAAAGGAAGAATTTGAAGTACTAAGTTAATTCGTAATAAACTTAAAAGAAACAAATAAGAGTACACTAAATAAAAGGAATTTGGTTTAAAGAGGGTACACATATTTAAAGCAATCTCTGAAAGCGTAAAGTGTGTCTGAAAAATCGAAAGTTATAGCTTTCTAAAACGTATACAAAGAAAGTTTTATCTTTAACGTTTAAGTAACGTTTGTGATGAGAAAAATAAGTCTTGTTCTTTGTATTGAGTCTTGGTCTTAAATCATGAGTTATGAGTCTTGAGTTTTGAGTAATGAGTTAAGTGATGATTCATTAGTTATGAATCATGTGTCATTAGTAATGAGTCTTGGTCTCGAGTCTTCATTCTCGAATGACCAAGACCAACACCAATGAGTTATGAGTCTTAAGTTTTGAGAAATGAGTTAAGTGATGATTCATTAGTTATGAATCATGAGTCATTAGTAATGATTCTTGGTTTTGAGACTTCATTCTTGAATGACCAAGACCAACACCAACACCAAGATCAAAATTCAAAACTCAAGACTCATGAAAAATGACTCAGAACTCAAGTCAAAGCACTTAGAACTCAGAATTCTAAAATCAAGAATCGAGACCCAAGAATCGACCCAGTCTTGAATTTTGATTGATGAGTCTTGAGTCACTAGTTTTGAACTTGATCTTGAGTGTTGAGTCTTGAATCTCGAGACTTGATTCTTGAGTTTCGTGTTCTGAGTCCTGAATTTTGAGTCATTAGTCATGAGTCTCGAGTTTTTGGTCTTGAGTCTCGAGTCATAATCCTTGAGTTTTGAGTTCTCAGTCTTGAAATTTGAGTCTTGAGTCTTGCAGTTATGATTAATGACTCAAGAGTTATGATCTTGATAATTTTTCGAGACAGAGACCATTATTTTGTATTTTGTATAGTATTGTATATAGACTATGTCCATATCCGTCAAAATATTAATTAAGGCCAAGCCTACATCGTTTTGTGTACAAGACCAAGACCATATCCGTCAAGATATCAATCAACAGCTAGACTACTACATCATCACTAACTAACATTGCATTCAATTAAAAATTTTCTAAAAAATGACCCACGGGGAAAAGAAGTGCTTCAAAAACCCTTCTGAAGTGCATCCTTTTCACCAATAAGCGCTTCCGCTCCGTAAGAACAATACTTTCTTTTTAACATTGCATGTCATAGGATTAAGCGAGCAAAAGCTTACCGCAGCCTTACCAAAAAAGAGTTTTTAAAGCGCTTATTTGTAATGCTGCGGTAAGCGTTTTTTCAATAAAATTAAAAAAAAAGAAAAAAAAGAAAAAAAAAAAAACTGCCCGCGCCAGGATTTGAATCCACGACCCTCCGCGTGCTAGATATTTTTTTCTTACATTTACTAACCCTTTAGACCGCTCCACCAACGCCCGATGATATGAAGAGGTATTAAATTTGTATATTAAGCAAATGTTGTCCTGCAGCATTACATAGAATCATTGTGCAATCAGTTTCAATTAAAGTAAGCAAAAGTAAATAAAAATTAGAAATTAAAATAGAAAAGTGAAATAAAAAAGGTTGAATAAAAAAAAAAAAATAAAGCAAAAACAAATAAAAAAAACCGAAAAAAAAAATCACACGGGCTGGGTTCGAACTCACGTTGTTCTTACTGCAGCCTTATATGGAATCATTGTGTAATCAATTTCAATTCGGTTAAACAAAAGTAAATTAATAAGAGAAAGGAAAATAGGAAAGTGAAATAAAAGATGTTGAATAAAAAATATTTAATTAAAAAAAAAAATAAAGCAAAAAAAAGTAAAAAAAAAAATCTCCCGGGCTGGGTTCGAACTCACGTTGTTCTTACTGCAGCCTTATCAAAAATCATTGTGATAGTGCTTCTAAATTTCTATGGGGAAAAGCACTTTTGAAGTGCTTGGATCAGAAGCGCTAGAAATTTTTCCTCTTGGGGAGGTTCGTTAAAAACTTTTAACACAAACTTCACCAATACCACAATTTTATTCTCAGACTTTACTACTTGTGCCACATTTGTTGTAAAATGTTGAACTTTCTGTCTCGCATAAGGGCATTATTCAAATGGCAAATATAAATCCGCTTAGAGCGTCTTAAAACACGTGTGAAATTAATTTTGCCACAATCTGCCGACTTCTCGCTTATTACACATACTCGTGCGCCACCTGTTTGGTCGCTTGTATGCATGTGTGTGTGCTTGTGTCCACTTTGACTTTAACTAATGAAGCAAATTTTTCATTTTCCATCTTTTGCACCTTTCCCCCACAGACGGTATTAGGAACTCGCTAGATAGTATTAGAGAAGTAGCAATAAATTTTATGGAACAGCTGTGGGTCACGAATCTTCCTTAATGAGCACAATGCTTAACTTAAGTGATAACAAGGTCTGACCTTAACCTTGTTGATGTAAAACACTTGAAACTGAGGTGAAGGTATTTTTGAAAAGGTTCGAAAACGGCAGAATTTCCTTGATGTTTTCTCAATCCCATGGTTCGATATTGCATTTCCGACAATTCCATTCATTACTTAATAAGTAATAAGTAATACTTATGAGAGGTCATCCATAAGAAGCATTTTGAAAAAGTCCAAATTTTTAAACCCCCGCTGCTTGTACAAATTTGTTTGAACCCTTCTAACCATAGGGCATTCATCCAGGAATATGACTTCTTAACTTTCTCTAATTTTTTTAAATTTCTTAAAACATTTTAAATACTGGGGGTCAGAAAAGACTTCATGCCCTCCTTCATTGACCACTCCTGTTCGATGTGATGACCCCCGACTACTGACGTCTTGTATAAGCGACCCCTAAGCATGATTTTAAGTATGTACATCGCAGTCTTCAACTTTCTTATCTTCGCTACCGTCTGCGTATACGGCGAGCAAAGTGTTTTGACATTTATCACACTGCATTGTCGACATAAGTTCTGTGTGTGTATGTCAGTTTGTAATAGCACTGCGACATTTGTAATTGTTGTAATCCAATTACAGCAATGCAACAAAAACAACGACAACATTAACACACAAGGCAGCCATCAGGAGCGTGTGAAGCGTGTGCGCACAATTTATTTAAAACTATTTTCGAGAGCCGATTAAACAATCTTCACATCACACGTTGTTGTTGTTGTTGTTGTTGTCGCTACTTCTGTGGTTGGTGTTCATTTATTGCGACAAGTTGTTGTAAGTTTTGGTATTTTATGGGAATTACAAGACAATTTCAAATGATTAATGCACTGATTGTTTGCTAAATATGTAATTTTTTTTACTTTTTGGGAAAATATTCAGGAAAAAATTTCGCACTTTGCTTGTACAAAAGAGATTATGAAATATTTTAGTTGCTTAAATGCTTTGTATATTAATTTGTTTTAATTTATAAAATTATATTAAAAATATACCTTCTGTAATTATATTAAAAATAAACCTACTATAATGCCTTATATTTTTTAAAAATTTAGTTAAGAAAAACATGTTATTTTTCCGCAATTTGACAACTTAGATAGCTTTATACAAAGCAAGATTATAAACTTATAGTAATTAATTTTTATACAGTAGTTTTTTATATATAGTTAATAAAAATTAGTTATGCAACTTCCATATTACAGCTCGTCTAACCTGACTATATCAAAATTCTAAAAATTTTTATAAAAATGTATTCTATTATTTAATTTTCATTGCATAGTATCACAATGTATTCCCTACGTTACTGTTCACAACGTCACTATTCACTACGTTTCTATTCAGAACGTCACTACTGAATATGTCACTATTCAAAACATTACTATTCATAACGTAACTATTAAATATTTTTTAATTTCAATATATCGTTTTTATGCAATACTATTTCATGAATAAAAAGTATTCATCTTTAAGAAAATCTAATTTCACTTCTACTGCTTAAGGTTGACGCCATCATTTGTTTTTCTGCACCTTCGGCAATACTTTCGACACATGATTTTTCATCCGTTTTTTTCTTATCATTGAAAAGATCAGGTTCAGTTTGATGTATCTGAACCACACGTTCATTCGACTTGTCTGAATTAATCATATTGCTTTAAACTGATGCTCTCAACTACATTTTCCGCCATTCCAAATCTATCTATGCAGTATCATTTCAGCAACTCGATTGTCATCCTGAACTTTGGCCCATACGTAACTGTCTGGCACAGCCACCGTCATTTTTGTTCTCTACGGCCAAATCCAAAATGTTTATCGCCAAGTTGTAAACCATTTCTTGAGGAATAAACCAGGAAATCTGTTCAGAATCGAATGCCGTCACCTCGGGTCATCACAATGGATTGGAATCGATGGAATTGATTCATTTTAGCCTTATTCTTATCTAAGGGTAACACTAGCACATAACTCAATCGACAGTGTTCATTTCAAGACTTCTAACCGAGGATTATATACAATAAAAAAATTCACCTCTTCCGTTTCCTTGCGAAACCAATTTCACATTGTAATAATAATTTGCTTAATTTCACAAAAAAAAAAAAAAACAATGAAAAAAATAAATAAAAAAAGAATTTAATCCATTGATTTGAATTGCCAAACAAATATTGACCACAAACACGTGATTGACGTGATGAAGTACGCTCTCAGTCCTAGCTACATCCTGCTACAAGCGCATGCTGCTGCTGCCGCCAGTTTGACAGAGTCATTTAAATATTTAACAAATGCGAGTAAACAAAACTGCAATTTAGTGAAATCCGCTATTTACCTTGAAGCGTGTGGAGCGGCACATGAATATCGGTTTAGTTTGGGACAAAATCAAACGGTCATACGACAGCAACAGCAACAACAACAGCAGGCACATTGATTGGCGGTTTAGCAGTTTTGATTGCAAATTGCCAAAAAAAATAAAAAAAATATCCATGATAAAAGTCAAATCCAGCGGAAAATGAGAATGAAAAAATAACGCATATGCATGTGGCGTTGGATCAACAAACATGTGCAAATTAGAGTGGACCTTAAATGAAATAAATCTAAAATTTTGTGTGACTGTCGTGGCTATAATGGTAAAAATGTACGAAGCACGAAGCAGGCTAAAACTAAGCATAAGAACCCAATCGCTTTGATATCTTCGATGTATTGAAACATGAGTGACACACTTCAATTGCATTTCTATTAACTGAATGCTTAAAGTGTTACCTAATTGTTTATGCGTCACTATCGTTTCATACCAATACTAAAATACATAAAAATTGCTTACTGCTATGAAACTTAAACTAAAAAAATTATTTTATAATTCCACTTTATAAACCAATTGAAACATGAGTGACGCATTTCAATTGTGTTTCTATCAATTGAATGTTTACACTACTACCGTTTTGTCATGTAATTCATTTAAAATAGGATCATAAATTTTTATACGTCACTTACGTTTCAAGCTAACAATTTAAATGGATGAAAGTTTACAATTGAAACACAAGTGACGCATTAAATTGTTTTAAAACAGTTGTCGTTTTATGGTACTTTTTACGTATAACATTTTGTCCTGAAAAATTATATTTGTAACTCATGTTTCATACCACTTTTTACAAACCATTTTTGTACAGACATTACTCTATGATACCTCAATAAAGAAACCTTATAAGAATGTTATATTAGGCTTGGACGTAAATTAAATTTAAAAAACTTTTGAGCGTCACTCATATATCAAATATACTGTTATTTGAAACTCTTTTTAGTTCTAATTTTTCATCAAGTCACATCAATTACAGCTTAGCTAAAAAATAATTAAAATAAAATTCTAATGAAATGAAACATAAGTGACGCTTCAAATAAATAAGTATAATTAAGTTTAAAATTGTTTTTTTATATTAAATATTTTGTGAAATAAATAGGGGAAAGTGGGGAATCGTGGGCCATGGGGAATCGTGAGACACCGCCACCTTTTGGCAGTATGTCGAGATAAATAGTTAAATGCAACTGTAATCGTTTTCTCTTAGCCTCAACTTATTTTTACATTGGTTGGTGACAAACGTACGCGTTTTATTTGCTTTGTACAATACTCGCCCAAAAAAAAGTATCTGCAAAACTTTTTTTGCGTGTTTGATTTCCATCATTCTTGGACGAATTGCTACGACAAAACACAGGTAAATATGTTTTTTATTATCGTTAGACCTTTGCCTTTCAACATACAAAAGTAATTTTGCATGACACTTCAACAAGTCAATTACACGCCGTTGTTTTGCAAAAAGTAGCTTGTGGGGAATCGTGAGCCACTTTTGGTGGGGAATCTTGGGCCACCCGTGTTTTGACAGTTTTCGTATCAATACACATTTGTATGTTGTGTTTATGATGTTTTGTGCAAAATGGAGGCTGTGAATCAATAAATAAAACAATAAATACATATTTTGCATCAAATTTTCCTATTTCTTTGTTAATTTTCAGCTATCATGCCACGCTATTATTGCGTATCTGATTGATCGTGCATAACCCTTCTTCTTTATTTTGTCGATTAAAATAACTTTACTTGTCATTTCAACTAATTCAATAAAGTTTTGCATCATAATTGTTTGATTTTTACTTAATTACGGCGGTGGCCCACGATTCCCCACCATTTTTGAAAATCGCAAAAACACTAATTTTTTTCAAACCACGAAAAGTCGGAAAAAACAAAAGAATTGTTAGAAAGTGTAATAGTCAAAAGTTACCTAACTTCATGTAAAATAACATACCATATTACAATTTGCAAAATTTTTTATTTTTTTTGAAGATATTTAACAAAATAAAAACGTGGCCCACGATTCCCCACCTTCCCCTACTTATTCAGAATATCCTCGGTGGGAAATAGGTTAAAATACAAAGAAACGCACTTTTATTAATGGAATGAAATATGAGTGACGCTTTTATTTGATGATTTGATGAATAATTGTGTAATTACTCTTATAGATTTCGGGTTGCTAACTCGTAATAGAAACTTCACTCACATTTTCAAAAACTAGTTTTATGCGTATGATTGGCCAAACAGAAAGTTATTGCTCATAGTGCGCTACACTCTTCTCGGGCATGTGACAATTATCCTGTCTCCCGTTGTCACCACCACACCACAAAGTTTGACATTTTGCATCAACTGTCAATTCATGGAATGGTAAAATCCCATTTCATTTGGTCGAACGTCTGCTTTTGTTGTTAGGTCTATTTTAGTTTTTTTTTTGTTGTTGTTTTTTGTTATTTTTTTTTTTTTTGTTACACGTTTGATGAAATGGTTATCTAATCATGACCAGGTTGTAAATTCAATAAGGGTTTTCCAAAATGACCACCAGACAGATAAAGTGATTTAGCGGATGGACGGACATTAATGCGAATCAACGTGATGAGGCTGAAGGGCACAGTTACTGCGGTAATTTGGATTAACGCGGATACGGAGATAGGTACATACTCGTATACATGACATTATCTTCTTCATTTCATCTATTTGGTACTGTTTTATGTTGCGTTTAATTGGGCAAAATGCAAAATTTTGGGCTGTCATTGATGAGAGAGCGTATAGCGAAGATCATATTACTGCAATTAGACTGCAGTAATTGACACGGTAATCGGCATTGACATGCATAAATTGTTGTACGTAAGGCAACAAGGGATTAATGATTCTGGTATTTACATTGTTCTGAGCCTTTACTGAAATCATCTTTCATTAAACTGTCAAATATTATTAAAGAAACATTCTTGATTTATGTATTTATTTATTTTTCGAAATTTTAGCTCTTCAATGACAAGCACTTTCCGCCTCGCTCGACACAATTGTGTCAGTTTATCACCACCACACCGCAACTGTCACTTTTCAAGAATTCTCATTGACCAAAAAAGAACTTTTGTTAAGTGTCGCGCTGCCACAACAGAATATGTTTTTACGTATTTTAACTTCTCTCCCTCATTTTTGTCCACTCTACTTACGTTATGGCAAACTACTACGTTACGACGTTCTTACTTTTACTTCACGTAACGTATAATCGCATAAAAAATTCATTTCTTATTTACCGTAAATGTAAAATATGCCAAAGAAATTTTAGTTTTCTACGTTTTTTTTTTTTTCTTCTTTTGCACTTTGGTGAATTTGTTGTTATTTTAGGAGCGTGTTTTGCATAAAAACACAAAACATCCAGCTGGGTTCTGTTAAGTGGTGGACGTACGTATCAGCATCAAGTACACGTTATAAAAGTTGCATTTTTTCTTGTACCCTACACATTTTTTGAAATTGGAAGTTTTGAATTTTTGCACAGAACATTTTAAGTATATACTACTTATGTTCTCGAAGCTTAAAAGGGACACATTTTATACGTAAGGAAAGCTAACCGCTTAAATTCTAAGACAAATCATCCTTTTTAGCTTGACTTATTTCAACTTACAGAAATAATTCTCCATCTTATGCCCCAGATAGACGGCAGCTCTAATGCACATTACAGACGCAATAATGTGAAACTTTTTATTGTATGATCTTAGGCATTTTTTGAATACATAGGTACTACTTATGTTATCGAAGCTTAAAAGTGACGCATTTTATGCGGAATAAAAGTTAACCGCATAAATTTTGGGATAAATCATGCTGTTTAATTTGATTTATGTCAACTTACAGAAATAATTCTTCATCTTAATCTTTTAAAGACTCCTCTGTAAAAGACGTCGCTGAAAAAAAATAAATTTCAAGCCCTCGGGCTATCTGACTTTCTTCAAAGTTAGTCCAGCCACTAAAAGACGCCCATCAAAGAATATGCAATAACCTTTTTCTGTTTTTTTTAAGCTTCTCGAACACCAAAAAAATTGAACGACTGAAATTCCTTGACCCTCCCACCTTCTTACCCTTTTTATCTTTTCCCTTTGAGTGTGGATGGCTCCTAAGTCATTTTACAAACTTCACAACACTCACCAAATTTATTTTGCACTTTGACTTTCATACAACGTTGTCGACACAACTTTTAACTTCAAGAATATTCTACAAAAATCTAGCTCCTCTAAGTTTCTTTTCACACAAAAGTTTAAAAGACGACTCCTATGGCAATTGTATTGAATTAACATTTTTCCTTAAATTTTGATAGACATAGTGTAGCGCTTATCATGGTTGTAATATACCGAGTATAAATTTTTTGCTTGTTTGGTGAGATTCTCTTATTTGGTCTTATCAAATATTCAGTAAAATGTTTGAGATATAAAAAAGACAAAAACTTAATTTATTTTGACTTTTATAAAAATTGGTTTTTTTTAGAGATACCTATGGTAAATAAATTGTAGAATCAAATATGTAAAATATAACCTAAAATTTTACTATTAGTTCTCTGAAATTAAATCTAAATTAATTATTTAATAGTGAAAAGTTTTCTCAAATAACGTCAAATAAATCTCAATTACGCCCTCTTGCGACAAGCCATCTGCGCTGTTTAACTTTAAACGAGTAAGTATAGTACAATACGAAAGCAGAACTAGAAGTCCGAATATACTTACATAACTACTAAAAAGAGAAGAAGAT
Organism: Calliopum simillimum; assembly: GCA_951812925.1. Taxonomy (NCBI): domain Eukaryota; kingdom Metazoa; phylum Arthropoda; class Insecta; order Diptera; family Lauxaniidae; genus Calliopum; species Calliopum simillimum. The sequence continues at coordinate 40,501,824 of OX638368.1, forward strand.
TCTTGTATATATTACACAATCAGAATTTTCATGTAAAACAGAAAGTACATTCAACATAGTTTTTACTAAAACCATCATAATAGTTCGCGTACCTATAGCAGAAAGTTATGAACAATTTAGTAGCAGTTTGATTGCAGTACAGTGTAGATGGCAAAATATGTTCAAAGTAAAGATGAGTTATGGTTTTGAATTTATGACATCAAAGTATATAGTAGACAAAAATATGATCGGCATAAATGTCGAATAAGTAGTTATTTTTATTGAATAAAGAGACTACGCATGGCCTTACCGACTTCATTACATTGATTGTTTATTTGAAAGTTAATTTATTTTCTTGGGCTGTGAATTGATGCTCCCTTTCAAAATCTTATAATGTAATTAGTCTTTTTTATAAATAATCGTGTGTGCTTTAATTTACCTGCAATATTTTTAATTCAAAAGAAATAATCTTCATTTTTCCGTGCTGTAACAAACCGTCCGCATTATGCATTGTGAAACGACTTAACAAGTACAGTACGAAATAAGAGAAAGAAACAAAACCAATAACGGAAAGGTTCTTGTACACCACAAAGTATATTCTAGAGTACCTAATTGCTAGAACAACAAGGGTGTCTATGTGTTGCAGAAATTTTGTGTAGCTATTACTTAAACCATAAAGAAAGCAAAAATTCTCCCCGTAGATTCTGTATGCTAGTATGATAACAGTCGGTTTGATTTGATTTCATTTTTCATTTACTTCTTAACTCACTTTCGGCCGCTGCACACAGGTGCCAATCGAAGTAAAAGCTGGCCAAAAATGTAATTCTGCACGTAAACTTTTGAAAATCAGTTTTTAGGCACTAGGGATAGTGAGTGCAACTTGTGAGCAAAAATAAGTTGAGTTCGGACAAGGGGGCGTGGCACCTCCCATATAAGCAAAAGTTTCAAAATGCTATACTAAAAGCGTTTTTTAAGATAAGCCGTCTAAATTTCATTCAGATACTAAAAATATTAAATGCAAGCTTTGAACAAAAGCTAGGCGAACTAGGACAAGAGGGCGTGGCACCTCCCATATATTTAAAAAATTCAAAATACAATACAGCCATTCCATGCCCAGCGTAAAAAGATCTGCTACACCCCTTCCGATTTCGCTGAAATTTTGTTTCATGATTTTGTTTCATGCCTCGTCTTCAAGAAAACTTTGCGATTTTTTTTGTGGCTTGTGGAAGGGTGCAAACTGTGGAAAAATCTGTAAATTGTGACAAACTCTCCTCAAATAATTGTCAATAACTTAGACATTTTTTAACCGATTTTTATGTTCAGACCACTCTTGGAAAGGTATTGAATTATATATATATAAGCTCAAGATAAAATTTTTCGTATTTGGTAAAAAGTACTAATTTTACTATTATTTTAGTACTAAGCTACAAAAAACGTATCCAGGTACCTTTTTTACCTTCCAAAATATATTTTTTGGAAAGAAAAATTCTTTCACATGAAAAAATTTCAAGAAGTTATCTTTCAAACTACGGCTGCAATTTCACTAAGAGCATCCGGACTGGCAGAATCTCTCGCTGTGAGCAAGCATAGGAAGCAAAGTAGCAAAAAGTAGCACCCAATTTTTTCACCAACTTTAGAAAAATCATTTGACAAAAAGACCCCGTTGTCGCGAGAGTGGAACCTGGTGGAACTTTTTTTGTAGCTCTATGACTCTCCAATTTGTATCTTTTGCAGCTAACCTTACATCATGTATTCAAAAAACCACTAATATTTTCTAATTTAGTATCGATTAACATTATTTATGTACCTGGGGGGTGTCCTCCTTACTATCCAATGACGTTTTTAACATTTTTTTGTTTCGGAAACCAAAAACAACGCATACAATATTACTCTTGCAAAGAAGAAAAATAATCTGCGCTAGGAACTACGACTTTGCGTTAAGGTACAAGAGAGGCAACTCGATATTACGTAATATTTCAAACGCCAAATCATGCGCTGGTGTTCTCTTTACAAAACTAGGCTGAAAAAATAGTCGAAATCGCAAGTCGATTTCACGATTTTTGGCCAGCTTTTACTTCGATTGGCACCTGTGTGCGCTGTTCGATTAATCAAACAGTAAAATTGTCCATTTTCAATCACTTTTTAAACTATGAAAGTAAATAAGAAAGATTGTTAGTGTCCTATATTACCTTAATGTTTTGGCTGTTAAAAAATTTTATTTACCACTTACCCCACCATACTCCAGTAGTTTGACGGGGGTGGTTGAAGAATACCTTGTCGATAGAACTTTTTTCAAAAAATTATTTAAAATATAAAATAATGGCACTAAAAAAAATTTATGATAAGGTTTTAGAGCCAAATATTCAACCCAAAAATCAACACTTGTTATCTCACCTGATAGGCCCACGTATGAGTCAAAGTTAATGTTCGATTGATCGAACGTTTTCCGTTAGCCCATACCGCAAGATACCATACAAATATGACAAAACCTGATTGGTGAACACATTATAATCCGTCAGCCGGAAGGTGAATATATTGCAAGCAGGCTACCTATAAGTCTCGTGATTCTTAAATTCGCAAAACTTTACACCCTCTCTCCGGTTTGTGACGGTAACGTGGAATAAAGTGGGTACATTTTTTCGAATTTTCAACTTGATTTGACAGCTAAAGCTTTTAGAAAAACCGCTATAAGTTGGAAACCATTATAGGGATTTCAGAAATAGTGGTGTCATATGAAAGGTATTTTAATAAGCTCTAAAATTGTTGTACAAAGGGTTTTAATTCATAATACATTATTAATTCGGACTTTGAATTTGGAGACTAAATTCTTACAACAATTGTCAAAATATTCCCTACGAATAACTGCTGAACTTTCGAGTGATTTTTGCTCTTCAAGAATTTTTTTTTTTTTTTAATTGCGTAGAAGGGAGTGTCATTTTACGGTCCATTGCAAAGTGAAATAAATGCCCTTAAGACGATAAGATCTTTTATGTGGTTTTGAATGCGTTACAACTCAGCGAAAAACAATAGTTTTAAGAATAAATTTGATGTCAATATAAGCCTAAAATTTGTCCTGTGACTTTTCAAGAAAAATTTATTGTATATCAACAGAAAAAAATGCACCAAAATATCTTCTATTGCATTTAATTTTAGTAAGTATGTTTCAGACTCTTGCCGCAAAGCTGCAACAATTTTTCAAACGCCTATATCAATCATAAAACTTTAACATTTTTTAATTTTTAATAATGTTTTTGTAATTTTTGTGCCCAACTTTACCGCATAAAACACAGTCATATTTTTGATTGTGAATTCATATAAAAAGGGTCTGATTAACTCATAGCCCAAGCTGAATACAATACATAAAAACAAGAACAGCGGCAAAATTGTTACTTTTGTAACTTTTGGGAGAAAAAATATCTTTTGTTGTAATACAATGTTGTAGCTACCACCAAAAACCAAAAAAAAAAAAAAAAAAAAATGGAAAAATATGCGCTACATTATGTTAATGAGTTGCTTTTATATGTTAATAATTAAAATTGCAATTCTAGGGAGAATTTTAACCGAAAAATGTGCTTTATACACGTTAACCATAACCTGTTCGCTCTCTCTCTTCCTAGTACACTCTCTGTAAATACTTAACCGCACATCATGCATTTTGTTTTTGCTACATTTTTTCTGTAAGTTAACCTCAATGATTTGAGGTTGTTAATGGTTGTTGGCTTAAAGATAAAACAAATTGGCTTTTATGCATAAGAAAAAAAAAAAAAAAAATTTACAAAACTAAGGCATTTACATTTGGGGTCCTTTTTAGAATAAATGAAAACTTCTTATTCATTTAGTTACGCGTTTTTAGTAATTTATTAATTAATTTTTTTTTTTTTAATATTCAGAAACAACATTGACAATTAGTTAAAATGCTTATTTTTCATATAAAAACATATTCTTCAAGGCGTCATATTTAACATTTCTGTGCAGTCATAAACTTTCGATATAGTTTTCCTAATTTTCACTCAGCTATTTTCGAATTAATGTTTAATGCCCTAGACAGACGACAGCTTAATAGCCTTATCATGTATGACGAACGAATCGTTTTACTGATTTTCAAATGCTTATATCCTCCAAGTTAACAGATGATTTGAAGTTTATGCTTACAAACCTTATTCTTTGAACTAAAATGAACGCTTAGGTTATAGTAAGTTCTTAATAAAAAGTTTTAATAAGTTGATATTAATGAGTGAAAATCAGTCACTTTATTCGTTCGTCATACATGATATGGCTATAAATCTAGATTATAGATGTAATAATGTGCATCTTTTTATTGCATGATTTTGGGCGTATTTAATACATATTTCACAGACATTGACTAAAAGAAAATTCTCAATTCAGGGTCCAAAAAATTCTTATTAGCTTTTCTGATGCTTATCTCACTGACTGATTCCATTTCAATTCAACCGGTGAGTGTGCACTTAGGTTTGCAAATCAACTTCAATCTAGCAAAATATTTTTCTACAATCAAAATAAGGGAACATGTATTTTTTTTTTTTTGGTTTGGACCAAAATTGGGGATTTTATGGCGTTTTGTAGGAATTTTGCCGAAAATTTAATTTTGAAAAATTCATGGAGTTTAATCGGTTTTTTCAACCGCATTTCTTTATTTATCAACTGATTTACATGAATCAAAATTTATTTGGTGCACAATGAAATTCTTTTAAGTAATAATTAAAAAAAAAATTTCTTTAACCCTTACTTTCCTTAAAATTGATGTTTATATTTTACATAAAAATGCTAATTTTCTCAAAAACACCATCTTTTTTTTCTCGAAAATTTGCACAGTAATAGTAAAGCACGTCCTCTTTATTTCAGTAATAGCGGTTTTCTTGCTTTTTTTGTTATAAGTGTAAAATTTGCAATTTTTAACGTTAATATTAAGTTCTTCTATACAAAATGAATAATAAAAATTACACAGTTCAATTTTCACTTTCCTAGACGGTTTTGCGATACTGATTCCGAAAATGGCACTTACATTCTTCTACCATTTTTGGTTTTCAAGATATCTTGAAAAACTTGAATAAAACCCATAAATTTGAAGAAAACCGAATTCTTTATTTTTGAGACACAAAATTCATTTATAGTAAGTTAGATGGAACTTAAAAATACTCACGGTATAGAAAACCAAGCATTGTTTGTGTTTTTTGCGATTTGACCGTACCTTGGCTTTTGGTTTTCTTCGAAAGATCTCGGAATTTTTATTAGTTTTTTTTTCGATTACTTTTGTGTAATTGTGTTGTGCTGTTCTGGCTATGTAACAAGAAGTTAACCCTCTGGTTCCCTCACTCTTCCAAACATGGCATTTTTGAATACTTTTGCATTTCTTTGCATTTTTCCACTGTTCAATTTTGTTTATTCTAAAGGAATAAAGTTCATCAACAGCAAAATTTTTAATTGAATAGCTGGTGTCAGTTTTAGCACTTGAGTTAGAAACTCACAAGCAGTCTGGATAGCAGCCGTGTGGTCATTTCACAGACTATGATGTGTCGCGAAATTACATGAAGCAATCGAAAAAGAAACTAATAAAAATCCCGATAACTTTCTAAGAAAAACAAAAGCCAAGGTACGGTCAATTCGCAAAAAACACAAACAATGCTTAGTTTTCTATACCGTGAGTATTTTTAAGTTCCATCTAACTTACTACAAATGAATTTTGTGCCTCAAAAATAAAGAATTCGGTTTTTTTCAAATTTATGGGTTTTATTCAAGTTTTTCAAGATATCTTGAAAACCAAAAATGGTAGAAGAATGTAAGTGCCATTTTCGGAATCAGTATCGCAAAACCGTCTAGGAAAGTGAAAATTGAACTGTGTAATTTTTATTATTCATTTTGTATAGAAGAACTTAATATTAACGTTAAAAATTGCAAATTTTACACTTATAACAAAAAAAGCAAGAAAACCGCTATTACTGAAATAAAGAGGACGTGCTTTACTATTACTGTGCAAATTTTCGAGAAAAAAAAAGATGGTGTTTTTGAGAAAATTAGCATTTTTATGTAAAATATAAACATCAATTTTAAGGAAAGTAAGGGTTAAAGAAATTTTTTTTTTAATTATTACTTAAAAGAATTTCATTGTGCACCAAATAAATTTTGATTCATGTAAATCAGTTTATAAATAAAGAAATGCGGTTGAAAAAACCGATTAAACTCCATGAATTTTTCAAAATTAAATTTTCGGCAAAATTCCTACAAAACGCCATAAAATCCCCAATTTTGGTCCAAACCAAAAAAAAAAAAATACATGTTCCCTTATTTTGATTGTAGAAAAATATTTTGCTAGATTGAAGTTGATTTGCAAACCTAAGTGCACACTCACCGGTTGAATTGAAATGGAATCAGTCCACTATTAATCTTGTTATTGATGATTTAGAATATGTTGGCCCCTGAATTGGGAAATTTTCCTTTAGTCAATGTCCATGAAGTATGTATTTAATAAATGCCTAAAATCATGCAATAAAAAGATTCGCATTATTGCGTCTATAATCTAGATTTAAGTTGTCGTCTATCTGGGGCATAACATTTTATAATAAACTATATTTTTGTGTAATATATTCCATGCAGGAAAAAAAAAATGTTATTAATTGTCCACCATCAAAGATACATTAATGTCAACATCATATGCTAGGCATGTGAGCCATCCTAATGAAGGTCCATTTGCTTTGTTCCTTTTTTAATATTTCGCTAAATGATGCATTCGTTTAAACAGATTAGGAGTTAATGTTCCAGTTAAGGTCACAGTTTATTTCAATTAAAAGAATTTTGTATGAAGACTTACTGAAACTGAACCGCATTGCACAGGGAAATTCTTAAGTACTCGAAATTCCTCTCTTACTTACACTGACCATTTTCTTTACAGACCAGAAAAAAAAAAAATGTTTTATAAAGGTGCCGCTAGGAAAATGTCATTCGTTTCTAACAAAAGTGCATGCAATTTAAAATTACTCTTGAACCACCTTATAAAGGGTGTCCCATAATTCACGCAAGATTTAATTTTGCCCTAATGTCTCCAACCAAAAAAGAAAATGAGGTTAAAGGAAAACACTCAACGATGCATCAACAAAAAAAGCCAGATCTATACGATATCGTTATGGAGTTTTCAACAAAAGAGTGCGTATGTTCCAGCTAAGCTATGGAGGTCATCTGCACAATATTTCATACGCTACCCTATCATATGAACTTAATTATCTAATAAAAAAAATACAGCTGAAAATAAGAGATTGTTTTTTCTATTTAAAAGAAATCTTGCGTGAATTATGATACACAAATTCTTTATAAACTAATATTTCTTCGCCATCCACCTCAACATCATAACCACAAATTTTTTAAAATTTTTAGCCGAATGTGGATTTTATTTTTTCGAACATTTGACTACAATATATTACGTTATTAAGGCAGAAAGGGAACAATATACTCGTATGAATATTAAACTAAAAGTGTTCAAAAATAAAACAAAAAAATAGGTACATAATAAGTAAAACATTCGTGCACCATAAATCCAGGATATCCTACACATTTCTGGGACATTTTTTATATTGCAAACGATCATAAAACACGTGACTGTCCCGAAAAGTCCGGGACGCGTACGGACTTTGGGTCAGCCTACTCTAACTGGACTTTCAGCCATTTCGCAGTGTACTATGCTATAAACATATTTGCTCGTAACAGCAATTTTTGTGCACAAAATGCACTATCGATCAATAATTTTCAAATGTTGCTAGGCACTTCTTATTTCGATTGATACAGCCTTCTTTTCATTCATATCAAATTTTACTAGTTTTGCTTATATTCTGATTATTTTACAATTTAAATTAATTTCCTCTTAATACCTTTATCGAAATATTATTTCAAACTACTATTTTTTAAGCTAGCCCAAAAATATGCAATAAAAATGTTTGAAACTTTCCACTGCCATGAATGTTTAGAATTTGCATTTATGCAGTGTATACTTTTCGGCGCCTTTTTTTTCAATTAGACTAGACTCTAGCTTCAATTTGCATTATCAAAGAAACTTTAAAATAGTTATCTGCATTACTTAAAGTAATTACATACTTTAATTGAAAAAGTAGACTCAATTTAATACATTTATGATAGACAGACAGTACGACAACAACATCAGCAACTTGAAAATTCAAGCTTAATGAAAAAACTTAATTAAAAAGCATTTAATAGTTACACACCCGCACATATGACGAGAGCAAACGCGTATATGTTGCAGCAAAAAACGAAAAATAAATCCATTTCACGAACACATATAAAAAAAATGCAAAAAAGACTGCGAAAAAAATACAAATTGAACAAAAAAAAATTTAAAAAATTTTTTCTCCTGCACAGATTAATATCACATAAACCTCATTAAAATGTCAGCTTGCTGCTGCTGCTTTTTCCGCGGCTGTTGCTTTTTTGCCATTTTGAATCTATTTTTTTTTTTTTAATGCCACAAACTGAAGTTTCTGCAACTTCATATTTGATGTGCAACAATTTATCAAAAACCAAACAACGCCACAGCTAAACTCCCACAACAGACAGTTACATATATGTATATACTACATACTAACAAATGCATATACATAAATATTAACATGTAAGCATTTGTACAGTGAGTAAATCATCTTGACAAAAATAATTTTTTCTTCTTCACAAAATTAATTTTTCGAATGTTTCTTTTATTAAAGAAATTTTAATATTTTTTGACTTTTGCAACATTTTTTAACTTAGCAATATTTTTGTTTGACTTTGTCAACAGTTATCGGTACATGTTACATTCCACGAATTACGCAACATTTATGAACATTGTCAACATTTATCTAAAATTACAAAATGTTTCGTTTTTTTGTTTTGCAACATTTTTCGAATGTTTGCACAATTTTCGAGATTGTAATATTTTCTACCATCTTCGTATTTATCATTTTGTGACCTATTCGATATATTTCATCTCTCGAAGTCGTTGGAGAAAACAGCCCTTAGAATAGTTTATGAGGACTCAAACAGTATTCCTTTATTTTCAAATTTTTTAAAATTTTGCGACTTTTTTAAAATTTCTATGATCTTAGGATCTTTTCTGTATCTTGAGTATTTAAAGACTTTGCAAGCATACTCCAAAATATTCGAGAACTTAAACTTTTTTTTGACTTTATCGATAATGCTTACCATCATATTTCTACATCACTGTGGACTGAATTTGCGCGAATTTTTTTCTGTTTTTTCACTTAACAACATTAAATAAAAAATTAATAAAAATAAAACGTTAAAGAAAATCATGGAAAACTTAACATATATGCGAGAAAACACGGAAATAATTCATTTTGGAGGAAAGCAAAGAAAAAAAAAAATACAAAATAAAGGAAGAAAATATTAAGATTGCTTACTGTATCCCTTAAGTGTGTGCAATTTTTTTCATCAGACTGATAAACCAATATACAAACAGCCATCTAAGGCAAACAGTTTGACAGATCTGCTTCACCTCTGCTTAAGCCACAATTTTGCCTGGATGGATGGTTGGTTGCCTGCCTGCCAGTTTCCTACTTGATGCGCAATTCGCGTGTGATACCAATAAATTTATTACACGCTCATAAGCGTGAAAGAGAAGGCTGTCGCTTTAGAAAAAGAAAAAAAAATACGAAATGTAATATAATGATGTAACCGCACTTTGTAGTAAATTATATTTACAGGAACATACGCACACACGCTTACAAATAATCCAAACACACACACACATATGAGCAAACACAAACACACAAATACATCATATGTGAATTAACGCACGCATACACTCGTCAACAAAGCAACATAGCAAAAAAAGAGGCAGACTAACGAAGCTTGCGATTACGATGACGCCGACTCTGAGTGTGGTGGTGTGTAGCCATCTACCCAGCAAACATTTTCAATCGCGGACAATCTTCCATATTTTTGGCGATGCATTTTAAGCTCTTCTACGCGAGCTTTCCGCGATAAAAATTTTCCGCGAGTAAAAGAAGATTCCTCCTTACACTCTTCTGGAAGATTATTGCGAATCAAACATCTTCGCGATGAATATACAACTCTTCCGGGAGAGTTTTGCGCGACAAATCTTCAGCGCGAGTAACAGAAGAATCTTCCTTACTTACACTCTTATGGAAGATCATTGCGAATCAAACATCTTTGCGATGAATATACAACTCTTCCAGGCGAGTTTTACGCGACAAAACTTCAGCGCGAGTAACAGAAGATTCCTGCTTACACTCTTCTAGAAGATCATTGCGAATCAAACATCTTCGTGATGAATAAAAAACTCTTCGAGGCGAGTTTTGCGCAATAATTTTATTTTCAAAAATGGGTCCAAAATGGTCACTTAGAGTGGTCGAAGACATCTCTGATCATATCCGAAATCTGTTTTCGACCTTTCCCTATCGATTGGTGCAATAAAAATTTTTCACCGAAATGGACCCAAATCGGTCACTTAGAGGGGTCGGAGACACCCCTGGACATGTCCAAAATCTATTTTCGACTTTTTCCCATCGATTGGTGCAATAAAATTTTTTTACAAAAATGGGCCCACATCGGTCACTTAGAAGGCTCGGAACCAAATCTGGTTATGACCAAAATATATTTTCGACCTTTCCCCATCGATTGGTGCAAAAAAAAAAATTCATAAAAAAAGCCCAAAACGAATAAAAAAAGATTCGGCTAAGTCTCTTCTGGATGATGGTTTGAAATCGAACTTCTTTACGAATAATCAACAACTCCTTCAGACGAGTTTTACACGATACAAGATGGCCGACTACGACATGACGTCATCTCCTGAGAAATTTCGAAAAAATTAATAATTTTTTTTTGTAAAAGGCAATATTTCTGAGGCCTGGTATTTTTAACGAAGCAAAATGTCAAACTACACGGTATATTTTTAACGGCACATAAATTTTAACAGTTTATTGTACAAAAATTAGCAATTTCTTATGAAATTATTTTTATGTCGCCATTCCATATATTTTTTTTTTTATTTTTTTTTTCAAGTTTTTTCAAGTTTTTTTTCGCTTTAAAAAACATGTTGCGGAGTCGTCTGTTGACCCTTCCTGGGGATCATTTGCAGATTCATCTTGGGGAGTCGCCAGATGACTCTTCCTGAGGATTGTTTGCGGATTCATTTCGGGGAGTTGTTAGAGGATTCTTCAAAAACAATCGTATTCGGCCGGACAATTTCTCACGCCTGAACATTCGCGGAAGAGTAGAATGCGACTGTCGCGGACGATTGATTTAATCGTCAAGGCGAATCGAATACGATTCTTCCGCGATTGAAAATGTTTGCTGGGTAGTGGCAAATTGTGTAAGACTGACTAACTGTTGATGTCATTCCTTAAGAGTTTTGTCAGAAATGTGTAAAATGTTGTGGTGGTACCTTTTCGCGTCATCTTATGATTTTATGTTTTGAAAACACTTTCTGAGATTTTAATGAGCGGTTAGAAGAGCTCTACGAATCTACTTACACATTATGGTTATACAGTGTTGCCATCTTAATGAAATTTTGAAATACTTTGTGTTCCTAATTTTAACCTTCTTCTTCTTATATTGCACAATGTTCATTTTCAATTGAATAAGATCATCATTTCAATTAAATTCATAAAAACATCATATGTGGGCAAATTCCGCATGTCGGACGTTTTGGTTTTAAATTATGCATACGATTTAAATCGATCAAAATTTTCATCATAAAATAAATTGTCAATAATCAAAATAATAAAATTTGATTTCTTTGGATCGAAAAACAAAAAAAAAAAAAAAACTTACGGTGGTGAGTAAAACAAAATTCTGCAAAATCTTTAAACTTTTAATGAAACTCGGAGCCTTGTCCACTTTAACTTAACTTTATAAAATATAACACAACTAAGAAAGGAAATTCAACTGCTTATTCGAAAAAAACTGCTTATTGGAAATGGACTTACCGTTCTCTTTACAGGTCAGTTGAAGTGAATTCACAACTCGAACAAAAAATTTTTTTTCGTATACGGCAACACTGCACACAAAGAAAGAAAATATTTATTTCCGCTATAATTAAAATCTTTATATCAATACGCAAGACAAAAATTTGTCCTAAATTTTTTACTATGTCAGAAATGGAGCACGACTTTGCATTAAACACCATTAGAAAAGTATATGTGTGTAAATGTGCACAAAGTTAAAATTAATTAAATATTTTGCCATTAAGCCAGGTAAAATTAAGTGCAACTTTTTCAATATTAACAACCACAAAATACGCGGTAGACCTGAAAAGAGGATACAGCACAGAGAGAAAGGCAAAAAGCTGACTGACACAGACTTCATGTTTTTTGTTTTCTTTTCGTTTCGCATTTGTCATTGTACCAGGGATGATAAATGCACTTTTCAATTTTGTACCAAATAGCAAAAAAGTCCTAAAACTGTCCTAAAAGTAGCAAAATTATTTAAAACATTTGTGGTCAAATTTTGACCATTGGGTGATTCTAGTTAATATTAATCATTTGATTCACAAAAACATTTTTCATGTTCTGAAACTTGTGTAAATTAGTTTTTTTTTTTTTATTTAAAGAAAAAACCTGTCGGACGTTTCAATCAAAACAAGCGGTCAAAATTAAACACCTTAATTTTTTTTTATGCAGGGTGCTTCTGGTAGGTGATAGAGTTGGCCTAGACTTACAAAATATTGCGCCCGGGAAGGGTTTTAAAATGTACCCTTCTGGAGTTATTTGTAAAAAACTGTTTTTCTGACTTGTTTAACAAAAAAAAAAAAAACTTTTCTTGGGTCACCCTAACGTTTTAGAGACAACTTTTTTAAGGTTAAGCTAATTGTATGTGATTTTCAGGAATGAATTTTATTTATAGTTTTTAAAAAAATTTCGCAATGTGCTAGACCTTAAAATTGATATTTCCAAATTTATTTCCAAATTTTGACTTTGGCTGCCAAATTTTTTTTAAAGTTAAAGTTTATAATTTTTTTTTTTTCTTTTTTTGGATACCTCGTTAAATTTCTTTTGATTCAGTAGTACACTTAAAATTCCAATCTTTGAAAAATTCAGAAAAAAATACTTTTATGTTTGTATGCGTTGTGCTGCATATGGTGCTCTTTTTCTACTGGAGTTTTCACGTGGATTATTCTTGAAAAATATTTTTTTCTGAGCTCAAATCAAAAAACTGGTATGACAAATATACCATCAAGTTAAAGGAAAATTAATGTGGATTCCAAAACGAATTATGAAAGAAAAGTTAATGGAATCTTTTTCATACTAAAATGACCGCCAAAGTCAAAAAAGGGATTAAAATTTGAAATATCAACTTTAAATGTCCAGAACTTTGCGAAATCCTCTCAAATCTTATAAGACAACTCATATAATAAAATAAAAGTCTGTTACAAAAAAATTTTCTTTAAAACGTTAGAGTAACCCAAGATAATTTTTTTTTTGTATAGCAATTCAGAAAATCAGTTTTTAGCCTATAACTTCTCTGGGAAACATTTTATACCCCCCCACAGGTGCAGTTTTTTGTTAGTTTAGGCCTCCCCTATCACCACCCAGACGCTTCGTAACCTTATATTGTACATTACGCCCTATATATTTTTACAATACATATTTTAAGGACCGCTTTTAACTAATTTAAAAAATATGGTACTCGCTTTGTTACTTTATGACTTCTTATAGCTCAGTCGCAAAGTTCTTTCTTTTCATGTCGGACATTTCACACTGCTATTGCAATTGTTAAAACCTACAAGCTATTTTTGACAGTTGTGCTGATGCAGTCTACTCTGGTCTTTTATGGTCTCTCTTTGGACTACTATGGTTTCCTTCACTAAGAATAATAATGTTTACGCACTCGTCAGTAGAGCTTCTTTGTTTAGTAAATCAGTCTCATCCTTTAGAAGTCTTGTGGACTTTTATCGTTTCTGTTGAAAGAACTGCAGCCTTATTACCTTCGAGCTTACACCTATTTTCGTATATTAATATCATAGTATGGTCTTTCACACTAATATTCATGCACTAATATTCTTGCTATTTTTTATGAGCCATGAAGAGAATGAGCCTTCATTGGATTTTCTCGTTTACTAAATAAAAAAATAAAAATAAAATACTCTGGCAACACTTTTATAGTCCTTTACGAATGCAGAATTAGCAGCAGGATTAAAATTAATTTTGTGCTTTTCTGTTGGGTTTTTCTTATTAGTTTCATCACTAATATGTCTGTGGATTTTATTGCGGAAAGTAATAAAATGTAAAGATTTCCTTTGATGTGATTAAAAAATTGTGAAGTAGCTTTTAATTTGTGCTATCTGTTAAATTATTTATAAGAACTATAACATTCAAGTTAATGAAATAAATGCGTCGCGACTATGGGGAATTAAAACATCGTATATTAGATTTTCAAAAACATTGAAGTGATTTTGAAAACGTAACATGTCTAGGCTTCATTATATTCATGAACTATTAAGCAAATATGATATGAACCCATGAATCTCATAGTAGCTTAAATTTACATGAACTTTTTGAGTTATTTCCATCAAAACTAAAGTTTTTATTGTTAATTCATATACACTTCAACAAGTGCATAAAACGCAAATTAAAAGTTTGTTGACCTTACACCGTGGCCTTTGTATGCGCTTTATTTTTCTTTTGCTGCGATTCTCAACAAATCTTTGCTAAAGCTTAAATATAGTATGCTTCTAAGTTCTACTGGATGTAGGCAAATTCGTCCGATGACAAACATGTGGTGGGTCTTGAAACCTAACGAAAACCAGCCTTTCAAATTTATTGTTTTTCTTTGTGCACTTTAATCATTTTTTGGTAGTTTTGATCCAGTAACTATTCCGAAAAAATATAAAAAAATTCCTTTTTTTATGATGAAAAAATTGAGATATCGCAAACATCATTTCCCACGCCATTAACCAGTGAGAAGGCACAGTCTAAAAAGTTACACGAGCATTGTTTCGAGTGCTTTTTTGTTGTGGAGAATAACATTACCTTCAAAAAAAATTTGATTAAATTAAACTACGAGCATAAGGCATATATTTAGTATTTAAACTATTATATTATAAAAAAGTAGCTAAAGAAGGAGTTTTATTAACAAGTAACTTTACGAACTTTGACCTTTTTTTGGCTGACTTTAAGCAAAAAAAAAAATCATAACAACTAATCACAAAAAAAAAAATTGGTATATTTCATTCTTCTATAAGATCCTGAGATATGTGGCTTACATTTTATGTACTGCACATATCACGTGCTCGGTGCAGAGTAATTCACTACACAAAGTACACGCTAATTTTAAGGACGTACTATATCTACCCGACATCTGTTGTTTCGACTTAATTTTCATCTGTGTTTGTTCCGTGAAGGCTGGCAATATCTGTGTATTCATTTTTGGGGCTTTTCACAATTCTGCTTTCTGTTCTCAAGATCTTATACCAATTTTCATAAGAATCATACTTTTCCTCATAGCGCTTTCTCACGGTTTAATTAGTTAGAATATTCTTTTCATAGTTAAATAAGACAGAATTTTTATAAGTTAAAAAGAAAATGTAGTTGCGCCTCACTTAGATAAAATACATTTTTCTATTTATTTCTACCAATGTATTGTGTAGAGAAAAAGCAAAATAAAAAGTTGCATTATTTTACATATTTCTCAGAAAATATTTATCATATTTCTTTAGTTACAAGGGCGCCTTTTATCGTTTTGACTGTGAACTGAATAAGGTTTTATTTTTATAAATAGTATTTCGATAATAACAAATGCAGAAAAAAACATTTAAAGTGTTAGCGAAAAATTCAATTCATTGTTTTTTTTTTGCATTTATTTCTATTACTTTTCATGAAATTTAATAAATTTTTTTTTTAGTTAAATAATCGCCAAGTGACACAAAAAATATATGCCAAAATCAAATTTTTTTACAATACAACCCCTACAGTTTGAAAAAAGTTCCCAAAATTAAATGCCATTAAATATACAAAATTTTGAATAAAAAAATAAAAAAAAATGTCAAGTGAACATATTAAGAACTACATATGAACATAAATTAAATAAATAATAAAAAAAATGTAATTTAAAAGCTTCTTTATATCAAAAGCAATAAAGAAACGACACAACATAAGGTACGACGACTACGACTACCATGTAATATATTTATGCTCCTTATGGATAATCGCAGCCAATATATCATCCAAATAAAAAAAGAAAAAAATACAAAAATAACATAAATGTTATCCTTATCATCATCGTCATCTTTACTGTCACACAAATACGTACGCACGTTAATACTCGTATATGTGTGAGTGCGTTTGAATTAAAAAAAAACACAGCGCTAAGAAAGCAATAGAGACTACGAAGTACCCAAGGGGAAAAGAAGTACTTCAAAAACCCTTCCGAAGTGCATCTTTTTCACCAATAAGCGCTTCCACTCCGTAAGAAGTATTCTTCCTGTTAAACATTGCATGTCATAGGAGGTAAGCGCGCTTATGCTCACCGCAGCGCTCATTTCTAATGCTGCGGTAAGCGTTTTTTCAATAAAATTAAATATAAAGAAAAAAACTGGCAGCACCAGGATTTGAATCCACAACCGTCCGTGTGATAGATAGAAGCACAATTTTTTTTTCTTACATTTACCAACTCTTTAGACCGCTAGGCCAATGACCGATGATATGAAGAGGTATTTAATTTGTATATTAAGCAAATGTTGTCCAAACAGAATTTGACATTCGAATGCTCCTGTAGCTTTACATAGAATCATTGTGTAATCAGTTTCAATTCAATTAAACAAAAGTAAATAAATAAGAGAAAGGAACATAGAAAAGTGAAATAAAAAATGTTGAATAAAATATAATTTAATAAAAAAAAATAACGCAAAAAAAAAAATAAAAAAAAATTTAAAAAAAAATCACCCGGGCTGGGTTCAAACTCATGTCGTTCTTACTGCAGCCTTATAAAAAATCATTGTGAAATTGCTTCTAAATATTTATGGTGTCAAGCGCTTATGAAGTGCTTGGATCAGAAGCGCTAGAAATTTTTCCTCTTGGGTAGGATCTTCAGTTGTGAAATATATTTTTACTGTTGCTTCTGAGACAAACTTTTTTTTTTTTTTTTGGAATTTTCTCCTTTTTGGGGTAATGTATTTGAGTATTTATGGGAAAAAAATAGCAGAGTTATTTGAGTGTAGACAAGAAAAGAACCCGTAAAAAAGGCAAAATTCTTAAGGATGTTTGAGACGGCTAAGGTAGCACTCGTATCAAATTTGGAAAAGTGCCTGGTTTTTTTTTCTTATTTTGTTATATAAAACAGATTGATTTACTTACTGTTTATTTATATTAAAAACACGTCTTTGTCATTTTATTAAAGTCATAAGTGTATAAAGTCTTTTTAAATTTATTGCATTATTTTTTTTTTTCTACATACATTGATTACCAAAGTTATGTCCTTAAGTTTTCATTTGGAAATAGCGAAATTTTTTCATTTGTATGGTATTACTCATATTATTTTGCAAATTTAAGATTTATCGGGGATTATTATTATAATTGAACTTCGGTCATTTGTTAAGGACCATAATCCTTTAAGACTAAAACTTTATATGATTGAAATTTTGGAAAATTTCACCTGAGCCTGAATCGTAACTGGACTGTATTTGTTATAATATCATAGTCCATGCCAACACACTGTGCTATCGAAAACAGGGCCAGAAAATTTTTTTTGTTTCCGCGGACTTAGGTTTTTGAGTTAATTCAAATTCTGTTATGTTAGGCAATACTGACGGTATAATTTGTTTATCTGAATTGACTCTAGTTCTACAGATATCGTAGCTTTAATTTGCAAAAATATCTATTTTAAGGCATAATTAAAGTAAGTATATCGTACTGACAACTAACGGTGCAATTAATTTTTCCTAATGGCATCAGATAGCCCTAAGTTTCTTGATTAAACCATACCTTTCAACTTTTCCAATTACTTAGATTCGTACATTCCGAGTTATCATCCATTAAAGCATAAACACAAGAATTTTTTGAGCGGAGTTGAAATACCTTTATATCAATGGATGATAGCTCAGAAAGTAAGGACCTAAGAGGAAAAATTTGAAGGTAATGTTTACTAGCGAAGGAAATAGTTATCCGATGCCATTAGTGAAAATAAATTCCGCTGTTTACTGTAAGTGTCTACAACTAGACATCTACAAATTTTGATGTTTTGAGTACACAGAAACATTAAAAAAAACAGCTCTATGCCCCAGTTCAGTTGATTTTTTGAAATGTAATTCCCATCCAATTTTGTAAAAAGTATAAAAACTAGAAAACTTCAAAATTCCATACAAAATATTTAAAACGCTTTTTTCTCAAAACATGAAAAATGTAGATGTCTAGTTGTAGTTTCAACCCGACGATATATGCCTCATTTTTAAACTTTCAGCTAGGATATTTGGAGAACTAGAGTAAATTCGGTAAATCTGATATTATTTTCGAATTCAGTAGAATATGATTATTTGAAATCGACTCCGCAACTCTACTCCGAAAAATCAATGTTGTCCTCTGTAAAAGCATGATTATGATTTTAAAGATATTTTATAAATCTAGGTTCGAATAGCTCACAATCGAGGCAAGCTTGTGTAATTCTGGTGCCGGTTTCAGATTCTGCACCGGAAAATACATCTTAAATTACTGTTTTTGTTTGTTAGTTTTAGTTTTTTCCGTTTTATATTGAAAATTTAATTTTCAATTTTTAAAAATTATATATTGTTGTAAAGAGTTTAATTAGCCCTAATTTTGTTTTCAAGGCATTTGGTGTAAATATATTCTCAAAAACTTTAATTTAATAAAGAAAAAATTGAATTTGTCATTTTTAAAAGGGGATATGTGTCGCTCAGACGAAAATTGTTTTTCTACATTTTTGCCGTTGTGGCAATGGCGCTGGTTGGTCCATATTTTTTCTAAGTAAGCAGATTACGGCTTAATATCAATATTAATTAACCCTCATGCTATGCTCCTCCTAGGAGTTAAAGGAGAATACATACATACATACATCACTAAAATAGCACTCAAATAAGATTTACTAAACTTTTTTCTTAACTTTGTCACCAGTAAAAATTTTGTCACATATCCCCTTTTAAAAATGACCGATTCAATTGCATTAAGGAGGATACGAAAATGACTGCGGAGGTCAAAAACTATGAGAGAAAAATGAAAGTCTAATTAAGCCCTTTGCAATGATACATAGTTTTTGTACATCGGACATCACCTGCCGTAGTTATGGCAAAATAACCATTTCGGCTGTTTTTAGACTTGTCCAAAAAAAAAATTTTGTTTTCACTAAATACCCTCAAGGTATGCTTTCAAATATATATATTTGTATTCTTATTTAAGACTTCAAACTATCATATTATATTAAACTTTGACCATTTTGACTAATGCTTCTTTTTCTTCTTCCTTTTCAGGTATGTACCAATTTTTAACTCAAAACTTTAATCGAAGGAAGGTATTTTTATATGTATGTAAGAGCTTACAATTCGATCCCTTGAATTTAAAGAGCTATGATTAATAATTTTTTAAACTAGCATAAATGGAGGGGTTAGTGACCTTTATGATATATAACATCTGCGTACAAAGTTATTACTCCAATTTAAAACGACTCAGTATTATATATAAATAGGCAAACGAAATCGGTTCAGTCCCTGCTTCTATACCTAAATCTCGACCGATTTGCTATTTTTTTTTTTTTGTTGGAAAGGTTGCGAAGAGGAGTAGTGCACAGGATTTTGAAGTCGGCGCACAATGGGAGATTGTGGCCATAAATAGGTAAAATTTGAAAGTGCTATGGATTTAAAAAATTTTTACGCCAATCGTCAGATAATACTTAGGGACGGAAAAAAAAAACAATAAAAGTTTTAAATTTTGTTTTGGTTTAGCAACACAGTGAGCCCAAAGTTGGACTTTAAACAGAAAAAATGCTCTACAGAACTTCTAAAATTAGGAACTGCTGGATAAACGCTCTAGGTAATTTGTTTTAAGCCCGATACACTAATGTAGTATATTGTTTCTACTTTGTTAAAAATATTTTTTTTTATTGTTGCCGATCTTATGTGAATTATTGTGATTTTTCAAATATTTAAAAAAAAAAATGGTAAAAATGGAAAAATTGCAAACTTTGACATTAAAAAAAAAATACATTTTCTGATTTTCATTATTTTTCAATATAATATGTGGCCAAGTATGCTTAATCGAAATGCAAAGTCCCTACTGTTTTGTTTTGAGAACTTTTTTTTCTATGAATTTTTTCCTGTAGCAGTTTTTGAGAAAAAATATTTTTATTTCTTTACATTCTGCAACGTTTTTCAATATATTTATCAATTTTATTAAGCTTACAGTCTTCTTAAAAAAATTTTAAGAGAAGGGTGACAGGTAAGGGGTATATTTCCTCCTTTTAATCCCCCTTGGGACTCACCCTTTCTTAAAATAAGCCAATAGCATATTGAAAGGTATACAAAAAACATTATAATTGGTATAATATGCCCCTTTCTGTGCATAAAGTTTTAATTCACGGAAGCGAAATCATACAAGCACTTCAAATACCAATTGATAGTCTTTCCGAAGAAGCTCAGGAAGCATCAAACAAAGTTTTTAAAAGCGCTAAGTTACACAACAGCAGATTGTGCTCTAGAGTAGCAAACAACGAAGACGTTTTGCATTACATGCTGATCTCTTCTGATCCGATTATTAGCCAAATCCGAGTAAAGCGTGATAAAAAATATAAAGAGTTATCACCATAAGCTCAAGAGCTATTGCAATTAAATGAAAAAACTGATTAAAAAAAATTTAAAACAATGCCACGCCCCTAAATGGAAAAACGCTTTCACGGCTAAACATTGATTTTTTTAAAATTGGGTATACAGGTAAGGCTAACACTAAGCAATGATAACATAACCATTATCACGGCATTGATTTTTATGAATTTGGGGTTACAACGAACAGGACGGAAAGATATCAAAAACTTTTTGGTGTTTGATAGGAATTATCGAAATGGCAAACTCTAGTTCTAAGAAATAGACGAAACTGTCCTCAATAGTTTGTTAAAGTGCTGTTTGCTTATAAAAAAAATAAATTCTGCAAGTTGCCTTTTTCTGTTCCTGTAATATAAGCACCTATTCTAAGCGATTATTCACATATAATCAGTTATGAAACGGTTATGAAACAAAAATTCTAGAATACATGCCATTACTGTGCTTCTAATATATTTGATGCTTAAGCATAAAAAAACTGAAAATTAAATATTTTTCAAATCACAGCGATTCATTTTTCTTTTGATTACAATTAGACAAAAGAGCAATGGAAAACTTAAATTGTGATTATAATGAAAAGAGCAATTTAAGTCAAGCTTAAGTTTTATACAAAAATAGTTGCATTTTTAAAGTAAATGCTTTGTGAGCAAAAAATTAATTTGTATTTTCGACATCACATGAAGGCCCTAATTGTATGTAATATTGCTGTTCCTACGTAAAATTCGCATATACGAAAAAATTAGTTTGTGCCACTTACTTAATAAATTGCACGCAATGTGCACAATGCAACAATGTTTTTTTTTTCAACCTGCCCCTTCTGATGCCCTTCTTCACTTTAGTGCACTCAACTTACGTAAAATATGAAATTCTTTAAAGAAAAAACAAAAACAATTGAAGACAAAAAACAACAACAACATAATTCACTAAAGTAAGTGAGTGAGTGAGTGGGGCACGTCATCATTAGCATCATCATCATCAGCAGCAGCAGCATCAGAAGTAGCAGCAGCAGCAATAAAGTCGACAATATCAGCACTTGAAATCAGCATCAACTTGAAAATTGTTAACTTGAAAACAGCAACAGCGGCAGCAGCAACAGCAAAAGTAGAACGCCCACTACTAATCATCATTGTTGAGTTGCCTCACATTTTTATTATGATTTTTTTTTTTTTTTATTTTTATCAAACTTCTTTTTAATTCTAGACATGTGCTTTGTAGTATTTTGCTGTTTTTCTTAGTTTTTCATGTTTTTTTTTTTTTTAAATGTTACATATATGGTATTTTGTGCTACGCAATTTTTGTACGGATCGCGCTAATTTTATTTTATTTTATTTTGTTGTGAAGGTTGCGTTTTAAAACAAAAAAAAAAAATATAAATTAAAAATTTTTTTCTCTTCTAGAGCAGTTCTATATTTTCTTAAATTTTATTGTTGTTCTATGTTTTAATTTAATTAACGTGAAGATGTTGAAAAGACAAATACTCGTGCTGCACAGTTGATTCCATAATAAGGGCAGCGTGTAGTATTCAGAGAAATGATTTCTTAGAAATGTTTTTGATTACAAAAATCAGTATACCAGGCTTTGAAATAAGGTGCAGTTGTTACCTATTTCTGCAGTAATAACTTCAAATTTGTAGTAATGATTTCAGAATATTTAAAAAAATTAAGTAATGATACCTGGCTCCTGTCATGATTAAATGCTATTTAAAGCTTTAGTTGGGAACAAGAATAGAGCTTGTTGTATAGAAACAATTAGCTGAACTAATTGCTTACTTCTGGTGCTAGAAGCTGTCAATTCAGCTGTCACTCTCAGGTTGCGTCGAACATAATAGGTACATTTTTTAAACCACATTATTTCTATGATCAGAGCATGTCAGCGAAAAGTTTATACAAAAAACCAAGTTTGCTTGTACTACTTGTTAACCTTAGCCTCTCAGTGCCTATAAACAAATCAGGAATGTCCTCAACGAAAATTCTGACTTTCGAGATAAGCACCTACAATAACAGATTTCAGAGCATTCAGATGAATGCAGTTCCGATTGGCCAATTATTAATAAATTCAAGATCACGGTAGTTGCTTATTTATATGTAAATCGATTGAAATTTTACTTCGAGACATAAAATCAACTATATTTATTTTAATTAAAATATGTTAGTTTGGCTGCCATATTTCGGAAATATCTAGAGGCAATGAAATTAAATTTCTTTCAACAAAAATCCATTGTAACAATTTCAAATGATTTACGTAAGATGCAAGCTGGATTGGGTAATGCCTACGGAGGGCCTAATAAAAGTTCGCTAAGTAGGTAGAGGAGTCAATAAAGCCTTTTAGATGGAAGTCCTCAAGAACAGCTCCGATTTTGATGATTTTTTTTTTAAATTTTGTTTTTTTTATTTAAAATCAGAAACATTTTGGAGCGCGGTCGGAATTATATAATTTTTTAAACAATATTTAAAAAACTTATGTTTTCATCAAAAAAAAAAAATTGGAAAAAAAATACAACAAACGAAAATCATAATATATGTATTTGGCAACTCTAAATCCGAATCTGGCATTAGAATTGCTGTATCTCATATGGTTTTTTTAAAAAAAAATTATCAAAATCGGAGCTGTTCTTGAGGACTTCCATCTAAAAGGCTTTATTGACTCCACTATGTGGGAAAAACAGAAAATATAGAAAAAAAGTTGGGTGTTGTTGCCACTGCTATTATCACACCTCTCCCACGTGTTTTAAATAAAAAGTGCTTGCACCCAAAATGTTTTTTCAGGAAAATGTGTAGAATGACTCTAGGATGAAACCTACATATATAGCTCTGTACTAAAACCAAAGAAAAGTTGGACTAAAACGGATAGAAAAAAAGAGTATGCAGAAAGTTTTTTGCTTGTCCTTAGATTAAAAAACCGTAAACTGGAAAACCTTATCAAATATCGTTTACAAGATATTGCGTCTTTACTTGATTTTTTATGTTTCTATTAAAAAATTTAATTTTTGCGTACAAAAAATATAATGATCAATATATAGAAACAAAAATACTCAGATCTAATGTATTTTTTGATGTTGAATTCGAATCTGGTCTTGAATTGCTCTATCACTTCTGAATTCTAACCTGAAATTTTGGCATGTACGGTTTTTTCAGCACTTTTGGGGTTATATAACAGGATCAGGTAATTAATTGTTCATCATAAAAATCGATATGGTTTTTAAAAGTACTGTTCTTTTTCTTCAAAACTCATTTCGATTTATATCGATATCTTTATTTTTCTCCGAAATATCGTAGCCTAAAAAAGTTTAAAAAATGCACGAAAGACGCCAATGCCCACATTGCACTATGGGTCAAAAGGACATTTTTTTGGCCAAAATTCATAACGTATTTTGAATTTTGGCCAAAAAAGTGTGTCTTTTGACCTATAGTGCATTGGTTGAATTACACAGGCTTGCAAAAAAAAAAAAATGTCATGGCGTTTTGACCAGACTATGTGTTTCCTAGTGACTTTGACGTCCTGAATCTGTATCCGGGGTCCGTTTTTTTCCAGAACGTCTGAGAAAAAAGATTTCAAGGTCATATAGAGGTCAAAATAGTCATGTGTAGTTTAGTGAAAAATTCGCTAAAATTCTGAAACTTGTTTTATATCATTGAATTCTTAGTCCTTAAAAAGAATATGTGATCAAAAAGGGTCCTTTCATACGATACCAATATTTTTGAAATCCATCCAGGGGTTCCCAATTTATAGCGGTTTTCGTAGAAGATACATCCGAAACTAAGTCCGAGATACCCTTTTTGATCACATATTCTTCTTAAGGACTAAGAATTCAATGATAAAAAATTAGTTTCAGAATTTTAGCGAATTTATCACTAAACGACACATGAACCCCATTTTGACCTCCATATGACCTTGAAATTTTTTTTCTTAGACGTTCTGGAAAAAAACAGACCCCGGATTTAGATTCAGGACGCCAAAGTCCCTAGGAAATACATAGTCTGGTCAAAACGACATGACATTTTTTTTTTGTAATCCTGGGTTATATAAAAAGTTGTTAAAAATGATTATGATGTTTAAGAATGAAGAATGTTTCAGTTAGAAGTAATTATTGTCATTCGTGATTTACCATAATCATTTTTAACTTTTCATTCAACCAATTTTGCCAATGGCGTCTTTCGTGCACTTTTTGAACTTTTTTTAGGTTAAGATATTTCGGAGAAAAATAAAGATATCGATATAAATCAAAGTGAGTTTCGAAGAAAAAGAAAAGTACGTTTAAAACCTTATAGAGTTTTTTGGCGAACAATTACCTGGTTTTGTTATATAACCTCAAAAGTGGTGAAAAAACCGTACATGTCAAAATTTCATGTTAGAATATTTCAAAATCCAGAAGTGATAGAGCAATTTCAAGAGCGGATTCAGATTTAACTCAAAAAATACTTTAGAACTGACTATTTTTGTTTCTATATATTGATCGTTAATTTTTTTGTACGCAAAAATTAAATTTTTTAATAGAAAGTCATAAAATTAAGAAAAAATGCAATATCTAGTAAACGATATTAGACAGAGTTTTCCAGTTTAAAGTTTTTTAATTAACAGGCAAGTAGAAAACTGTCTTCATACTAATTTTTTGTATCCCTTTTGAGTCAAACTTTTTTTTGGTTTTAGTACAGAGCCCCGGGCTAAAAAAAAGGGCTATATATAAAACATTTTGGGTACAATCACTTTATATTTAAAACACGTGGGGAGAGATGTGTAATATTTTGGCTTAAGTACGCTCCTAGTAGGTACTTTAAATGTGCGCTTACGTGCATTCCTACATACTTATATATGTGTGTATGTTTCTGCAACATGATTTATGAAAATATGTTTACAATATGAAAAGTAGCAGCAACATTGGCCACCTTAGGTTGTCACCGAACCGAGTCAGTCAGTCAATCAGTCAGTTTTGCCTAGAGTCACTTTAACTTTTCGGGTCAGCGGCGGCGGCTGACTTTTCACATTCAAATTTTGTTATTATTTTACACTGAAAAAAAAAAAAATGTAATAACCACAAATTGTTGCTGTAGAAGAAAGTATATAAATATATGTACGAATAATATATATGTATAGCAAAATGAATATTTGTTCGAAAAATTAGTGTTTGCGCAATCAATTCGTACTAATAATTTAATTTTACCCATGTCCAAATTTTTAACGTCTCAAAGAATGTTTTTTGTCAGTGTTGTTAAACTGTGGAATTCTCTTCCAAGTTATATAAAATCCGAAAGAAGAAAAGCATATTTTAAATTGGCAGTACTTAGATTTTTATGTTAATAGCCTGTTAGTAAAAAAAAAAAAAAAAAAAAAAATATATATATATTAAAATATTAATTAATTAATTTAGTTAGTCATTAGTCATTTTAAATTTTTATTTGATAATGTGTGTACTGATTCGTTTATAATCACTGATGTACTATTAAGAGACTCTATGTCTTATCATGTACAGTTGAAATCTTTTGTTTTTAAGAATAAATTGAAATTGAATTGAAATTGAATTGAATTTAAGTTTAAAAAAAATATTAACATTTTCATGCAAAACATTAAAATTTTTTGTACATCATTTGAATAATATAAAATAAGCAGACATTTTTTTTTTTTAATTTCCCAAAAGCACTTTTTCAAAAATCTTTTTTTAATGTCGGTACTCTTTTTAAGTAAAATCCTTTCGATGAAAACTCGAACACGCATCGGCTCTTGGAATGTCCGAACTCTAAATGAACCAGGCAAAATACACCAAGCCGTTAGAGAACTCCACAAATTCAACCTTGAGATATTGGGATTAAGCGAGTGTAGATGGAACGGTGCCGGCGAATATGTACTTCCTGACGGCGAAAAATTTCTATACTCCGGTAGATCGCAAGATGACATCCACAGGGATGGAGTTGGATTTTTGCTAAGTAAAACTGCAGTAAAGGCAGTAATGGAATGGAAACCTGTAAACGAAAGACTCATTTGGTGCAGATTTCGAACCCCCGCAAGAAATATTACCATCTTCCAAGCATACGCGCCCACAGAGTTGGCAGAGAGAGAAACCAAAGATGAATTCTACAGCCAGCTCGCTGCAGCAATAAACAGTGCTCACAAGAACGACATCATAATGGTTATGGGCGATTTGAATGCCAAAGTAGGCTCAGAAAACCTTAACCTAGAGCACGTGATTGGAAGACATGGCTTGGGTGTGAGAAACGACAATGGAGAGCTTCTCATTGACGCCTGCAATACAGCCGGTCTTGTCGTTGGAGGTACGCTATTCCCACACAAAAAATGCCATAAAGCTACTTGGGTATCTCCAAACAACACCACTGAAAACCAAATCGACCACTTCTGCATTAGCAGAAAATGGAGAGGGAGTCTTCTGGACGTACGAGTAAAGAGGGCCGCTGACATAGGCTCCGACCACCATCTTCTCGTCGCGGTCATTCGACTAAAACTTGCCGCTAATAAACGTCCCAGCGAACAATCTGTAGCAAAAAAATTCGACGTGCTTAAGCTTAAGAACGACGAGGTACGCAGATCTTTCGTAGAAGAACTTAAAACAGTTCCGTTCGATTGTGGTGGAAGTATTGAAACATCATGGAGGGCCGCTAAGGCTGCGTTCTTAAACTCCAGTGAAAAAATACTTGGGTTTCGACCCTCGAACAAGAAGCACTGGATGAGCGAGGAAACGTGGGGTCTTGTCGAAAAAAGAAGAAGCGCGAAAAAACTGAGAGACGACGCTAAAACTAGAGCGCAAAAGAACGTCGCCGAAAAGGTCTTTAACTCTCTCAATAAAGAAGTCAGGCGATCGTGCAGACAAGACAAAAGAAGAATGTATAACGACCTCGCGAGCGAAGCCGAAAGCGCTGCAAATGCTCAAAATCTCAGGCAGCTTTACGATATCACCCGCAGATTATCAGGCAGAAAACTCCAACAGAGCCGCCCTATCAAAGACAAAAACGGAAATCTCTTAACATCTGCAGACGACCAACTAAACAGATGGAAAGAGTATTTTTGCGATATACTAAATCCCATGTCTACCACATCCCTGCAACCAGAATCACCAACTACAACTGCCGCAATGACTCGCAGTAGTAGTCGAATACAAACACCGCCGCCTACAATTGATGAAATTGTGAAAGCTATCCAAAGCATGAAAAACAACAAGGCCGCCGGTATAGATCAAATAACAGCTGAACTACTAAAGGCATGCCCCATAACATCAGCTAAAATTCTCCATCCTCTGCTCAACAAAATCTGGAGTGAAGAGCGTTTGCCAGAAGATTGGCTACATGGCATGTTAGTCAAATTGCCGAAAAAAGGTGACCTAAGCGAGTGCCGAAACTATAGAGGCATCACCTTGCTCTCAGTTCCATCAAAAGTACTGACGAAAGTGCTTCTGAGCAGGGTAAGCGAAAAACTTGATTCGGCCATTCGAAAGCAGCAAGCAGGATTCCGGCGAAACAGATCATGCGTGGATCAAATCAACACGCTCAGAATAATTGTCGAACAATCATGCGAGTGGCGTGCTGCACTTCAACTTGTCTTCGTTGACTATAGCACTGCCTTTGACAGTGTCTCCCGAGAAAACATCTGGGCGTCACTGCAACGAAGAGGTATTGCCGCAAAGGCCATAAACTTAGTACGTGCACAATATGAAGGCTTTAAATGCAGTGTGTTACACAACGGGTTGTTGTCACCGACATTCACCACTAATTCAGGCGTACGGCAGGGGTGTTTACTATCACCATCACTCTTCCTTATCGTTCTTGATGATATCCTAGATAAAGCTCTTAATAAGGCCAAAAGGGGTATTCAATGGAACTTTACCGAACATCTGGAAGATCTCGACTACGCTGACGACATCTGCCTCTTATCGTCCAAACATTCAGATATGCAAAGCAAAATTGAAGACCTTGTCTTGGAATCACAAAAGGCCGGCCTAAAAATCAACGTATCCAAGACTAAAAGCATGAAGCTAAACGCAAACAATGACATCACGTTTAAAGCTGGCAGTGATGACATCGGAAACGTCGATAGCTTCACGTATCTAGGCAGCATTATCTCCATGGATGGTGGAGCAAAAGAGGATATCAACTCAAGAATAGCAAAAGCAAAAGGCGCGTTTGCTCAACTGAACAAAATATGGTCTTCATCCGTTATATCCACCAAAACGAGAGTGCGCATTTTTGATTCGAATGTGAAATCGGTTTTGTTATATGGGTGCGAAACATGGCTTGTTACTGAACAACTAACAAACAAGCTGCAAGTATTCGTCAACAAATGCTTAAGGCGTATACTAAAGGTTTGGTGGCCTCGCACTATATCAAATGCCGAGCTACATCAAAAATGCAAACAGAAGGCTATAGCAAACGAGATCAAGCTGCGCAAATGGGGATGGATTGGTCACACTCTCCGGAAACCACACAGCGAAGTTTGTCGCCAGGCCCTTGAGTGGAATCCACAAGGCAGTAGAGGACGTGGTAGACCCAAAACCAACTGGAAAAGGTCGTTGGAAAAGGAAATCCAAGAATCGGGAAAATCGTGGCAAGAGATCAAAGTCATCGCAAGGGATCGTGACAAATGGAGAGATTTCATATTGGCCCTATGCTCCTCCTAGGAGTTAAAGGAGAATACATACATACATACACTCTTTTTAAGTAGTTATTATGTACCTGTGCCGATGTCAGGAGTTTTTTATCTTTATTTTTTTTTGTTGCAATGAAGGACTGTACTACATTTTATTTCCAAACTGAAATGATAAATTATGCATGTCAAAAATATTCGCATGACATTTGCAAAAGCATTTGTTGTTGCTGTTGTTGTTGCTGCAGTGATATAAATGGCGTCACTATTGTTAGGCTGCTTGCGGGCATTTTTTATTTTCGATTTTCTTCATGAGCATTTTTATTTTTTTCATTAATTATTTTTTTTTCGTGAGTGTTTTTTTTTATTAAACACGAACCTTAATGGAAATTTCAAAAAAATTTGTCAGCAGACCATTAAATTAGTGAGGTTAAAACTGTAGACATGCTCATACACGAACGAATGTGGAATTGCATTTTCTGTATTGTATGCCGCTGTGCGAAAAATATACTCGTACCTTTTTTGAGCCTTACCCCCGAAATAAGTTTACGCTTAAATACATAATATCCCAAAAATTTAGCTCATTTTCTTTCTTTAATTGGGGCACTTTAATTTCATTATAATGATCATTAAAAACAAAAGGTGGATTTCGCTCTGGTAAAAGATCGTTTGGCTCTATTCGATTACGGGTCTGAAATCAATTTTTCCGACACTCTTGTATGATAAATGTTCATAATTGGTTGATAGAGTAGTCACTAAATGGAGGACAGTTTCTATTCACATATAATCCGCTGGTAAAAACCATTAGTTTTTTATTCAAAATAGAAACGTCCGGTGGTCAAAATTCGACCACAATTGCATTTAATAATTTTGGTACTTTTTGGATACTTTTAGTACTTTTACTTAAAACTTAATATTCCACTTGGTATGCAGAGAGCCTCCCTCTCGTGCTCTATGTGAATACGCTCTTCGAAGCAAAAGACTAACTAAATATAACAGCGGTCTGTTTTACTTCCGTGGTAATATAAAGTCTACGGTAAAACTCCAGTACATATATGTATTTCCACACGCCTTCCCGAGCGGAGAAGAAGCACCTTAAATGACGTTTTGAAGTGCTTCTTTTTGAGCTGTGAGCGCTTCCGCTCCGTTATAACTATTCTTTCTTTTTAAAATTCCATGCCCTAGGATGTAAGCGTTCTGAAGCATACCGCAGCCTTACGGGAAAAGGCCTTTTGAAGCACTTATTTGTAATGCGACGTTTAGCGTACTTTTCTTTTAATTAATTCGAACCGAGGACCGTCCACGTGTTTGCAAAATTTGTTTATTAAACAAATTTTGGTTGTTTGTTATATTTTGTTATTTTTCTCTTTCTCTCTTTTTTTAAATACCGCACAAATATTAAAACAAACACATCTCTCCAAGTATAATTTGATTTTCGAATGCTTATAGGGGAACTGATGCTATTGTGGTATAGTTTTTCAATGTGGTATGGTCGCATATCTCCGATTTGGGAAAGAACCTGCAAACGTCTGTGCTTTTATCCTGTCAAAAAACATGAAAAATCAGGGATGTGTTGCTGTCATGGACCAAACAAAATTTTTCCGATGTCATTTAAACGAAACATAAGTCGCATGTTGTTGATATTTTTTTCTGGATTTTTTGCAAAAAAATTTTGTTAAGAAAAAGTTGCTTTTTGGTGAAGTTTTATTTATATTCAATAAAGGTTAGTCCTAAGTATTGCAAATTAAGTGTTTAACTATGTAAATTCACAAAGTTTGCAATTTGATTTTTACAATTTTGTATTTTCTAAAAATTGGCCAATGGGGTATAGTCGGGCTTCCCTAATGTGGTATATGAACATTTCTTGATATTTTTAACATTATTTGATGGCTGTTTATTTTTTAATAAGAACTATGAGTTTGAGAACCAATGTAAATGTTATTATGAACTTATTTCATACCTTTCAAACTTTATATTTGGTTGTATGGTTAAGTATACCACATTACCCTACTTATATGTACCGCATTACCCGCCCACTTTACAAGTACTGATCAGTATATATACCACATTGTGCCACCATATATACCACATTACCTGCCAACTTTTTGAAAACAGCCTTTTTGACTTTTTCAGATTTTGCTCAATAACTTTTTTTAATGAAGTTGCACACATTTTGTTGAAATATATTTTGTAGCCAATAATTCAATGATCAGCATAAACAAATTTGGCTGAAGTTGATCTAACAGTTCTTTTTAAAATTCCACCTAAACATTAGCTATACCACAATAGCATCAGTTCCCCTAGCCTTACAAAAAATCATTGTGAAAGCGCTTCTAAATTTCTTAAGATGCGCTTGATATTTTTCCGCTTGCGTTGCGACTAGTGATGAGCAAAATTAGTCTTGGTCTTGCGTCTTGTTCTTGGTCTTGCTAATTTTGCGAGACCAAGACCAAGACCAAGATGCTGATATTTTTGCAAGACCAAGACCAAGACTGCTATGGTCTTGGTCTTGGTCTTGCTCACGATAATTATCAAGACCAAGACTGCTTTTCAGTCTTGCTAATTTATAGTTAAAATTTGTTTCACGCCCGTTTTGAAGATAAAATCATCTCTCGATTTGAATTTTGGCATCTTAAAAATCAAACTGCTTTGGAAAAATATGGTTTTGAATACTCAATATCTCTGAAAATTTTTTCAAGACCAAGACCAAGACTTAATGAGCAAGATCAAGACCAAAACCAAGACTCAATATCAAAACCAAGATCAAGACCAAGACTCAATGTGCAAGAACAAGACCAAGACCAAGACTGCTATGGTCTTGGTCTTGGTCTTGGTTTGCTCATCACTAGTTGCGACTATTAATACATAAGATGGTTAGGTAAGTAATCGGGGAACATTATGCTATTCTTTTATCTCTCTTGAGAGGATGTTTTGCCTCTTTAAATCTAAGGACTTATTAAGAATTATGGATCCACGTTACCTTATGCATCTCTTTCAGTGAAACCATCGAAAGTTCGTATGTATTTGCCCACTGGGATTTTCATATTTTATATGTATGTTATATAGTGAGCATAAAGTTATTTTGGAATATCATAACATGTCATCCAGTTAATTAACAATTAACGAGCTGACATTAAATAAAATTAAATTAAAACCGCCGTTGCAGATACAAAAACTCTCACACACACAGTACAAAGCCATGTAGAGTGACAGACAAATATATATGTGCAGACATATCATATGTATGTTCATATATTACATAGATTTTATACATTAAAAGGGTTTCATATGTGTGTGTTCTTTCTTTAATATCCACGAGAGTGTTGCCATAACTTTAACCCTTCGTCTAGCGCCAAGCCAATAGGCAATAAGTCATAATTTGTGGTATTTTGCAGGTATTTTTATCGTTTCAATGCCAAATTTCGCAGTCGACTCGCTGCATCAAATGTATAAAAGTTATTGCACCTTTTGCCAAAATTTTTTTTTATGACAGCAAAAGTTTCAAAATGGTCTGACAGACCACAATGCTAAACGGAGGGTTAAACTTTGTAAGCGCGCACTTAATTAACGGTAAAAATGCGTGTTAAAGTTGTTAATGATGGCTTTTAATTACTGAGCTACATATTAATAACAATTATAATTATGAAAAATTTACCGTATTTAAGATCCGTAATTGACCAATTGATTGCTCACCTAATATTTATTGTTGTGATAAAACTCTTTGATTTGTCTTAGCGAAAATGTTAATTTTTGGCTTTGAGTTTGAGTCAAAAAATGCTCGCAAAATTTTGATGATTTCACAATTTCCATAAGTTTTTATATTTTCTGACTGACTCAGCCCACTCAATGAATGATTTTACGCCAGAATGCAACACAAAAGTAACTTCTTATATCGTTTAATTAAACTAATTACTAAGAACGTCGTCGTACACATGTGTGCGATAAATTTTCTTGTATGACTTGGCAGTTCTTTACTACTATGTAGTATATGCATGCTCAGTACATGCTCGATACAATATAGTATAGAATGGCAACCCACTAGACAACTGAGCACACCTTGAAAAAGCTTTCAAGAAACTTTTTAAGTTATATATGAAAATTTTGCGCTTGGCTGTTAAAAAGTTAATTGAAAATATCGATGCTGTAACCATTTCAAATTTTCAGTTTTTGATAAGCAATTTTTCGGTGTTTCTAAATATATCGGTACGAATATTTTCTAAAAATTTATTCTAAAAACATTTTGTTTCTTATTCTTTTGAAATCATAACACAGATCTTTTCCAACATTTGAATTAAAAGTCGACATAGTTGGCTTTCTTTTATTCTTTCAACGAGCGATGAACTTTAATACTTTTCACGAAGAGCATACCTTTGTCGCTTTTAATAAAAAACATTTATTCAACTAAGGAATTCATTTTGTATAAAAAATTTTGGTTTTAAAGAGTTTCAAAAGGCGCGCTCCTTTCAAATAAAAACATTGAAAATACGTCTCTTACTCCTGTTTTACCTACTGGGATCTTATGGTGTCTGTTGGTTGGAATTTTCGTTCATTTTAGTGTTGTGGCATATGAAACATACTCTGCACATACATATACTTATCACAAACACTATCGTAGTGCAAAGTTTGTGTGGTTCGTCCGACTGACTGCTCATCCAACGGTATAAATGGCAACTTATTGCATTTGCGCACTTAATTTATTAAGCACTGAAAGCAACAATCAGCATTTAATTTTACACAAACACTGTACTTAACTTATGATGATGTACCCAGTAGGAAAAGATTGTGAAATACACATTAGCAATAGGGGTCTGCACAAGACATCTTGAAGTAAAGTGTACTTTTTTTTATTCGCGCATTTTACACTGAATCGATGCATTTGATCCAAAAACTTCATGATTCAAATTACCATGTATACTGATTTCATTTTGACACTTACGAGTATTTCCATTGTCTTGTTGTATCGGTGTAAATAAACATCAGTAAAGTCTATTTCATAAAAAAAAATACTTCAGGTCCCTGTAAAACGTGCGAGAAGAAAAACGACAGTAAAATATGATATGGTAACACTTGTAAGTTGCAACATATGGGTAACCCAAAATTGTAGTAGCTTCAGTGATGCCAAAATGTGGGGAATTCCTCAAAATCGGAGGAATTCAGAATCCGCTTGAGGAATTTTTGAGGAATCTTTATTTGAGGAATTTTTGAGGAACTGTCTTAACACACGTATAGTTCTTGATATTAACCATTTATTAATGGCTTTCTTTTTTTACTATAATAAATGTGGGTTAGGAAAGATTTAAGGATTTTTCCCACCAAATTAAAGTTTAAATTGCGTTTTTTGAAAATCTTTAAAATTGGACAAATCATATTTCGCCGTCTTTTTTCAGATTTGAGGAATTTCAATTAAAATTGAGGAATTTTTCTCGATTTTTGAGGATGTTGAAAGTTTTCTATTGGCAACACTGAGTAGCTTTCATACATTTTCGCGAGAGAGAGAGAGAGAGCTTAAACAGAAAAAAGGCACACAACGAGAGCGATAAACTACTCTTATCAAAACATAAGCATTTAATAGGGTACACTTCTTCTACAGTATACACACTAAATTAACTGAAACAAATTAAACAAGACCAATCAGCACAGTATTTGTTTATTTTTTTTTTTTTTTTTTTTCAAAACTTAGTTCCGTCAAGACATTTACGCACAACACTGAACTAGAACATTTGATAAATAAAAAGCGGATACAAAATATAACGTATCTTGAAATGAAATGTCTTAAAACGCAAACGAGACGTCTTGTGCAGACCCCTAATTAGCAATACATATGATTAGAATCTAGTGTATTAGGGTGGCCGTTATTTATCAAGTTCATTGTTTTTAAGAAGGGACCCCTCCAAATGACGGCCAGTACGCAGATAAAAAAATAAAAACTTTAAATGCTTCCAATATAGCGTGCCGCTCGCGAAATTACCTTTTTGATACAAAAATGTATGGGGAAAAGTTTTATAATACTGTAGGAAAATTCTAGAAATGAGGCTGTTTTAGGTCACACATCCATGACAAAGTGCAGTTGTATTTTAAGCAGTGATATCCAAACTCAATACTAGCGTATTTTATCAATGTATAAAAGCTCATTGAAAGCTTTTATGTTTTGCATAAGCTGCAAGCAAATGACGCAGATCTGCACAACTACTGACACAGTTGAACGCTTAATCTGTGTGAATACGTATACGGAAAGCTTTTAAGCACAAAGTTCACTACTCTAGAGTAAAAGAATACAAACCGGAAAGTCCTGGCTGATCTGCTTCAGAAGATATTGAATTTAACCAATTGTTTTTTAAGCTTTTTATTAAAAAATTGAATTTTCACATATTGAAAAAAAAAAAAAGAATTTATCAGATCTATAAATCTCGTTGTTAAATCTTACCCTTTTCCACTGTGCGAAATAGATTTATTTTTGTCAGTAAATGTCATAAGCGGAAAAATGAAAGTTGTTTTTCCTTTTCTTCTTAATACTTATTTACAGAAAAATAAAGTGATGTTAGAGTAACCGAGGGAAATATGGACCTCCAATCTCCTTTTTTTTTGCATATTGCCCCGTATATTTATTTGGTAAAGAAGTTGCACACAAAAAATTCGCTTCCACACTCCGCGCATTCTTCATGACTCCAAGAACGTAAGAATGCACATTCAATCCAAAACTCGCCACGACGATCTTCTGAATAAAGGATATTACAGCATATTCATTTTTTATCTTCTTTTCCTTTGAAGTTCACGAATTCTAAGTCATTACCATGAGACTCGTCATGAAAACTGCAAATAGATTCTCCATTTGAAGAATATAAAAAAAAACGTTTGTTTTTGAGGCTTTTTTCTTTATTGGTCCATATTAACCGCAGCACGAGTTGGTGAAATAAACGGTTTTTTATCAAAAACTCTTGTGGTGAATTATCTTATTTGCGCTAATAAATTATAAGTGGTTTTCACTAACTTTATAAAATTAATCATTTATTTTAAAACACGAAGTCTTTAAAGTGAAATAATCAAATTTACTCAGTAGAAAAAATAATCACTAAACACTCTTTTAGAAAAAACAACTTCACAGCTTTAGATGTTGGCAAAAAGTCTGAACATGAATAATAGTTAATCCTATGTATGCAATGGAAATAACTGTGTGGTTCATATTACCCGCGTAGTTGATATTACCCTCGCTTACCCTAAAAAAATTTTAATATGGTCTGACAGACCACAACACCAAAAGAAGGATTAAAGACATGAGTAGAACTTGAGGACCACATTGCAGAATACTTAGATAAATTATTCACATTACTCAAGACTTGATTTGATCTCTATTGATTACTGAGATATCGTCCCATACCTACATATGTATCTGAAAAATTAATACAGTATCAATTCTTCAAATAAAGTTTTCATTTGTTATCATTGCTTTTTAATTTTCTTGTTGGGTTCGACAGTACCTACACATTTAACTACTTTGAATGTGTTGGTAAGACAATAAATCCATTTATACCATACGTGGCATCAAGATTAACTTGGTATACTCGTAATTATCTAATTATAAGTAATTATTCAAGTACCTACAACGTACTACGTGCAGAATGAATGTTGTGTGTGTAATGCTGTTGTTATTGTTATTGTTGTAGTTTCAAAATATCATATTGTAAGTAAATAGTTAAACATGAATTATACTATTTTTTTACTGAATTTTAAAACATGATTTTCCAATTAACAATTAATTTTAATCAACAGAATGTGACATGCGAATTGTGGGAGTTTCGCCTAGGTTTGGGAAAGTTTCTATAATTTTTTATAATGATTGCTAATTTAAATAACCTCAAGTATATCTGATTAA
This sequence comes from Calliopum simillimum, assembly GCA_951812925.1. Classification (NCBI taxonomy): domain Eukaryota; kingdom Metazoa; phylum Arthropoda; class Insecta; order Diptera; family Lauxaniidae; genus Calliopum; species Calliopum simillimum. Next base: position 40,539,050 of record OX638368.1, read on the forward strand.
GAACTTATTGATTTAAAGCAGCAACATGTGCTTACAAATATACAAACATATATCTTTATATAATTTGTATACATTCATTAATCGTATTTAAATTGTCTTTCAATTCGAATACTCTTGGAGAGCAATTAAAAGATGCAGCGAAATGCATATATTAATATAATCAAAGTCAAATATGTAGTTTAAGAGCTATGACGAATTTTTTTTTTTGAGGCATGTGCCAAATCTTTTCTATCTACGCCGAACAGTTGAAAATGTATTAGAATTTTGTTTTGATTAGCGTGGCACATCTTATTTTTTCACCGAATGTTATTCAGCCTGGTGTATTTTGCACGCACTCCATGTTTTATTCATCTGCTTTAAATATTTTCAGAGATATCGTCGGCTTAATGAGAAAAGGTGCTAAGTGAAAAGTGATGTCATAAAATTAATTGGCTGGCTTTTAGTTAAAAATTAATAAAATTGGATTCTGTTTTCACGAAAAGTTTACTTGAATTGAACTGATGACATTTTATTGAAAAAATCATACTCATCAATTAACCGATTATTACGTAAATATTGTGAATGACATTACTTTTGCCATAAAATTGACTTAGCACCTTTTCTCATAAAGCCGACGCACAAAGGGGTATTGTATGCGCTTTTACGCATTTAATTCAAAAAAAAAAAAAAAAGTTTGAGGTACCGACTTTTTTTGATACCGTTTTAAAGATAATTAAATTCTGCGTCACAAACAACAAAAATTGTTGACATAACTTTACTAGTTGAAAAGTTATACGCGGTTAAAGATTACCTTTTTTTGCTTTCGTTCGCGCGCAGTGAAAAATTGAAATTTTTTGGCTTTTTTAAAGTACATTTTTATTAAAAAAAAGTTTTTTTGTGATAAAAGTTTTAATGAAACCTTCAATTTCAGGTAATTGTGGTTCTTTCTGCATAAAAGTTTTCTTGAGTTTATGTTTAAAAAATTTTTTTTTATGTATATTAAATATGTGTTAAAAAATTAAAGTTTTTTATTATTCAAGTGGAGTTAAAGTATTTTCGAGTGTGCATGATTTACATCTTATTATGATTTTCTTTAACTTCAGACTGTCCATAATAAGTGTTTAAAATTTGGTTGTGCCATATTGTGCTCTTTCGAAATTATTAAACTTTTTGTAAGAGAGCTCCAGTCACTATAATCATTAATCATAAGAAGCAAGTGCAGCCACCAACAATGCAATGATTTTTTTTCCTTTTGTTTTGTTTGTCCTCTTAAATTTTGGTGGACCCTTTTAGTTCAGGTATTTTTGTAAGACAAAAGTGGTTTTTGTTTTGTGAAAAAGTGTTTTGTTATATTTAAATTTTATTTTTTTTTTTGTTCGTAAGTCTAAAATTAAGTGCATTTTGGCTATATACATAGACATATAGTTGTTCCAAGAGTGAGCCCAAACAAAAATGTTTATATTTTAATAAAGTGTAGACATTTAAGTTACTTTCAATGCAAGGGCGTACGCAGGATTTCATCTAGGGGGGGGCCAAACTCAAATTTTGCGAACCTTTTTTTTTTTTTTGGGAAATTTCAATGTATATTTTTGTGCACTAAAATATTAAATAAAAGTTCATAATAACTTATGAAGGTACTCTTAGATAACTTTCTAAATAAAAATTTGCTTAGGTATGATATCTTTTAAATACATATCACATTTCTAAACTAATTTGTGGTCGCTGACTCAAAAAAACGCATTAATTTTTTTCCCCCAGGAGCCGTTCTAGATATAATCGACTCTTTCGATTTTTGAGATTATAGCTCTAATTTTATAAAAAAATATTTCGGGAAACCCAATTTTGATCGAATTTTTTTATACACTATTTTAAGGAAAAATTCTTACGTTTCTTTTCATTTTCATAGCAGTTTTTTACAATTTTGCAATATTTTTTATATATCTATTTAAAATTTGTATTTAATTTTAAATATTTTAAGCCCAAATTTACTACAATCAGATTATATTTTAAAAAGTTATTAAGGTTTCAGTGCAGTAAGACTATTTTGATTTTTTATCGGAAAAATAAACAGGTACAATAAACTGGGTCGATTTTTATGAAGCAAAAAAATTGTACAGGGTCCGCCATCTAACGTTTTTTTTTTTTTCAACTAGTGCTTATTTCGTGAATGGTAACACTTAGCTCATGTCTGATTCGACAGATAATTAGTTTTTATCCTTCCGCTGAACGAATATGGTTGTGTATACGCTTGAACAACGCTGGGCTAAGTGGGCCAACGATCGACTTACAGAAGATACCGATTTTGTCAAAAAAATCATTTTTTCAGATGAAGCTCATTTTGATCTTGGCGGGTATGTAAACAAGCAAAATTGTCGCATTTGGGGCTCAGAAAACCCGCACGCATACATTGAAAAGCCGCTGCACCCAAAACGAGTCACTGTTTGGTGCGGATTTTGGTCCAGAGGCATTAAGAGGCCATTTTTCTTCGAAAATGAGCAAGGAGTGGCCGTTACAGTCAATGGCGATCATTATCGGGCCATGTTGAACGAATTTTTGTTCACAAAAATTGAAGAGGAGGATATTGGCAACATTTGGTTTCAACAGGACGGCGCTACGTGCCACACAGCCGAAGCTACACTCGATGTTTTGAGCCCTGTTTTTGAAGATCGCATTATCAGCCGCAGAGCTGATGTCGTTTGGCTACCTCGGAGCTGCGATTTGACACCGTTAGACTATTATTTGTGGGGTGCCCTCAAAGATAAGTGTTACGCCGACAAGCCAGAGACAATTGACGCTTTAAAGGATAATATTCGTGAAGCCATTGGTGAAATACAGCTGCACACAATCGATAATGTGCTTAAAAATTAGACCGATCGTGTAGGCTACTGCATGGCCAGCCGAGGCAGCCATTTGAATGAAATTGTTTTCCATTACTAATTGAAAAGATTGTACTTTCAAATAAAAAAAGAAATTTGAGAAAATATCCAGTAGTTTTTTTTTTATAGAATTTTCAAAAAAAAAAAAAGTTATTTGGCGGACCCTGTATAATGTTTAAAATACTTAGAATCGTACAAAGTACACGTGTGAATTTTTTTAGAGTTTTTGGAAATTTTTTTTTTCTTTTTCCAAAACCAATTTTTGAAAAGTTAAAAAAGGTCTGAAAAAATTTATCAAATACTTTGATCCTTTGAACGATTTTAAGCATTTTAAGCCTTATATATTTTATTCGTAAGAGCCTTCCTTTTGAGTAAACGAATGCTTTTCCGACCACATAATTGAAAAACATAAATAAATCGACTTTTGGAACCGGATATTATCTATACTACCTGCACAAAAAATTTTGAATTTTTTAACGCAGCATTTTTTGCAAAAACATAGTCTTTAGTTTTAAGCAGCTTTGGGTATCCCTTCTGAGAAGAAAAAAAAGTTATGCGCAAAAAACATTTTATTGTACCTGTTTATTTTTTCGATAAAAAAACGAATAGTCCTACTTCAGGGAAAACTTAATAACTTTCTAAAATATTATCCGATTTTACTTCCAAATTGTTTGCAATTAAATAAATAAATAGTGTAGTGAAGATAAAAAAAAGTGTATTTGTATAAACTATTGTCCAAAAAATCGTGTTTAATTTGGCTTTAATATGAAAAGTTGTAAAAACTACTGTAAAAATGAATGAATATGATATATTTGTAACTCTAAAGCGTACGCCCATGTTTCTATGAAAAAAAGGTTGCGCTTTTTTGCGCGGCTGTGAGAAATTTTCATTTTTTTAAGCCAAACTGACATGTCCAATATGTATGAAAATGGAGCAAAAAATAAATAAAAAGTTAAATACAGACACATAGACAGACAATTACCCCCAAAAATCTGCAAGAGGGTGTCAATAAAGTACGCTGAGTTTTTTAAAAATTTTTGAAGGTCATAAAGAAATCGCTCATCGCCGTTCTATGCAAAATCTCGGCTTAGTACAGTTTTTATTCTATTACGATTTAAGAAATGCTCGGAATGAGTCGTCTGATATGAGGAGTTTTTTTTTGCAAAAGGGCGTAAAACCATGTTAAACAAATTTTCAGTAATGAGAAAAAACTTTTATGGGCTGTTTACAATAACTTATTTTTTTTAATGTCTCCAGTGTTATAGCGAGTTGACCAAAGATTCTAATCCCCTTAACATTTTTATTGTAACATATTTGCAGTAATTGCAAAAACTAAAAAACATTTGTTAGTAAGCCCTTTCGTTCTGAAACGTTTGAAAATAAGCCCATTTGTTTCAAAATCACTCTTATTTCACCATTTGGAAGTTTATTTTGATGTTTATAGGCATGGTATGTAAGCACCCATATAGCCTGGGGCATATAAAAAATATTAAAAGTTTTTTTGGCCACTATTCAGAATACGTCTTTTTGTATCAAACTCTAAAAATTTCTATGAAATTATATGGAAATAAGCCCTTTTGTTCTAAAATGCGACTTTTGATCACGATTTTACCTTAGAAAAATGCATTTTTTGTGATGAATTTTGGACTAGAGGATGCATTATAGTATGGTAATGGCGATGGCATCCTCGAACAAACGAGGTTGGAAGTGGTTTTACGCCCTTTTAAAAAATCACTCCTCATATATCAAATTTTTTTGTCTTTAGTCAGGGCATATAAAAATATTATTGTATATCTCGAATTTCAAATCATTCATATATTGTTGTTTTAGACAAAAAACCCACAGAAATCATATTTTCGATATATCGGCCTACTGTAAAACTCTTAAACCACATCTTGAAAAATCTGTTTTTCATAAGTTTATCATAAAATCATGCAAGAAAGAATTTTTTATTGGATCTTAATCCATTATATCCCATTTTTATGGGTCTTCTTAACCCTTTTTTCCAAAACTTGGTTAAAATGGGTTAAAATGTTCTACAAAAATATTTTTCAAAAAATTTCACTAGGGGTCATCAAACAGAGAAATTCTTAAAACTTCAGAATAATGCGAAAAAAATTTGATGACAACTTTCAATTTCCGTTTTTTATTGCTATTAAAAAAAAATGTATTCACAAAAGTGTTAAAGTGGTTTTTAATATGATAAATGTAATAGGATCCACGGCTATCTATCTAATTTCAACATGCATCATATTAAGAGTACATTTTTCTACAATCCTAGCTGCCCTGAAGTGCCTGGGGAATGGTTAGGACTTTTGTAAAGTATTTCATATTCGTAATACATATATGATCCCATTTTGTGTTAAAATAATTAAGTTCATATTCTTAATCTGCGACTTCAAAAACTCTTATAACTGAATTCTTGTTGATTAATGTAGTTTTGTATTAAGCTATTCATCATTGTAGATCCACCATTTTGTATTTCAAAAAATGGATTTCAGATTCGTTATAAGCAACATTAGAAATTCTTATATACCGATTTTGGTGGTAATAGGTGCAGTTAAGCAGTATTTGTTCCACCATATTGGATCCGCCATTCTGGTTTTTTTAAAAATGGATTTCAGATTCGTAATCAGCATCATTAAAAATTTCAAATTACCGACTTTCGTGAGAAAAATTCCAGTTAAGCATTATTTGTCCAACATTGTGGATCCGCCATTTTGATTTTTAAAAAACTGATTTTGGATTCATAATCAGCATTATCAAAAACCTTACCGACTTTCAGAATTTTGGACAGCTTTTTCGATTTTCCGACCACTGTGCGATGGTATGACGAATGTTATATTTTTCCCCATAAACATTTGCCTTAAATAGATTCACAGGCAGTTAAATAATCTTTTTTCAAAACCACACAGAAATTACCTTTACGTAGGCATCTGGCGTTATCTGGTGAAATTTTCTCCATGATTATCGTCCTGCTAATTATAAGGCATTTCTTTGCAAAAATAAAATGACGATGATTCTCGCATTTTCTTGTAAGGCGTGTCTATGCTTCGTGTAATGAGAATGTTTTCGCACTTTTTTGTTCTCTTTATTTGCCTTCTCATGGTTTTGCTTTCTTCTATGCTTCATGCAAGTAGACTTTTGCCAAGAAGAACCTCAACTTTTCTCAGTATTTTCTTCAGTCCATGAATTTCTCCGTTAAGTCGTCATACAACAACGTTTGGTTTGTTTCCGGAGTTTCTCGTTGCTTCTTGTAACTACATTTGCTTGTACTATATTTTTTGAATATTTAACATTTGTTTAACAGAAAATACCTTTTCATTAAATGTTTGCATATATGAACAAATTTTAATAAGTATTTTTTATCTTTTAAAATTATTTTCCCCTAGTGTCTATTAGCAATTTTGTCTTATAAAACAGATAAAGTTTATTGTTTTTTAGTTCTTGGAAAAAGTTGTAATTAAAAATTAATTATTAAAGTAAATTGCATATTTTCTTATGATAATGGCAATAATTATTTTATATGCAAAAAACCTTTTTAAATATATTTTACATTTTATGAGCTTTTTATTTCGCCGATGTCATTTGATTTCTTGTTACTAATCAAAAATTCAATTCTCTGAAATGCATAAAATTAAACTCACAAATTGCAGAAACAAGTTAGTCCATAAAATCATTTGAAGTAACATAAGGTAAATATGCAAATATTCGTCGATAGTGGAACTTTGAAAAATGATTTTATATTTCTAACAACAGAAACTTTAATTTTCCACCTTCGATGGGCAATATAACCAAAATTACTGAACTTACGGAAAAATAAATTGCAGATTCAAATTAAGCGATTCAAAATCTACTTAAGAAGTTGAATAATTCCTCAATCATAGCAGGCTTATTTATGTAGACTTTGGACTTAACGTAGCCTCAAGCAAAAAAGTCTAGAAGTGTGATATCACATGATATGATCTAGGCCTTTTGATGGAAACGTTTAAGAATTTAAGGACGTTTAGTCAATCATTAAATGAGCCGTTCAAAATGACAATGGTGCAACTCCAAAAGTAATGTCATATAAATTATGAGCCATAATGATCGGTTATTTGGTCGATATCATTTTTTAAACTTAATCCCAACAATTCCATATCATCAAGAAAATTTTTCGTGAAAACAGAAATCAATTTTATTCATCCCTTACAAAACGTCATCCAATTATTATTATGACATTACTTTTGTCTCGTTTTGGAGTTGCACCATTGTCATTTTGAACGGCTCAAATATTAAAGGTACTCAATAAAAAATGATAACTAAATTTTCTTAGTTTTGATTTCCTTTAGTATTGATTTAAAATTGTTTTGGTATTAAATTCCGTTTTTTTCCAAAAAAGTTTGAAATTTATTCCAGATAAGTATATTCCAAAATAGTTTAAAATTAATACTTTCTTTGACATTGTTCTACTTATATTATTACTTTTTGGTTTTAAAATTAAACTAAAATTCTTACTGTGTATTTACCGAAAATCAGACAAAGCTAAGTTAAACTTCTAGTAAAATAGCCGTCAGTGAAATATGAGTGACATGCAAAAAATGTATTTATACAACAATTAATATAGGAAATGTAAAAGATTATTTTAATTCGACGGTATGACGCGTCAGTTAAATTTGACTGACATCCAAAAAACTTGTTGTGAAACCGAACTAATGAGGCCAAAACTTATATACCCTATGCCGTATACAAAAAAAATAATTTATAATTTTTTCAAAAGGTGTATCGTTTCGAATTATTTGTTTATACGGGACTTTCCATGACTCCTTGGTTAAATTTGGACTCACATTCTTTTGGGCTTGCACGAGCTGTTTCTAGTTTTTGTACGAAACTTGATTGCATCAATTTTATCGAAACTTTTGCAGAGTCTTAAGCTTTCTGTTTGTATTGGAAATACCAAGCCCTATCATCAGAATTCATCATGTTATTGTTCAGATCTTGCACATATATTTTTAAGAATTTTTGTGAAACTCGATTGCATGATCTCAAATAATGCTTGAAAAATGAATGTCTGAGTTTTTTTCCAAAACTTGTACCGGCAATTCTTAGTATCTGTGTGAAGCTTGGTAGCATTATCTCTAAAAACGCTTTCAGAAAATCGAGAAGTCATATTTGAATATAAAATAGTTAAAAATCAAATTAATACCGCGTCGGTTGTATATGACTGACGATCCAAAACTATTTTAAAATCAACAAATGGATTCATTCATTGGATATAATTTTTTTAATACTTATTGGAAAAATGTTTAAACAAAATGCAGCGTTAGGTAAATCTTATAGTCTAGGTGCCAGGCGACATATTGTACTACTCATACATAACAGCTTATAACTTTTAGGATAGCTTAATTATACCTAGACCCCCAAATATCTCTTGGGAAACTTTCTGAATCGGGGGCTTTTCCTCTCCAGCTTTTCCAAAAGTGGTCAATTTAAAGTGGTGTACCAAATTTATTAATAACATATTGCTGTTTAATGAATTCAAAAGTCGACTTCGTGAAATATCCGAAAAAAAACTTGTCCGACAAAAATTTTGGTTCCGTAAGGGGTGTCTACCAAACTAAACATGCCAAAAAAATGACTTAAAAAAATTTAGTAATAACAAGCGGATTTTTTCAATACCGTTTAAAAATAACGTGCAAAATAATATTTTTACATTGTCCGACAAAATATACTTGCCGATTTTTCCGTCCGACAGCGAAAATCGGCTTTTCCACGAGTTAGTGGAAATTTATTAATAACAATGTTTTTTTATGATTTTTAGTTTTTAAATGAAGAGTACAACTTAATGAATAAGTTGTCCGACAAAAAAATAGGGCCTTTTATGTAAAAATGACAAATGACAGTCGATATTACTTTTTTATAGAATGTATGAGCATTAAAGTTGTAGACGTCCTATTTATAAATAACAAGCTGATTTTTTCTAAGTTGTTTTATTAAAAATCGTAGTATACAATTGTAGAATTGACGGACAAAAATCGTTTTCCGATTTTTCAGTCGGACACGTTTCGTACCCTTGGTAAACTGAAATTGAGTATTTTTTTTTTAATTGTAAAACTAGCGTTTTTATTTATTAATATCCTTTATACTTTTGAAAAATTTTTCGTTGCACCCTATTATATATATATACACAGTTTTTTGTGTCACCCTAATATGTAAGTAAAATATTTTTTTTTGAGGCAACATAATATATACAATAATATATATATACATAATATATATAATATATGTATATTATATATATATATATACTAGCTGGCCCGGAAGCGACTTTGTTCGCCCGTTCCCGATGCCCTTTACATATGTTTTAAGACCCATCTATTTCCGTCATCCTTCTCTTCCAACCCTGAAGGTTTTTCAAGGTAAATAAAATATATATTTATGTACCAACTTTTATAATGATAGCTACTATAGTCGTAGAAATATAGCATTTTGAGTATTTTTACTGTACGGAGGGTGCAAATCCCTATCGTTTAATCCCTCTTAAGCTTAGTATGCTGAATAGTAGACGCAATAAACATCCATGTGCCAAGTTTCATAATGATAGCTGATCTAAGTACACTGTTATAGCATTTTGTGTGTTTTTTTCATATGAGGGGTGCAACGCCTCCTAGTCCAATCCCCCTCAAATTTTGCATGGTGAATGGTACATACATTATGCATAAGTTCATCAACTTTCATAATCATAGCTTGTATAACTGTAGAGATAAAGCATTTTTTGTATTTTTTTAGTATGGGGGGTGCAACCCCCGTTCCCCTCAGTGGCATCTCACCCCCCTAAGAACCTTCTACAGACCACAACAAACAATTAAAAAAAAAAAATATGTAAATCGGCCGTATAGTTTCCGCGTTCATAAGCTACATACGGACACCATTTCATTTTTATATGTATAGATATATATATATATATATGGCCGGGTCAATTTGTTCGGGAGGCAAAAAATTGGCAAAGAGTATAGCAACAAAAAAATCTATGGAAAATTCTAAAAAACTTAACCCAAGAAACCCTGGGTCTAAAATCAATATCGAGCCGCCGTAAATTGCGTTGAAGTTTTGTATGTAGTACTTTAAAATACAATAAGAAAAATAAAAAATTCTAATTTTTTTTTACTTGTTTCCCAATGTGCACAAAAACGGATGAGGATCCGTTTCGAATCCATTACGAGTTCATAAAGGTATAAAAAACGTAATCCGCGGTAACGGATCCATTTCGAACCCGTAACGTACATCAAAAACGAATTCAAAATGCTTTGTTTAGATAAAAAAAAAACATTTTGAAGCGCTTATTAACGAATAAAAAAAAAATTAAATTCCGCAGTGCGGGCCCGTTTCGAATCCGAAACTTATGTAAAAACGAATTCAAAACGGATTTGCTTTTAAATATGTTAATGCTGTATATTTACAGAAAAAAACCGTTTTGATGCGCCTATTAGCAATTAAAAAATAATAAAAAGAAAAAAAAGGAAGAAAAATAAAGGGTAAAAATCCACCTCTGGTAGGATTCGAACCTGGGCAAATCCGTTTCGATTCCGTAAATACTTCAAATACGAACTCAAAACGGATTTGCTTTATTTAATTTTTATGATAAAAAAAATATTTTTGATTTGTTTTTTTTTTCTTTTTATTTTATTGCGTATGATTTTTTGTAAACTTTTCAAACTCTGTTTGAAAAAATGTTTTTGATTCCAAATTTGAGTATATAACATTTTTTAACAAAAGAAGGGAAGAAAAACAACACAGAATACTTATAAAAAAACAACAGAAATTTGTTTAATATACAAACTTTAAATCTCAACATCAAATAAGTCTACATCAGTTAAGTAAACATCATATCGGCCAATAGCCTAGTTGTCTAACGTCTCGTGTATGAAAGAGTAATACCCCGGGAGCCTGAGTTCGACTCCCGGCCGGGCTAGTAATTTTTTTTTTTTTTTTTGTTATTTTGTTTTTTTTAATTAAAAATAAGCGCTTCACCCTGTTTTTTTTTTTTTTATAAGCAGCATTAACATTATTAAAAGCGAATCCGTTTTGAATTCGTTTTTGATGTACGTTACAGGTTCGAAACGGATCCATAAAAGAAGAAAAAACGATTCGTTTTTTTTTTAGGAATCCTTCCCGCAAACGGATCAGTAACGGATACGTAACGGATTCCGTAACGGATAAAAAGAACGAAAATATGAACCCGTTACGGATCCGAAACGAGTCCGTTTGGCACACTGGGTTCATTTAAAATTATTCAAAGTATTTGAATTTTTTGTTTTTTTTTTATTGAATTTTAAAGTACTACATACAAAACTTCAACGCAATTTACGGCGGCTCGATATTGATTTTAGACCCATGGTTTCTTGGGCTAAGTTTTTTAGAATTTTTTGTAGATTGTTTTGTTGCTATACTCTTTGCCGCAAAATAATTTGACCCGACCTAATATATTTGCTTTGGACTCCAAAATTATACCTATCGGCGTGTACCTGCGCACATTTTAGAACAGTGGTCGGCAGGCCATAGCGCAATTGCGCACTCGAAAATCTACCTAGCTCTCTCTACCCTTTTCCTTTTTTCCATCTATCTTCTCCCAAACCTAAATTCTCACTCATTAATTTGCCGATCACTGTTTTAGTATTATTATTATTAGTTCAAGTGATGAAGAGTCAAATAACAGTTCTGATGAAGAATGACAGAAAAAATTTCATATTATTTAATTTATTTTTTAAGTAGACATATATGAATATTTCGACGCATGATACGAAAAGTAGGATGATTCAATTCTGCTATGAAAAGTAGGTTTTCAAAAATTCTTAGACGAAAAGTAGGACGTTTCAAACTTATTTGGACGAAAACTAGGTTGTTTCATTATATATGACGAAAACTAGGTTTCTTCGAAGTTTTGTGTATAAAAGTAGGACGTTAAAGTTTTTATGTCGAAAAATAGGATGTATGAACATTTTGGACGAAAACTAGGACGTTTCGATGCTTTGCAAGAAAGCTAGGTTGAGGTTGATTCTTGCAGCATATTTTTGGTGAAAACTAGGGTGTTTCTTATTTTGTAACATCAATTTCTTAATGTTAATGAAATATTTATATCAGGTATAAGTTACTAAACGAAAGAACGATGAGAAACCATAACACCTATATATATAAAAATGAAATGGTGGGCGGTACCACGCCCCTAAATAGAAAAAACCTTCTCACGTCCAAGCCACCGCATCGATTTTTCTGAAATTTATGATTGTTAGTTTGCTGTAGTTTTGTTTAGGCTAATCCACGTTTTATTTTAGCCATCTCCGCTGCTGTATAATTAGTTCGAGCATCAAAACAATAAATATTTAAGCAGATTTGTTAATGACACAAGCGTTTTAGGTCATGCATAAACTAAAAGAAGCTCACAGGGAAGGCTAGGGTTCATTTAAATACATAAAATAAGTTCACAAATTTTTATATGCGCTTATGATATGATTCACCCTTTTTTTTTTGTCGTTCAATATGAAACATCCTATATTTCGTCTAAAAGTTTAACACAACCTAATTTTCGTAACAAATTATGAAACTTCCTACTTTTCGTAAAAAAGTTTGAAACGTCCTACTTTTCGTCCAAGAATGTAAAACATCCTATTTTTCATAAAAAAATATGAAACATCATACTTTTTGTTAAAAATTATGAAACGTCCTACTTTCCTTCCGATAATATAAAACATCCTGCTTTTCATAGAAGAAATGAATCATCCTACTTTTCGTATCATGCGTCGATTTATGTATTTTATTTTTACCATTTTTGTAACATTCATACAAAATATAATATAAAATATCAAATACTTACTTAAATACCGGTAGTCCTCGTTATACGCGTAATTCCCAATAACGCGGTTATATAAATTCGAATTTTTTAATTTCATGCGAAAAATAACTGATTTTATACGTTTCCATAAAGGTATATTATATCCTTAAATATAATGCTTTTTTGACAACTAAAATTTTTATTAAAAATTGCTGTAAATACTGCTACACAAATTAAATAAATTATTGACAATTTAATTATCAAGAACTACAAAAAAAAAAAAAATAATTAAAAATCACTGATTTATTCAATAAAAATTGATGCAATAAATGATTTTTGCTTAATGAAATTCATGAAATAGTTATGAACGGGGAAACGTATACTCTTATTTCCATAAGAATAATGATCCATGTACTAGGAACCGCACCTCCGCTTATAACGAGGATTACCTGTACTCTAAACTTTATTTATAAAAACCTTAAATTCTGTTATGCTTGAAAAACGCTAAATATTGAAATATTTATCGACTTATACTTGCCATGGGGCGCTCCCGCACCACTTGATTTGTCCGACAATAGTATTAAACATTGAATTATTATATAAAAAATTATGTTTGTATATAGTCCGACGGTTATTAATAAAATTTAAGCTTTGCGTAAAATCTGAACTTTAGATAGATTTAATAAATAAAAAAAATTGCTATTTTTTGTCGGACTGCAATTTGGGTGCATTAAATTTGTCGGACACACATTCAAATAAGCATGTAAGCCTTTCAAAAATCTAATTTTTTTTTTGTCCGACAGTTATTAATAAATTTCTACTAACTCGTGGAAAAGCCGATTTTCGCTGTCGGACGGAAAAATCGGCAAGCATATTTTGTCGGACAATGTAAAAATATTATTTTGCACGTTATTTTTAAACGGTATTGAAAAAATCAGCTTGTTATTACTAAATTTTTTTAAGTCATTTTTTTGGCATGTTTAGTTTGGTAGACACCCCTTACGGAACCAAAATTTTTGTCGGACAAGTTTTTTTTCGGATATTTCACGAAGTCGACTTTTGAATTCATTAAACAGCAATATGTTATTAATAAATTTGGTACACCACTTTAAATTGACCACTTTTGGAAAAGCTGGAGAGGAAAAGCCCCCGATTCAGAAAGTTTCCCAAGAGATATTTGGGGGTCTAGGTATAATTAAGCTATCCTAAAAGTTATAAGCTGTTATGTATGAGTAGTACAATATGTCGCCTGGCACCTAGACTATTACTGACTCATGGTATTTTATTGAATATTGAATTTTTTAACAAGAAGAGCTGTTTGTTTTAATTCACATATTTGTTCAGGCGCACTATAGCATTGCTAAGTCAGTCTGCCGTATAAATTCATACACTCACCTTGCAGCTTTTGATTGTTTATGAAGCCAAAAAGTAAAATTGTTTATTTATTTATTTTTTAACTGCCAAAATATTTTTGTTAAACTTAACTATGACTCGCTGGGGAATATTTGCAAGGTACATACGGATATATTTAATAATAACATTTACAACAAAAAGGCAGCACTAACAACAATAACAGTGTTGTATGCATTTTAAGCGCGCCTAAATGTAGGCAATGAAAAAGGCGAACTACTGGTGCTGCAGCAAACACTTGCGGCTCAAATGCATGTGTTGAACGCATGTACATTAAAGTGGATCAAGCAACAGACATTAAAGAAAGTTTTTCTGTAAGCCATTGATATACTATGCATGAATACTCGTTGATTTTTTCTTAGAATTTTCATAGACTAAACTAGGATCAATCCAAAATAATTTTCAAAAATTTTGATTTTGTTACATATAAATTTCTGAACATTGTGTTCCGGGTTCGAATCCCAGTGCGGGTGAAATTTTGTTTATTTATTTATATGAATAATCTTATACCTCATCTATGTGCACACGTGTTTCATTTTCCGCTCCGAAGAGTCTTCAGACGAATTCTGGTTAATTAATAGAAATTGAATAATTAGAAACTAAAATTACCGAATGAAGGTTTCGAACCCGGATTCTCCCCGCACAGAGCAAATCATTAGACCGATACACTATCGTTTCCTCTTCATCACAGTGAACGAACAGTGACGATTCATAATTGGACCACTTTTGAGACCGACTTGCATTACGTTTAGACCATTTTTGATGCAATTTTTAATTTTAGTAACATTTATTCTTTTTTAAGGTGTAGTAACTACTTACAAAACAACTAGATCAAAGATGGGACTATTGAGGCAATTGTATCCGCCGCACACTTTTCGGAAAATCAAAAAAATCGGCCAAAGTTCTGAAAATAAAGTTGCTGTTTTTTCACTTTTAAGTGTTGCCAATGGTTGAGTATGATCCTCTTCATTTGTTTCAGAGGTCAGAAAACCCTCTATGCTTAAAAATCTCTTTGCGTTTGAGTATAAAGTTCACTTATTCTTGTGAACTATTTTTGGAATAATCAGTGAAGGTTGGCTTAATATATTTCTCAAATCCATAGACAATAATTTGTCCTACCTTTTTTACTATGTTAAAAATGTAGCGCGACTTTAAATTATACACTATAAGAAAGATATTTGTGTGTAAATGTGCACAATGTTAAAATTATTTTAATATTTTGCCATTAAGCCAGGTAAAATTGAATGCAAATTTTAAATTTTTCTATATTAACAACGACAAAATACGCTGCCACACAGAGCTGAAAGGAGGATACAGCACAAAGACGAAGACAAGAAGCTGAATTACACTGACTTCATGTATTTTTTTTTTTTTTTTTTCGTTTTACATTTGTCATTGTACCAGGGATTATAGATGAGCTTTTCTGTTTTGTACCAAGTAGCAAAAAAAGTACTGAAACTGTCTAAAAAGCACCAAAAATATTTAATACATTTGTGGTCAAATTTTGACCATTGGGCGATTCTAGTTTATATAAATAGGCAACTAAGTATTTCGAGAAAATAACACATGAACAAATTTGTTGCAGTGGTTTTAAAATGCTAAAATCCGAAAACGTTCATCCAATTTCCACATGCATCGCATTCAGAGTATAATTTTCTACAAAACTGTAAAAAATCTAGCTGGACTTTTGTAATGTATTTTATGTGCAAAAAATGCTGTTTGGGATATTTTGTCCGTCAATTTGGATGTTTTACAAAAATCAATTTCATATTTCGAATCATCGACCTCAAAAACTCCAATAGCCTTCTTGTTGATTAATGTAGTTTTGCACTTAGCGTCATTGTGGACCTAGATTCAGATTCTTTATAAGCAACATCGGAAACTCCCATATACTGTTTTTGTTTTTTAAAAATGAAGCTTGGATTCGTTATAAGGATCGTGAAAAACTCATTATTATCGACTTTCAGAAATTTGGCAAGCTTTTTAGATTTTCCAAGAACTGTGCGCCGGTCCTACAGTAATATTCCAATGGTTACCAAAAACCAATTTTTTTTTTTGTTTGGTGGTCGTCCCACTTTAATATACATATATACATATGCATATGAATGTATGCATATATGATGTTTTGGTATGATGACTTGCATGTGTTGAACGAAAACCCAAAAGGAAATTAGCATGAAAACCAAAAAAACTTGTTAACAAAAAAAAAACAGCTTAAAGCCTGAATTTTGAAAAAAAATCCGATCGCTATATTTGAAAGCGACGAAGCGCAAGGTGTTTGCAACTCATTTTGTATGCATGGCAACTTTTAACCGAGAGGTAAACATCAATATTGCGTCAAATTATGCCACTAAAAATGATTAGCATTTCAATAAAACCATGCACTTTAGTGTGTGTTTTTACGCAAGCTCTCTCGGGGGAAATAATTACACAAAATTGTAAAGCACAAAGGATACATGGTACATGTTGCATTTATGTATATTTAGAAAATTAAATTTTAGTGCTAATACACATGAGTGGTAATTAATTTTTTGCCGATTTTTCCCTTTATTTTTAGTTTTAAATTAGAGGTATTTAATTTAGCTTCACATTTATTAGTTGATGAATGAATGCCATATGGTGCGCAAAAGGACATAAAGCCACCTAGCAAATATCGACCCATATAACACATTACTTGTCGTCGTCCTTTCATTTCATATGCTCCATTTAAATTCTATAAGACAACTTTTCACGCTGACTTTAGTTCAACTTTTGCCACTGCTGTTGGTCTATTCTCACTTGTATGCTCTCGTTCTCACTCTGTCATGCATAAATTATGAAAAAAACCAAAAAATATTCTATGCATAGAATATGTACAACCTTTAGCATCCGCGTCGTTTTTCCTGTGAATTTTTTCCTACACAGAAAAAAAAATATCGGTCAATCCAACCGATTTCAACGATAGAAACTGCACCAACCCGCAGTAAGGTTAAATTGACTGTGCAGTCCAGTAAAATTACTGTAAAAATAGTACTGTACAGTTGCTGTTAAAATGTTTAGGTACTGTGAAAACAGTTAATTTAACCTAGATTTTCGATAGAAATTGCACCAACCCGGAGTTTTTGTATTTTGACCGTTAAACTCTGTTAATTTACAGTTTATTCGGTTTAGAAACAATCAATCGCAGTTACAATAAAAATAACCTTCTTAAAAGGTCAGCTAACAATATAAACTGTTCCAAACAGTTAAAACTGTTTTGGAACGGTTTAATAGTTAGCACCCCAGAAGGGCTGTAACTAACCGTTTCCAAAAACTCGTAGAAATTGTAGCAAACAACTTCTACGGCGACACCATTTCAAATGGCAAAATATCAGTACAACTCTAGCAAACTTATTTTGATTTATTCTTAAACAATGTGAGAATTTTATGAACCTGTTAAAAACTCAATTCAAAATGTTATTCATATGAAAAAAAAAAAATTATGGAATACAAAATGTACAGTTGAATTCAACTGTAGAAAAGTAAAGCTGATTCTGAAATTTTGAATTTTTGTTTTTGTTTCCTATAGAAAACTTAAAAAACTATAGAATACAAAATTTATAGTTAATTTTACTGTCAGTTTTTTTTTCTGTGTATATGTTTTTTTAAATTAATTGCATTCCCAAGGCGTGGCGCTGCAATATGCATTTGTTGCATACTCGTATATAAATGTATACACCGTGCTGTTGCAATAACAAACAAGTAAACTAGGTGAAATTTCAATGCAGCTTTAAGGACTCTAAGTTTCCTTTTCTCTAGTTTGTTATACACATATTTGTTGGTATGTGAAAAAGATAGATTTGTGGCTTCATTCACATTTGTGTTTGGAGGATATTCGTTTTCATTTTTCGCTTTCACAATCAGTCAAGCGGGACACGCCAAAGTTTTATCCACATTATTTTATTTTGAATAGCGTATTTGTTTCTATGGCAAAGGACTAAGAGGACTGTTTTCATCTTGTTTTATGTTGCATGAAGTGAAAGTTAATGTCGCGCAAAGTTATCTCTTAAGTTTGTTATTATTTATGCTTTTTAAATAAGATTTATGCTTAGGTTTTAAATATTTATTTATACTTATCAGCACAAGTGTTGTCAGCTACAAATAATTGACACGAAAAGCTTAATAAATTGTATAACAATTGCTTCTTTATACATGATGATATGTTCAATTGAAATAATTTTTTTTTTAACTGTATTAAGCAAGCGGCAACCCTTAAATTTTAAGTTGAATTTTCAAAAAGTTTACTTAAGCGTTTAAAGACTAAAGTTTAATTGTTTTTAAAAATATGACTTAAGCAAAACTTACAAAAAAACTAGGTGGCAACCCTGCAAATTAATGTTAAGTTTTAAAAAGTTTATTTTAGCCGTTTTGAAAAAAAAAATTAAATTAAGGCAAAAAAGTACAATATGATTTTAAAAAAATTGTAAAGATAGCTAGGTGGCAACCCTAAGAATTTATAATAGATTTTTAAATAGTTAATTTAAGCATTTTAAGACCAAAATTTAATTTTATTTTTTTTTTTTTTTGATATATGTACAGGGTAGCTGATTCGAAGTGTTATCAATTCAAAAGACTATATTCTTAGTGTCCAGGCACAGATTTTATTGATCAAACGCTATAATTGTTGGGAAATGTTCAAATTTTAAGAATCTACTTGAGATTTTCGATATGGCCACCTGTGGCCTTAACTATGGCCCGTAGGCGGTCGAAGAACGAGTCGCATGCTGCACGAATTTGATTTTGTGGAAGTTTTTTTTTTTTTTTTTTTTTTTTTTTATTACTTAAACCAACGCTCAGGGGATAGCCCCTATAAATGCAATGCACCGTGTTGATTTGTAGAAAAGGAAATAGGTTAGAGGGATGGGGGAGAAGAGGAGTAGTGTCGATGAACATTTTTCTTAAATCTACCGATGTCACAACTGTCGGGAAAAACGTTCGCAGGGAGATTATTCCACTACTTAATCGTACGACCAAAGATCGAACTATCACGGTAGTGCGATGTTCTGTTAAACACCGTTGCAATGCAGTAGGGATGGGCATGATGGGACGCCCGAGTGCTGCGAGAAAATATACGAACTGATGGAACCAGTCCATAAATTTCTCTAGAGCACATCCCATGGTAATATCTATAAAAAAGAGTAACACACCCAACTTTACGACGGTGTTCAAGAGAATCAATAGAGGATACAACATCCGCATCCTCAATCAACTTCATCGCACGACGTTGAACTCTGTCTAGAAGCTCCAAAGTAGTTTTTGGAGCCCCGGCCCAGATGTGCGAATTGTATTCTAGCTTAGGTCTAATATAGGCGAAATAGACAGTCCGAAGATCAACAGGAGTGAAGTATTTCTTACACCGTTTTAGATAACCTAAACACTTGGCCGCTTCTTTCGACACATCGAATACATGGTCTGTCCACCTCAGATCAGTTTGAATCGATATGCCCAGAACGTCAAGAGTTGCTGATCTCATAATGTCTACGCCGGACATATTGAGGGGTGGAGTTGGACAATCCACTTGTCTGTGAGACAACAGACAGCATTGGGTTTTGCTAGCGTTGAATTCGACCCGATTAGCTCGACCCCACTCGGAGATTGTTTTGAGGTCATTTGTGAGTGTGACATCCATATACCGCCTTTTTCTCTCAATCTCCTCAGAGCTTGGACGCTTTTTGAAGCAATATGAATGGCAAATGCTGCTGTCATCCGCAAAGGAGTGGATTGGATTAATGGTCGATGACAGAAGGTCATCGATGAAAACAAGAAAAAGAGACGGGGATAGGACCGAGCCCTGAGGAACTTCAGCGTTAATGGAGTATTCGCTAGATGTGAAACCGTCTACGACAACACGAATAGAACGGCCACTGCAAAAGATCGTTACCCAACGAGCGAAGGAATCACCGACGCCATATGCAATTAGTTTTGTTAGGAGGGCGCTATGCCACACACGATCAAAAGCTTTAGAAATATCCAGAGCAACAACCATACTTTCACCAAGAAGGTGGACACATTGGTTCCACCTCTCCGTGACGAACGCCATTAAGTCACCAGTAGAGCGAGCTCTCCTGAAGCCATATTGGCGATCATTAAGTAATTTGTTGCACTCCAGATAATTCATAAAGTGAAAGTTTATAACGCTTTCCATAACTTTGGAGAGCGCTAAGCATATTGCAATGGGCCGATAATTATTGGGGTTGGTAGCCTCGCCTTTTTTGGGTACTGGCTGGACATTAGCAACCTTCCAACATGATGGAAATTCACCACAAGTGTAGGAAATGCTAAATAAATTCCTTAATGGGCGAGCCAGTGTTGCGGCACACTTTCGCAACACATGGGCTGATATGCCATCCGGCCCTGACGCTTTGTTAATATTGAGGTTAGCAAGGACCTTTTTTACCGCCCTAGTTCAAAAGAAGATCCTTGGCATAGCCGAGGACTTTCTCTCGATGTTGGGCGGTAGTTGATTGCTATCAGGCAGAGTAGCATTCTTAGAAAAGATGCTAGCCAAAAGATTAGCTTTATCAACGTGATCAGTGAAGATTTGGTCATTCATTAAGAGAGTTGGAATAGACGATGAAGACTGATTCTTCACTCTCTTAACAAATGACCAAAAGTTTTTACTACCTTTCGGTAGTAAAAGGATTCTTTTGCGCATTTCGAGCTCGTGAAGATGCTTTTCGCGCTGAATCATGGCATTACAGCGATTTCTAGCCTCACTGCGAAGTCTTTCAGTATCGGCATTCCTGCTGAAACACCAATTTTGAAACGCTTCCTCTTTGGTCCTGACTGCAATCCTGCAAGTCTCATTAAACCAAGAATGGTAATTAGGTTTGATGCTAACTTTTTTATTACGAATGAAGGACCTCATACCCAATAAAATAATTTCCTGCACCATTAAAGCCGCGGCATTTATGTTTCTGTCAGCGAAACACAATTTCCAATTGAAACTGCGATAAAAATTATTCAACGCATCCCAATTTGCTTTATCATAAAGCCATACCGTTCGTTTCGGGGATTTGGGTGAAACGGGGTCCAAGCTAGTAAAAGAAAAAGCAGCGGAAATGGTACAATGGTCCGAATTACCAAGAGGTGCAGAGATAGAAACATCATATTTCTCATGATACGACGTCAGAAAAAGGTCTAAAATACTAAGGCTATGCCCCCCAACACGAGGTATATACATATGTGGGGTCATTCACTAGTTGAGTTAGTTGGTTTAACTCGGCAAAGAGCTCAACATAACGGCCTTCAGGAGTTGTACGACTGGAATGGCGCAGCCAATTGGAGTTATGGACATTGAAATCTCCAGCAACAACGATTTCACTGTCCGGGTACGACTCCAAAATCTGGGAAATCGAATCAGAGAGGAAGTCCATTCTCGTTGAAGGGCCACTTTTAGCGCATCAACGCTCTGGTATTTTTTAGTCAAGACCTTCCTGTCCAACATACCGCAGATTGAGAAATCCAGCGGATTCGCATCAGGCGAATTTGAGAGCCATTGTTGAGCAGAAATGAAGCTAGGAACGTTTTTTTCTAACCATTCTTGATTCACACGAGCTTTGTGTGACGGTGCCGAGTCTTGTTGGAATGTCCATGGCTTGCGACTGATATGTTTGCGTGCCCACGGTAGTTAAGCACCCTCCAAAACTGATTCACGATACACCAGGGCGTTTACTTTGACGCCAGCGGCCAAAAAAACGAGTGGTGAGCGCCCATCAGCAGTCACTGCAGCCCAAACCATCACATGCGGTGGTGCCTGCGTCCTGGTGGCCAAACGAACATTCAAATTTTCGTAGGACCTCTCTGTCAAGTAAACCCGATCATTTTGTTTGTTTACATATTGCTGGATACAGTAATTTTTCTCATCAGAGAAGACAATTTGTGACAGATTTCCGGCGTCGTGCAAGCGCAACAACTCCTTGGCTCTATCGAGCCTAACTTTTTTTTGAGCAGGAGTGAGATCATGCGCCTTTTGGAACTGGAGGGCCTTTAGTCCGAGCTTGTTTGACAATATGTGTTGCATTCGTTCCCGCTATATTTTCAGCTCGGCAGCCATTTGTCTGCCACTGCGTCTCGGATTTCGCTCAATTCTGGCCTTCACCTTTCGAACCATTTCTGGTGATGTTGCAGTTATTTTCCGACCACCACCATGTCGTTTGGCAACGCTGCCGGTACTATTGTAACGTGTTATGGTCCGATACACAAACATTTTATTCACTTTTAAATGTTTCAGCTCACGAACAATTGCTGGTTGCGATTTTCCAGCCAAATAAAGAGCAATCACACTATTACGTTTGAATTCCATTTCGAAAATTTTTTATTTTCAATAAATTGACGCGCAAATGCTTTTGGTTACTTGTTGACAATAGAATGAACTAACATCATGCCAATTTTTAGACAGCTGTCATGTTCCATCTGTCAGATAAGTCTATCTGAAGTTGGTAACAGTTCGAATCAGCCACCCTGTATATCTAAAGCAAAACTTTTGCAAAAAAGCGTTGGCAACCCTGAAAGTTTGTTTTAATTTTTAAAAAGCATACCTGAACGTTTCTTATGCCAAAAAATTTAATTTAATCACAAAATGCATGATTCAAACAAAAGTTTGGAAAATAACCAGGTGGCACCCCTTAAAATTAATGTTAGATTTTTAAAATATTAAAGTTTCAAGTCTAAATTTTTTTACTTTTTTATTTTTTATTTAATAAGTTACATTTAATGATCAAGAATCGCAGCGTTTCTTAAACGTTACCGATTCCTGGGAATTTCGTGTACCCCTTTATCTTCCAGCTGTGGTACTAACATATCATTGTTGTAAATAGGAATTTATTTTGGTGGGGAAGGAACTGTTGAGCAGACAATCTCATTTATTCTTGTGCACATATCATAATCACGAAATATGTTTAACGTTGCTCATACTTCTTTTTGCAAGGCTATTAGAAATTTTTGGAGGGAAGGAGTCAAATCCCTTTGAACACCCTTTATAAATACACCTCTGTAACATATCTATCTCGAAATCATCGACTTATAAACCAATGAATGCATCCTAAACGAAAAATATTTATCGAACTTATTCAGACAGAGACAACTTTTCGGTGTTGCTGCCATTGAAGACATTGAAGTCGGCAGCCTGACTCATTTGGGCAAATACTGAAAACGGTCAACCATACAGAAAGTTTTAATTTCTTTTATTTTATTGCCTTCTTATCTATTCTTTCTATATCACCTGAGATAAGATTGTTGAAAGCAATAATGTATATATTAATTACTGGTTTATGGTAATTGCCCACTATGTGAAACGTCCGTCATGAAAATATAGAATAGTTTTGCAAAAGAAATGTAAAATTTGAAAAAGTCATAAGCAAAGTATATTTTCTCAGTGTACTGAAGAAGGTTTGCAAAATAAAAAAGTAAATTTATAAAAAAACAAAAGCGTTTTACTTTAGCAGCTTGACTATTATTGAAACGTCTGAAAAAAATATGATAATATGTTGATACTTTATGACATATGTATGCGTTTTATCATCAGAATACAATGTAAATAAATTATTTTTTAGGGTCTGCACAAAACGCCTTGTTGGAGTTTAAAGACATTTCATTACAAGACACGTTATGTCTTATATCCATTACTAAATACTTCAGTTCAATGTCGCGTTCAAATGAATTGACAGTACTTAGATATGATAACCAAAAAACAAAAAACAAATACTGCTCTGACCCGTCTTGTTGGATATGCTTCATTTCAGTGTATATACTATAGTTGTAGTGAAAACTTCAAGATGCTACTCTTCTCCATGCCTCTCTCACTTGCAATAATGTATGAAAGCAACTACAATCCTGCGTTACCAATGCTTTGCAACTCGAAAGTGTTATCACATCAAAAATCTCACTGCAATTTTTCTACTCGCACGATTTAAACTGACCTGAAGCGTTTGTTAACATAAAATATAGCACATTAAAGTATTTGTTAAAATCATGCTTTTTTTGATACTGCTAAAACGCTTCAGTGATACTTTAGTGTCAAAATGAAATCAGTGTACAGAGAAGATTTGAATTTTGAATTTTTTGTATCAAATACTTCAGTTCAGTATAAAAAATGCGCGTAAAAAAAGTACACTACATATCAAGATGTAGACCACTAATATTTTTCGTCATAATTATAAGCGATTGACTAATTTGAGGATATGATTCTAGAGGATTTGATTTGATTATGGGTACCTAAAACTTTATTAGGTGAAACTAGTTTTCGAACATTTTTTGAACTAAAGCTATGATTTAAAGCTCTGATTTCATCAAACATTGCTTACAAGTTATTGCTTTAGATCCTGTCTTCTTAGTTTATGATGCTAGTGATTAGTCTGTCTACACAGCCTAAGCTTCAAGGACTTGCTCCGTTAAACAAGCACCTTCCTTGTTATCATTGAGTATGCTAAGCTCATGTATCATTGAAGTCAAAAGGCAACATTCAACTGTAATGCCAGCCATTTTATCCCATCTTCTCCATCCTGGTTACTTACACACAATTCACCCAGTGTTTGCCAAAACGTTGTTTAATTTCCTTTATTTACTTTTATTATCCTTCCTTTTGGCAGATAACAACTTTGCTTGTCAATAAAGTAAAAGCTTCCTGTTTCATCAGAGTTTTTTTATTAAACTATATCCGCCCGCCCCGTTTACATAGTATATATAATAAGTACGTTAATAAGGCATAAAAGTAAAGGTGAATAAAAGGAAGAAGAAAAAAAAAGTAGTAAAATAAAGAAAAATGGTTGCTTGTTCCTTTTGCATATCCTTTTTTGTACATTTTTGTTGCGGCATAATGTATATGGACAGCAGCAAAAGCAGCAGCAACATAATGAATGACACAAAGTCACACACTTGAGCATGTTTACTTAAACTTTTTCAATGCAGTAGATAACCGATGCCAGGATACTTGTGTCTACGTTAAAGGATGGTAGGGACTCTTTTTTTTTTGATTGTACATTTACTTTGTTTTTCAGAGTACCTATACACATGTATGTGTGTATTTTTATTTCTATAATGAAGTGCGACTTGTATTGACTTTGTTGCGGTTGGTGGAAAACACGCAAAATGTTGTAAAGTACTTTTTCTTAATTATATGCTACTTATTTATGCACAGGTTTAATAGGAAGTTCCTGGGCAGTATAATGAGTGTAAAGTATACCTTCATTTGTATGTTGGTGAATAATAATTAGAGATTTTAATTAAGATTGGCGTGAATAAAATATTTTAACAAAATTTAGTCTTTAAATTATTGTTAAAACTTTTTAGTAATTGGACCACTAGACTCCTGGTCTTGATTTTCAAATCAGTTTTATTAAATTCTGCATAATAATTCGTTTTTATAAACATCACTTCAAAATATTTCAGAAACTTAGAGCATTTTATCGCAACAGCGAAGCAATTATAATACTGATTTTTATTGCACTGTAATCAAACCAACACTGAACTGCTTTACCTTTTCGATGTTATCGTTGTTCTTAACAACATGCTACCATATGTCAACTCGTTACTTTAGTTTGCTTTGGCTGTTTTTTTCTCGCCACATTCATACGGTGTTCTGTTTTCAAAAATGTTTTGCATACTTTCAGGCTTTGATTTTATTGCATGTACTTCACGATATTGTTAAAGATAAGAAATTGTGTATATTGAACTTTTTTTACTGCTGCTTTAGTTTTTTAACACTTTTGTGAAGTAAAGTCCGTGGAATATTTGCAATTTTTCCTTTAAAAATACTTCAAAATATTACTACTTATCTACAATAGCAAAATACTTTACAAGTGATTTCTTACATGCTCATGATAATAATTTATCACACTCTAAACTATTTACCATAAAGGAGCTTATGACAATCTATTCATATATTTTTTTCTTATCCTTAAAAGTAAATTTTTACTTTCTTTTTTCGTATTAACGTTGCTATAGAAGAGAATTTTCCAACTCTTAACGTAGAATAATATTTTTGAAACGAACAAGTGTGCACTCACTTGAGCATTTTGTAAAAATATCCTTTGGCTAGCGTAAAGAATTACATTGCAGCTGGAAAAAATATATTCTCATTCGTACATACACTATGTCACGCTAATATACGTAGACATTACAGAATGCAAACAAAATGAAAATAAATGTAACATCTTCATTTATTAGAAAACAAAAATAGCGAACTTGCAACTCCTTGAAGCAAGAATTTTGTCTGTAATAACATTGAGTTGAATTTACTTTTGCAATTTATATGCACTATTGCGCGTATTTGCACTTGAATCTTGAATTATTTGGACATTTGCTATAGTTTCGTTCTGAAAACAATTCTGCCATGCTACTTATTTTGCTCATTATTCTATGTTCTAGAATGTTCATGATAGAAGGTACTCTTAAAAATGAACTGTTTACTGTGAAAAGTAACCGAAACTGATAGGACTTAGTCAATTGTTTCAATCACATTTACATTATTTTTATGAAAATATTTTTATCTTCTGAAGAAAAATTATTGTATATTAAAAAAATTGTGAAGTGATGTTTGGTTCAGTTGTGGGCACCCTTAGAAAATCGCCTAAAAATGGGAAAATATGAAGTAAAACGCAATCAACTGGAGAAGAAAGCAAAATTTATCTATTTAGGAAACATTGCATCACACAAACTCAACAAATTCTGCTCAACGGCTTCAACAACATCAGCGTCACTGAAAACGTCTGGATCGAATGTCATCATGCCTGTCGACCTGAAACCAGACTTGATAGTATTCGGCGTGAATGCCGGATCAATTGTTTTGCAGACTAAGCCGGCTAGGTAACGTAACTTCTAGCCCTTGTTGACATTGCCGCCATCTGCTCCTCGGTCCACTTGTCCGGAAACTCAATACCGAGATTTTTGCAAAGTTAAATGGTACCTTAATGAAAACCACTTTTTTTCTGCGATATCTTTTAAGGGCCTATTGGTTCGTTCCATTCCACTAAAAATACGTAAAAAAGCATAAGAACAACATTTAAATTAATAATGTTGGCATCCACGACGATATTTCAGTAAAACACACGCTTTAAATAAAAAATATAGGGGTGCCCACACTCGAATCAATTCGGGGCCCACACTCGATTTTGACAGCCGCTATGAAAAGCAATAAGCACATTGTATTGTGTGAACATTTTGGTAGCATTCAGTTTTGAATCACAAAATATAATAAATTTATTGCATAAATATAGATAACACCCAGCTTTTGGGTTGATTCACTTCGATTCATCGCACTTGGAAAATGATTGAAAAAAACTTTTGCGTTGCCTTTGACATATTTAAAAACTATTTTTTTCTCAGCGCAAACCAAATGCATCTGTTTGCTACGGTAAATGCAAAAAAACTAAGTGCACGGTGTGCCTTAACCCGTTCTAAATCGGACGTCGTAGCACATCAAATTTTTTTCCAGATTCTGTTTACTTATCCTTCAAATGATGTATAAAAAAATTTTCACTCGTGACTCCTCGACTAAATTTTGAGATAATCGCTTTTCCAATTGGGGCATTTTCCCATACAAAATGAAAAAAAAAATTTTTTTAACTACATTAAACAAAAATTAAAATAATCACAATCGATGTGTTTTGCGATGCTAAACGCGAATCCAACCTCAGAATTGCTCTATCGTGTATAGTTTATTAGATATTGTAACCTAAAGACCAAAAAAAGTCGTTTTTTGCCATTTTTTGAAGCTATATAACTATGTAATTTATCATTTATTCGTCAAATGTGGCTTAGATTTTTGAAAGCCCCAATTTTTTTCTTTAAAACCTAATTCAAATTATATTTATATATCCATGCTTTTAAGAGATATCGTAGACCAAAATATTGTCAAAACGTGTTTTTTGCACTTTTGTGTCTTTTTAGGTTAGGATATCTTTGAAGAAAAAAAAGATATCAACATAATTTAAATTAGGTTTTAAAGGCAAAGGTTAGGACTTTAAAGTTGCTTACCAGACTTAACAAAATTAAAATTTCTTTCACATTTTAAACATGTTCAACGAACCGACTACTTCTAAATTCAGCCGTTTGACACCCCGAGTGTTGTTACGTGTATGGCATAAACTATACACGATAGAGCAATTCTGAGGTTGGATTCGCGTTTAGCATCGCAAAAAACATCGACTGTGATTATTTTAATTTTTGTTTAATGTACTTAAAAAAATTTTTTTTTTCTTTTCGTATGGGAAAATGCCCCAATTGGAAAAGCGATTATCTCAAAATTTAGTCGAGGAGTCACGAGTGAAAATTTTTTTATACATCATTTGAACGATAAGTAAACAGAATCTGGAAAAAAATTTGATGTGCTACGACGTCCGATTTAGAACGGGTTAAGGCACACCGTGAGTGCTGTCATAACACGAGCTTAACATTTGTCAGAACAGCCGCATATGTTTTCTGTCAAAAGTTACGGGGGGTGCCCACACCCGAACCATGCCCGCAGGCGGCACTCTTTCCCTAATGATACAGTTTTATAGAGAAATGTTTCACTAAGAAGCTGCCGTTGATACTTTTTCTAAAAAGTCATATTTTTGCTTCGGAAAAATGAGTAGTTGAAGACTGTTAATTAGATAGTATCGATCCCCATACAAAAAAAAAGTATGCCCCCATTTTTAAAGCTTATCAGTTTTGATTTTAAGAGAAAAAAAAATTTTTTTTCGACCACTAATTAATGCGCTGTTTGATTTTTTCCTATTGCTCTGCCATTTGACGTCTGATTATCAAGTATGGAATATCGTTGTAAATAATTCGATGTGGGCTATATTTCATTCAGAAGCGTAATTTGTCTCAAATGTTTTTTTCGAGTAGTTGTACTCATTATCTCAGTTTCTACCACACTAAGGTGCCAAGGACACTTCATAGAATTTAAGCCCATAAAAAATTTTAAAATTTATCGCTATAAAGTTTCCTCAAATTGTTGAATCTCAGTACAAAATATGAAAAACAGAATGTTTCAAAATTGAAAATTGCCCCCTAAAACTATGCAATATTCGTTTTTTTAACATTTGACATTTCAAACAGCTTTATTTAAATTATTTGTGGTACAGAAATTTTTTCACTTTTTATTGAAATAAAGTATTTTGTGTTTAGTTTAGAGAATACCTACATTGTTTGGATTACAATATGCTTTAGAAGATATGCGCAAATCAAAATGGCTCTATGAAATGCAGCGTTTGCATTTTTCCCTGGAAAATTACTGACTTAGCTGCGTCTAGCTAAGTCTTCTAAATATAAAAAAAAATTAAAGGTGGTGCTCTTTCAATTTAAGTCAAAAAAAGTACGACGTATTTGCACCAATTGAAAAAATCATAATTTTTCAGAAAAAGGTAATGTGATTTTCAAGTTTACAATATGAGTAATTGTATATGGAAATAATGTGTTGCATACCTTTAGGGTTAAATAATTTTAGCTCATTTTCAATGGGAGGTAAGAGGGCCCATTTTTGCAATACTTTCTAACTATTTAACTGAACGTGCAAAATTTTATTGTTTTAGTAGCATTCTTCCAAAAATCTTAGAACTTTTGAAATAAACTTACCATAGTCTTGATTTCACTTGATTCATGGTAAAAACAAATTCATAGCGAATGTTATTTCTGTTTTTGCACCAAACTGAATGTAGCATTTTAAACTTTTTAAAAATTTTGGAAAAAAAGGGTTTTTTGTTTACTTTAACAAAACTTACATAAATGTAAATAAAACTCTCATAGAACATGATATTGTAGTAAATCTAAAATTAAAAGACAACCATATATTTTTGGACCATAAATGTCGCATATGCCCCAAAGGGTTAACAAGAACAGTGTAGAGTAATAAAACAAACGCGCAAAAAGGGAAAACAAATAAAAAAGTCAACAGAATTTAAGCAACAAATAAACGAACACAAATAAAACAAAAAAAAAACAAACCTCGTTACCCCATTCACATGATCTATGCGACAACGTCCAAGTCCGCGTCGCGACGACAACAGGAACCGGAAGCAAGAGCGACAACAAGAATAAGTGATGACAATAACACCAACAACAAAAATATTAACACAATCACAACTTTCAGTTGAAGAAAGAGATGAAATAAATGAAAGAAAAAACACAGAACGAACATTAAAAGATGATTCAAAAACAACAACCAAAAAACAAAAAAACCGCATCCACGCATTTCAATACACAGGCCAAAGGACACAGAGAGAGACAAACAGACAGACAGACAACAATACAATACAATATGTCTTCTCGCAGTTGTTGCACGTACTTGTACAACATTGTTGCCAACACAACACAAGTAATGCATGGCAATGCCAGTCATTATTTATTGTCTCTTTAATTCCCGTAAGGGTCATTTCATTGCATATGAAATGCGTTGAAAAATATTTTACTTAATTTATACTTTACATATTTAACTGTTACAGGATGCCGTCTGTCGTCATTGTGCGCTATTATAAATTATGCAACAATTTTTTTCATTCGGATATTTTTTTATTTTGAAATTTCAGGGTGGCACTTCTTTTGAAAACTTTTAAAGTTTTGCTGTGAAGTATGTTATGTATTAAAGTGTCTCACAAATTATGAAACTTTTAGAAATCATATGAAAAGATGTCTACAAATAATCTAGACATTCTAAAGGGTCAAAAATCCTTGATTATTGGATTTTTCAAAAAATACTAATGTCCGCAATCTGTAATGGGGATTGCTTAAATCTCACAAAAATTTTAAAAGGAGATAAATTTAATAATGTTAAAAAAAAATTAGTGTGACATATTCCATGATGAAGTCGTTATAGAAGATAAAGGTATGAAGTTTGGACTAATTCGAACATATAGATAATAGACCGAAAAATATCAAAAACTATCGAAAATCACTACCAAACTATATCAAGTGTCGGCTGAGAACAATTTATTAGAGGTTTATTAAATATTTGCAAAAATCAATGCATAATAAGTGTAAAAAAACGTTAAATTCTTTGAATCATTAAATATTTTATAAGTCTTCACAAAATACAACCCCCAAAATTGTCACAATTATGAGCGTTTTAGAATAACGCAGAAATAAGACTAATAAAGCAGTCATTATTGCTAGATTTTGAGAATAAAACTTCGTACAAAATCTATCAGATTATGGGCCAAGATTTTGAATTTATATAAATTGTATTTCCACAACTCGCATACATTCATAAAAGGAAATTATAAAAGGAAATTATAAAATGGAAACAGTTTCGGTCGACAAGCTTACTGGAAACAATTACCAAACCTGGAAATTTCGAATGGAAATGCTATTTTCCCAAAAATGTTTCTGCTCCGAAATACATACGTTCAGCCTACATTTCCACGAAGTTGACGA
Source organism: Calliopum simillimum (assembly GCA_951812925.1). Taxonomy (NCBI): domain Eukaryota; kingdom Metazoa; phylum Arthropoda; class Insecta; order Diptera; family Lauxaniidae; genus Calliopum; species Calliopum simillimum. The sequence goes on from OX638368.1 coordinate 40,570,493, forward strand.
CATGCGAGAACAAATTGTTAAAATGTTGCAGATGCGAAACGAGTTACAAGGTCGTGGTGAAGAGTTTAAAAACAGCCACATCGTCGCCATGCTTTTATGCAGCTTACCTGAAGACTATGGCAGTATGGTTACAGCTTTTGAAGGACGATCCGAAGACGACCTTAGCATTGAGTAAGTCACAAGCAAATTATTAGACGAAGCAGAGCGAAGAAGAGAATCAAGGAAAGGAAGTTATATGTTTCTGGTGTAAGAAACAGGGTCACTTAAAAGAGGACTGCACAGCGGGGGAAAAAATCATTCGCGAAAATTGCTGGAACCGCGGAGGAGCTATGTTTGCGAGGCGGAGTAGCTAAAGTTGTGGTGGATAAATGAATAATTGATTCAGGAAGGAATCAAGACTTGCGACTATGGAAAATAAGATTTTTATATATCATTCGTACAGGGAATGGTGTTACAGAAATACAACAGATATCAGCAGAATGGAGTCAAGGGTTAAATTAAACGGCCCTAAAATAGCAAAATACAGTAAAGATCGGTTCGGATTCCATTTTCGAACGAACGCCAAGCAAAAACGGTAATCATATCGTTGGTTAAAGAAAAGTGAAGTGGAGATATAGGTATCATCTAAGTGGAAGATCTGTTTGAAGCAGTGAATCACAGGGTATTGACTCTTCCACAGAACAAGAGCAAGCAAATAATCAGAAAATTTACGAGATATTCAACTGGCAAAAAGAAGGTACAATCAAGATTAATGTATTTAACTTATATAGCTGAGTCTAGATTTTGAATTTTTATAAAATTGTATTCACAACAATTATTGTGGATAAATATAAGCTAATTTGAGCGTTAACTAATTGGTTGTAAAATTAACAAATAAGGGCCAATTTCACAATGTTCAGTTAAGCCTTAACTAGAACTTTAACTGAAACTTTGACATGAAATTTCATTCAAAATTTTTATTTATCTGGAAGTAAAATTTTAAATGAACATTTTGAAAATGGCCCTAAGTTATTTAGATTCGTTTATTCCGAATGTGGCAACCGCTTTTTCTTATCAGGTCTGAGGTCCGAGCTCTCGTTGATTTAAACTGTAGTAAATGCTATTTACAGAAATATGGAGTACATCCAGGAATTAGTCAGACTTGGGGGTAATGCACTAAATTTTTTAGTTCATTGAGCTTTTCACTAATATTTAATGAATACTTTGATAGTGAAACTTTTTCCACTACCACTAAATCTAATTAGAGATAGTGAAAATTTTCTCCATTAAATTTAGTGATAGTGGAAATTTTTTCACTATGAAAAAATTCATTTGATGGCAATGAAAAATTTTTCACTATCTAACAATTCATTAAATGATAGTGGAAAGTTTTTCACTATCATTAAAATTTAATGAAAATATGCAATAAAAACTGCACTAAATTTAGTGATAATGAAAATTTGTTTCATTGAATTTAATGAAACATTAGTGGAAATTTTCATTAAAGTTTCATTAAATTCAATGAAACAAAATTTTTCTATCACTAAATTTAATGAAGCTTCTAATGAAACTTCCAAAGAAAATTTTCATTAAAGTTTCATTAAATTCAATGAAACAAAATTTTACTATCACTAAATTTAATGAAGCTTCTAATGAAACTTCTAAAGAAAATTTTCATTAAAGTTTCATTAATTTCAATGAAACAAAATTTTACTATCACTAAATTTAATGAAGCTTTTAATGAAACTATTATTAGAATTTTTCATTAAAATCCAAGCTGTTCGTTTATTCCAAGGTTTTGCAAGTTTTTAGCCGAAAAGCTCTCGTTTAAGCATAAAACGTACATGAATGAGAGCTTTTCGGGTAAAAACTTGCAAAATCTTCGAATAAACGAACAGACTGATTAAATTAAATTTATTGAAAGAGTAAGAATGAGTGGGAATAGTATCAGTTTGAAGGAGATTCATTAAAATCAAATGCAAACACGACTTTTAGTTTTTGAAGTTCTTCAGACCCAAATAATTTCTGCCCTTTGTCAACTAAATGCTAAAAACAGCTTTCGTAAGCTTTTTTAAGTAATGGTAGGATTAATGTTCACGCAATCGTCTCGTACAAGATCTCGAATTAAAAATTTAAAGATATCAAAATATTTTGACTTAGCATGGCACATTTTGTCTTAATTGAATTGAAATTTCCAATAAAAAAATCACTGAAGTTATTGAAAGTGAACATTTATTCATTGAATTTAATGAAACATTAATGAAGATTTTCATTAAAGTTTCATTAAATTTAGTGATAGTGAAAATTTGTTTCATTGGATTTAATGAAACATTAATGAAAATTTCCATTAAAGTTTCATTAAATTTAATGAAAGTGAAAATGTTTCATTAAATTTATTGCAACATTTATTGAGAATTTTCATTAAAGTTTCATTAAATTCAATGGAACAATTTTTCACTATCAATAGATTTAGTGATAATGGAAAATTTGCCATTACCACTAAATCAATTTTTTGATAGTGAATGAATTTTCACTATCACTAAATTTAGTGGAAATATTATTTAAAACTTTTAACTAAATTTAGTGATAATGAAAATCTTTTTCATTACCACTTAATGAATTTTTTGATAGTGAAAGATTTTGCACTAACACTAAATAAATTCCTTGATAGTGAATATATTTTCACTAGCACTAAGTTTAGTGAAAAATGAAATCTAATGCAAAACCCCCAAGTCTGGAATTAGTGTAGTTCAAATTTGCCAACGACATCAAATATCTCTTTGCTTCCTCCTCAAAACATGTCTTTAACTTTTAACAATTGAGGAGTGGCCGTACCAAAGGGCCTAAGTACCATTTCGAGGCAAAAGTAATGCCATACTTTTCATGTGCCTAATAGTCTGGTATTTGACTGTTATTATTTTTTCAACATAATGACATCAATTTCACGCTATCAAGAAAATTTTTAGTGAAAACAGAAAATATTTTTATTAATTTCTCACAAAATGCCACCCGTTTCATATTATGACACACCTTTTGCCTCGAAATGGTACTTAGGCCCTTTGGTGCGGCCACTCCTCAATTGGATCATAACTTTCCGAAATAAAAGTATCAAAAATCCAAGCAACTTCAATGGATGATATCTCAGAAAGTAATGATCCTTTAAAAATATTTAAAGATATGGTTTAATGAAGAAGCTTAGGATTATTCGATACCGTTGAAAAAAGTGCACTATTCTACTGTCTAGATGTACGCCATATATCTGAAAATAGCGTTTTCTGCACTTTAAATCAAGGATAACTCGAATCTCAGACGAGATAAGAGAAAAAGATTATCAGATTCAGAATTATCGACTCTGAATAAGTGAAAAAAAAATATTGAGAATAAATTCAGATTTTTGTGTTGCACAGTGTAGGTAATTAAAAGACGAAAAGAATATATGAAACGTACAAAATGACTCATTAAGATGAAAATGAGACAAATATGTGAGTCAAAAATACGAGCACAAATCTGTTAATGGTTTTCAGCCAAAAACTGTTCATATTGTAAATATGAGTCGTTATGGATTCAATATTACTGGACATTAAAACCCTCTATTTAATAAAAGTTTTTTGCAACATGTTTTGATTTTACTTCCGGCAAATCCTTAAAAACATTCCCACTCTTGAATTAATTTTTTTCTGTTGCGTTAAAAACAAATTTCCACAACATCAAGCCTACCTCCCTCCCATGTATCTCGGCAGCTTAAAAAGGAAAATGTTTTTCTCCTGGTTAAATCACAATGAAGCTTAAGCCAGCTGGCACAGATTTACTTTGTGTTGGTTGAGGGTGCATTAAGGTTTCATTTGGGGGAAAATTTATTTAAGATTTTTAATTTATTGCAAATTAAGTTGTATTTGTACTTGTTGTCTGTAGAGTTTTTTCGTTGTCATACAGTCTTTAATAACATTTCGTGTTTCTTTTATTGTTTCTTTCCAGGTATGTTTCAGCATTTATATGGAGCTTTTAATATGGTATGGTTTTGGAATGACAGGTAGTTAAGATTAAAATACCAACCTCAAATTTATATGTAATTTTAAAGTAAGTAAATTGTAAATCAAAGGAAATTGAAACAAAAGTAAACTTTTTAGAAACTTCAAAGTATATAGATAATCGCGAATTCTTACGGACTATATATTTAAAACGATATTTACGATAACCATAAAGTGTCAGCAAACTATGATTAAATATCCTTATAGTTAAGTACAAAAACGTTGAATATCCTTGTCAGATTTTAAATGGTACAAAAAAGAACAAAAAACGTACTTATCACTAAATTCTCGATAGTTTATCATTTAAAAAGTGTATCAAAATTATTAAATCTTTGACTTAATAGAGTTTTCGAAATTTTTTTCCATTTTTAAATTCTTCAACAAATGTCGACATTTCCTGAAATTCATTAATTTACCATGTTGTCAAACAAATTTAATTTTTTGACAACAAAAAAAAAAAAATATATATTTCCTTTGAAAAGCATATCAAATATTTAACGTCAACACCATTTGCCAGGTGCCTTAAAGCACACAAAAATTCTTACTGCTGCAATTGACATTTAGCTGACATCCTAAAAAGGCAAACATTCATATACATACCTACATATCCTTTTGAAATTGTACTTCTTTAAAATTTTCAATTATAAAATCTGTAGAAACAAAGTAAAAAGAAAAAGTAAAAGACGAAAATATAAAAAATTTTATTCAAAAACAAAAGTTTTCAAAGTACATAATGGTCCCGGGATGGGAAAAATAGCGCATGACGATACCAACGCCAAACTGAACTCGAACAAAACTCAGATGTCAGAAAAACGCAAGAAACGCATGTCCTGCGGTGTCACGTCAAAGGAACTTTCTTGCGTCATTTTTTTATCCTTTTAACTTGCTACTGTTTCATTTTACCCCTTTTTTTTATTACATCTTCGATAAAAACTGGCAATATCATAACAGCAAGCAGAGTTATTTTGGAACAAAAACAGCTTTACATTGCAGCAGCAGCTGTCATTTTCATATCAAAATGAAGCAACAAATAACATGGATGATATGGACGCTGTTGTCGTCGACACTAACAGCAGCAGTAGTGGAAACAAAAAGTGTTGTAATAACTATTTTGTAGCGCTCAAATCACTGCGACAACAAAGACAATGTTGTTTGGGGGAAAGAAAAAAGAAAAATGGCGCAAGCAAAACATTTATCATCCCTGCATCAAATCAGGGAACGAGCCAAGAAAATGTTGCACGTGAGCGTGCGTTCATTGCTTACATTTTCCTGTCAGCCGCCCAGATGAACAGACGCCATTTATACACCAAAGTCAGCTCGCTTTTTTTGGTTATACCATTTAAACTTTGTAAAATTCTGGGAACAAAAAATTTTTGGCATCTCTTGGAAAGCCGCATCCACACACAATGTCAACAAATACACAGTTTTCGTTATTTGTTAGGTAGACTATTTTTCCATGTATTCTAGTAGATACATTTGGTTTAGTGATGTGGAAGATACATCGATGCTTTTGTTTGAGTTTCATTTTAATCAGTATATAAGCTATCGAGGTCCACCCCAGCGTATACTGAAGGTCAAGATACTCATCGGGACTGCAATAAGTTCAATTTTTTGAATTAACTCACTTATTCAAACTCACGCAATTGTTGTTGTTCAGAAAATTTACCATAAAATTACAACTTGACAGATTTGACAGGTTTTACTATTTAAAAAGCAGGATTTTTGAGAGGAAATTTTTTTTTGATAAGAAAAGTTTAAAATACATATCAAAAGATTTACTTATGATGACAAAAAAAAGTCACAATTTAACAGGTTTGACAGGTTTTGACATTTAAAAAGCAGGACTTTTGACAGGAAAATTTTATGATAGAAAAAACACATAAAGTACATACCAAAAGAAGTATTTATGATGGCTAAAAAAATCATAATATTACAGGTTTGACAGATTTCAATATTTAAAAAGCAGGAATTTTGACAGAAAACTTTTTTGATTAGAAAAGATTTTAAATACATATCAAGAAATGTATTTATGATGACCAAAAAAATATCACAATTTAACAGGTTTGACAGGCTTTCATAAATAGAAAGCAGGATTATTGAGGGCTAAATTTTTTGATTAGGAAAAACTCTTAAAATACACAAAAGAGGTATTTATGATGATTAAAAAATGTGACAATTTGAAACGTTTGAAAGGTTTTAATATTAAAAAAGCAGGATTTTTGACAGCTAAATTTTTTTAACAAGAAACAACACTTAAACTACAAATCAAAAGACACACTTATGATGACTAAAGAAAATAACAACTTGACAGGTTTTCATAAAAGATAGCAATTAAACTACGTGTTTATGAAGATTGGTTACAATATTTAAAAAGCAGGATTTTTGACAAGAAAATTTTATCATAAAAAAAACTCTATATGAATACCAAAAGATCTTTTTATGATTACCAACAACAAATACACAATTTGGCATGTTTTACAGGTTTTCATATATAAAAAGCAGGATTTTTAATAAGCAGGATTTTTGACATGAAAATTTTTGATAGGCAAAAACAACAAAAGATGTATAAAAAACAAGTTTTTCAAACAAAAACGCAGGTGGAAGGTTGTATCATATAAAATAATCAAAAAGCAGGAGTGACCTGCCAAAAGCAGGAGTGACCTGCCAAAAGCAGGAAAAAATTAATATGCTAATTATTTCTTAAATATTTTTGAGCAGAACGTGGAAACTAGATTGTTTTGTGATTTCTGTCTTGGGTCAGTTGTTTCTCGGATTGCACTGTTAAAAATCGTAAATATCTCTATATCCCCTGTTGTTTCTCATCACAGTCTACGCGTTGATGCGCAATATATGTACGAATATGTCACTGGTTTTTTTTTTTTTTGTCGCTCGTCATTTCAAAAGTGTTTTCGTTTGCTATTTTGTCATTCATATCAGCTACGTTATTGGTAGCTTTGAGTAGAGCGCGATAAGAAAGTTTCTTCTTCTGAATCTATGAGTAACAAACAACAACCACTAACAAAAAAAAAAATTCAACTCATGCATTTGCAATTTTTGCTAAAGCCACCTCCTGCTACAGACAGAGCTAACATTTTTTTTTTATGTTGGTTCTTTAAGTTTTGCGCATTTTTGGATGCCGTGCTGTGCTTTACTCTCAGCTGAAACGTGTTCAAAATAGTTTTTCCCGAAATTGGTTAGTTGATGTTCTTCAATTTTGTGTCGGTATCTATGTATTTTGATAGCTGGAGCTTTGGTTTGGGGTTGAAAAAAGGAAGTCAACTTTAAGGACACAAAGTGTTAAAGGTTTCGTATAGTTTTGTACTGTTTAGAATTTAAATTTTTTCTGTAACTTAAATTAGTTTACAGCGAAAATATTCTCTTTTAATGCAGAAATGTTAAGTAATGTAACAAATTTTTAGTTTTAAAGTTTTAGTTTCAAGTTTCGACCTCTTAATTGTAGTGGACAATGGGCTTCAACAAATTTAAATAGCTTTAAACACTGCTTATCAGAATTCTTTTAAATTATGACTTTTTACGAAAAATCTATTCAAAAATTGCAAACTAGAAATAACGTTACGAAGCTTTTTTTTTTTTTTTTGTTTTTGGTTGATTGATTCCATCACTATGTGATCCTTTTGTATTTTTACGCCTTATAGCATTGTATTTGAGATGTCTTAACCTAAAAGTATAAAAACACGGTTTCTTATATTTTGAGGTTATCTACTCCACTAAGAGCATCATTTAGTACTACTTACTTCTCCCTTTCAAAAAGAGTTATTAAAAAGTCATCTATGATTTTTCTTTGTGATGTTATGGCTAATCAAAAAATGAATTGAGATACACCAATAAGCATTATACATAAGCTCAGTTCCGAACCAGGAATTGGTTTTATTGCACATTAGGTCAACTGAAGATGTAGATGGGCTTAGGATATGTTTATTCAGAGACGACCACTCACATAACTTCTCTAGATCATTATTAACCCCTTAGCATAAATTCTCAATTGCCCCAATCGGACGAGAGAGATATGCTTAGTTGTCTATCATCCGCATAATGGGTAAATCTCCGAAAAATTTAGGTACCAAAACATGCCATTTTTGTCCGCATCTATTTTTCATTTTTTTATAACTTGAAGATATAGAATATAATGACTTGAATCTCTGGAAAATTTTTAAAAAATGAACATAAGCTTTAAGGGTTGCCATATGATTTCTTTTTAAGTTTCGCTTAAACAATATATTTAAAAAATTAATATAAAATTGTAGTCTCAAAACGCTTAAATAAACTTTAGAAAAATGCAACATAAATTTTAAGGGTTGCTAGATGGTTGCTTTCGAAAATTTATTGTAAATCTTCCTTTTTCTACGTTCGCCATTATAATTACGCACTAAAAAAATAATAGTTTAAATCGTTAAAAACTTATCAAACCGAAATTTAGTTTAAACAAAACTACCAAAAAAAAAAAACAACAGGTTGCAACCCTGAAAATTTTTGTACAATGTTAAAAAAGTTTATCTGAGATGTTCTGAAACCAAAAATTTCAATTTAGTCAAAAAAAGTAATAATTACATAAGATTTTCGAAAATAACCAAGTGGCAACCCTAAAAATTTATGTTAGATTTTTAAAAAGTTTATTTAATTGTTTTCAGACAAAATTCTTATTTTTAAGCAAAACTAACAATGAAAAAAACCAAGTGGAAGGTTACTAATTGGAGAATGATGAAATGTTGCAAAAAACAACGGAGAATGAAGAAATAATGCAAAAACAGTAATATCGCAATGAAAAAAGCAATTTTTTTACTAAAGTTGAAACTGGTGGATAGCCCCTGTAATTGTTAATTGTTTTACTTATATAATGATGATATAATATGTTTAGTAATAAACAAAAAACTAAGGCGGAGAATGATGCACATTTGCGGTTTTTTAGAAAATTTTTAAACTTTTTTAAAAAAAAACACACGAACATTCACTGTCGAAATGAAAATTTTGCTCGGCAACATAAAGATTCTTTTATCACGCCGCGTGACATACATGTTTTGCTATGTTTCATAGAGTTTTTCATGAAGAAATTGTTAAGAGTATCCATGTCATTGTTGCAGATGGCTTAAATATAGATATAGTACAAATAAAATTATAAATAGCTGTCAACTTTTTCTTTTTGTTTTGCACAGTGTAATTTTAACAATGCTTCAAAATTCATATTGATAAATGTTTGCTGATTAAACAAAGCATATCTGAAAACTACTAAATGTCATGCTAATGACATATTGACAAACGTTAGACGCTAGACGAGGAGTATACGCTTAAGTTCAATGGTGACACCCAACGTTTTATATGGCTTTAGCCCCATGTCATTTGTACCACTTGTGTCAAATGATGTAAATGCGTCAATGGAACGTGTTAAAACCAAAAACCCACATACCAACATAAAGACTTATATATGTATACATACAAACCCACATACCAACATAAAGACTTATATATGTATACATGCAAATGGAATACTGAAATTGAATTTCAAACAACATACAATCAAACAAAAACACACCAACACATAATGATGAAAACCATCAATATCATCAAATTACTGACAATAAAACCGAACGTCATTTGTAAGTAATGTTAGTTTTGAAATTAATATGAGAGTGTGTGAGTGGTGCGTATAATGATGCTCTTTAAACAACACAGCACAAAAAATAGATTTTTTTTTTTTTTTGGAAAATATGTTTGTAACACTGCTATGTGTCTGTTTGGAGATATTATGCTGTGATTGATATCATACTGCAAAAATAGATTTTGATTGTATGTAGTGCGTTATAAAATGATAGATAGTATGTGTGTAGTATGACAGTGGTATTAACATTAAGGATATTATTTTAGGAAAACATTCTTTCATCATAATAAACAGAGAAAGCGAAACACGTGATTTATTTATTTGAAAGCAACAAGCAGATTTCCGGAAAAATCGATTAAGCGTATATCAAATGAATACATTCAGAATAATTCGTCGGCTGAATTCTCTGAACGTCATTTTAACATATTTTGTCCTAAGAATGGTTTTGTGGGTTTCAAGTCCAGCTCTTTCAAATTCGTTTTTGAGAAACAAAGTAGAAGTTTTGCTCTATAAGCCATGTTTTTCAACTTTTCTTGTTCTCGTCTGCAAATTTACGTCTGCAGAGGCATGTTAAAAAAATGGTGAAAAAGGTAAAAAATGCTTAGAAACGTCCAAAGTATACGTGTGAAATTTTTCGGAATTTTTTGAGACATTTTATAATTCTTCAAAAATTGGTCGAAACAAAAAAAATAATAAAAAAATTTTAAAAACTCTAACGTATTTTTGGGATGATTCCAAGCGTTTTATGCTGAAACTTTTTTTTCGTGAGGTGCCTTGCTTTTGAGTTAAAACGCGTTTTGCCGACTGCGTAGTTGAAAAAAGTTAAAAAATCTATTTTTGGAATCGAGTATTATTTATATCACAAAAGAAATATATAATTTTCTAAAGCCAGAATCAGGAGAATCAAAAGTGTACCTCAGGTTGTTCTCGGAACGGAAAAAGAATTATGCAGATATCGTTTTAAAGAGTCCTTTTAACTTTTTATGCGGGAACGACTTTTTATTCACACAAATCGAACCAGTTCATTGTACGGGTACATATGAATGGGTTTTTTTGAAAGTGAAATAAGTCCATAAAGAAGCAAAAGTAATGTCATAATATGAAATGCCGGTCGTTTTGTCAAAAATGAATAGAACTGGGTTATGTTTTCCCAAAAAATTAAGTTAAAAAATGATATTAGTCAAATTACTGATTTTCATGTATGACATTACTTTTGCCTCGTTATGGACTTATTCCACTTTCAAAAAAGCCCATTCATATATGAACCAAAAAAGCATTAAGCTGACGAATTGTCGAACAATCCTGCGAGGAAAGCATTACGCTTCAAGTTGTCTCCTTATACGACAGCAATCTCTTAGGCTCAACATCTAACTCTTCATCTACCCTTACACATTCGCTTCCTATTGCTTTGTTATTATGTCAGCTCGCTGCGCTTTAAATTTTTTTGTTTGTGTTTTTATCGGTGTGCGCGCGGACAGCTACCTTTCAATACTTTTTTGGTGATGCTTTGGTACTCTAATGTTCCATTATTCAAAGAATTTTGATGGGAATCGCTGCAGTAAGACATATTGAAACTGAGAGAAAAACTTTTCGAGATCTTTTCATTTGAAATTTTTTGACTTTTATCAGAAATACCAATGAGATAATAAGATAAACCTAACAGCATTTCTAACTTGATCATAACATCATTGGACATTCTAAAGAAATTGTCTTAATTGTCTTATAGGAATCGGAACAATGAGCATTTTTCTAAACCCAACTTCTTTAAAATACGAAAAGCCCAATATTTTTGTGACGAACTCTAAGCTCAATCAGGACGGTTTTGTGCATAATAAAAAATATATATCCGGTCCCTACCCCAAAGTTTCAGCGCGATTGGTGATGGTCGATCTGAAACTAGATTCATTCCCACGTAGAATCTGTCAAATGCTATTGCTGGAAAAATTTGTAAGTGTAGCTAAAAGTGGTACCCCTTTTCTTCAACTTTCATTAACTGTTGAAATTATATTTTTCGTGAAAATATGCATTTTTTTTCTTTTGATATTTTGGCAAAATATTCTGCCTAAGCACAAAATTTTCCACTTAACTGCGACAAGAAAAAACAAAAAAAATTTAAAAAAATGCCAACAACCACGTCATTGCCAACATTACTAACCCATCGCATACTAATAAAAACCAAGCAATTTTTAGGTGCCTACAAACACACAGACGTCGCACTCGTACAGCACAAAGAAGGACATGTGCAAAATGCTTGTACAAAATTAACTCAAGCAAAAAGTAGGTCTTTGCACTTCCAAGGGATTTTCGTATAAAACGTTTTCTTTTTTTTTTCTATTTTTTTTTTTTTTTTGTTTTTTTTTTAACTCATTTCATGTTTTACTGTGGGTACCTACTATTTTTCATATACATTTTCGATTTTATACTTTTTCTATTTTTTCTTCGTTTCTCTGAATTTTTCTTTCATTTCCTTTCGTTTCTCAAATTTTTGCTTATGACTTAGTCTAAAGCCCTGTAACTTGAAAACTTTCAACGCCCAGCTGCGCGTTCATATATTTTCAGAGAAATAAATTTCTCTTAACAAACCTCCTCGGCATCCAAATATTCTAAGATATTGCTGTTCTGCTATGTAGTGTAATTTAAGTTCAGAAACTTAAAGAGAGTTTTTAAAGTCATTCACAGTTGAAGTACCAGCACCACATGCAGTGAAATGTTAGGCTGGCTAGTAAGTTTTAGGTCCTTTAATAAGAGCACGTTTTACAAGCAGTCTAGATGATAGTAAGAAAGCAAAAAAAAAGAACAGCAATGGAGACTTCAACTTGAAAGTAATCAAATTATGGTAAAAAATTGAATTGAAATTACGACGACGAGTACGATGAGTATGTTTTCAAATTGAAGATGGAAAATTTAAGTTGAGTTGTGCACATATTCGAGAAATCTTACCAATTACGATTAAATTTGTGTTCATTTCTGTTTTCAAGTAATTTGTTTTATAATTTTTAAATTTTTCGAATAAATAAACGCAAAATTTAATTTACTTGAACTTTTGAGGAGATGAGGAAATTAAGGGTTGCAGCAAAGCTTATCTTAGGAGCAGGCCTTACGACAAAGACTGCACGCTTGGCTTAAATCAGAACTACCGAAAAGATGACCCACTCGGGGCTTAGATAAAGGTTTTAGACTTTAGATTCTAAACAACAAAAATCTCTGTTTTTTAGACAGTTTTTTTGATTACATTAAAAACCACGAAACTATTGGTAATAACACTATGCAACAAATGAGTAAAAATTTTTTCCCCAGGGAATGCCATTATTTACTTTATATGTAAAATGGGCTGCTGATTCCGAAAATCGCATTATTTTTTTTTTTTTATTTCGTGTCGTTTTCGAGATATCGGATAGTTCCATTTAAATACAAATATCTCAAGAACCAATGTTTGTGTTCAAACGTATTACATGTCATATTAAAGGTAATTTAATTACCTACAAACATTATTTACATCACTTTTTGGTTGGTTTGTTAGTTTCGGCGAAATAAATTGATTTCTAAAAAAAACATTTTTTTTTTTTCGAAAAAATTAACAAAACAATCAAAATCAACTGAAGATTTATGCAAGAAGAAATAACTAAAAAGAAATAACCCCCCCACCCAAATGTGGGGGGGGTCAAAATGACCCACATGTAAGGGTCTTAGAGGGTTAAAATTTTCTACAAAAATATTCCTCGTAATATCCTGCATAAGTTTACTGAACCCATAATACACCTCAAATGTAAGGATCATATAGTTTAATTCATCGATTTAACACAAGAATGCGCTATTTTTGTATTTTTTATGTACAGTGGATTAAAAAACTTCAGAAATCGATTAAAAAAAAATCTGACGTGCTGGAGAAAAACGACGAGACACGGGTATTTTTTTTAACGCCTACTTTAAGAATTTTTTGGATTTTCTCATGTGTTTTACAAAAAGTTTTAATTATCGAACAGTTTATTACAAAAAAACGAAAAAAATAGAGAAAAACGCATTTTGGTAATTTTTCAATGAATTGTATACAACTTTTGCATTTTTCCATCGATTTTTTTAAGTGGTATCTTATTTTCTTCACAAATATATAGTCTATGATACAAAAAAATTATAAAAAAGAATGCCTCCTTCTGCCCCAACGTTCTTATACAAAGTGACCTTTGAAGTGTTAGTTGAGTTTCGATCGATGTTTATCTGTGTTTTTTTTTATTCCTTACTGAAAAGTGCTGATCAGTAAATTTTCCCAGAGTCTCTTTTTTTCATAACCGCTCTTCTCTTTTCATAACATCAGTGAGAATAGTACCCTGCAGTAAAAATATGAGACAGTATACATAAAATACTAGTTCATGATTAGTACTAGCCCGAAACTAGTGAAAAAGGGATGCAGTGGGGGTCAGTTTGATATCAGATTGTAGTTTGTAGGGGCAAATAAAATTGAATCGTAACGAAAACAAAATGCAATTTTCATTTTTGCTTTTGAAATAACTTGTGTTTTGTGTCATTTGACATGTATGTCAAAATAAATTGTGTAAAAAATTAAATTAATGAATTCATTTTTATTAATCTTGTTATGAATGCAATTTAACTTTATTTAATTTATTTTAAGAAAATGTAAACTTAAATCAAAAAAAAAAAATATTACTATAGGTTGACTACACACGACACCACTGGTTCAAGACTAGTTGTCAAAAGACTACAACACACCACAACTAGCCCCAGACGGTGTGAATGCAATGCAGAAGGGGATAATTGAAATTTCGTAGGACATCAACGCACAAAAAAGAGCAGTTGCTTGTATGCAAAAGAGATAAAAGTCGGACTAGTACTGGTTGGTAGAGGACTAGTTAATGAACTTCACTTGAACTAGTCCGCTTGCCAGCAGGGTACAGATATATCAGAGAATAATAAAAGTTTAGTGTGATAGAATAGAAAGCGACCCGAAGACTTTATGAAGGCTAACTTTCTTATGAAGCTCTCAATAGCGGCAACGGATCGTCGAGATTTACTTTTATGTTTCGCTACTTTACAAAAATTAAATTCACCAACTTGCGCCACTTATCAAACCGCTCTAGACAGATATTTTGACCTAAAAATTTATTTATATCTATCAAGCTTATTGTACCCAGTTGGTAATTAGTGGATCAATCTCAAAAAAGTTCCAAATCAAAATAGATTTCTTTAATAAGCCATCGACTTATTTAATCATACGAAACTAATGCACAATTTTAAGATTTGACAATGACAAATGTTAAAATGATCATTAGCAAATTTCAAGACAACCAAACTGGTGTAAAGTCCTTGGGAAGCAAACAACCAACGAACGGCGCCACCACCATCACCCATATATCTTTTGTTGTTGTTGTTGTTGTTTTTGCTCATTGTCAACAGTTTCTTTCGCACACTTGTCGTCGATTTATTTTAAACGAAATCACAGCTTGGTGTTGTTTTTATTTTTTCATAGGGTAAATTGGGGCGGCAAATATACGAATCTTCATATCGTCGGAATCAATACACATATTTAAAAATTTTAAACGCTATATAAAACAGTGATGTTTTAGTTTTAAGACACAAAAGTGATTTATAATCAAAACACTTGAAATAATTTTATTTGTTTAAAAAGAATTACGAAAACAAAATATTGAAGAAAACAATTCATCGTATTTAATAAAAAAATTTACTCCAAAGACTGCAAAAATATTCCCCCTCGACAAACCGCGAATGTGCCCCGATGTCTTAATTTTTTCTTTTTAGCTTTATATTTATTAAAAAAAGTAATAAAACTGGAACAGTTTTGACATTTTTTACTTAAAAGAATTTTTGATTTTTTCTTGACGATGAAATTTTTTGTGTCAAAACTGGAAAAACCAAATGTGCTCCAAATGTGAATGTGCCCCGGTTTACCATACCCCATAATGGTACATGAGTATGTTGAAACGTTTTTGAGATTTTGAATAATCATCTACACTTGCGACGACATTTAACAGCTATTTGTGTGCGTTTTTTTTTTCTGTTTGCTCTAGGGTACACATCGGAGAATGCAGTGTTGCATAAGAATTGATGGCAGGACATTAATAACATTATATATGTACGAGTACCAAGTACGTGTACTTTTTTTTAGTGTTGTAAGTACCTATGTATGTACATAGATAAATGAGTGGGTAAAAATTTGTTGTAACCGTGCGCTTTACACTTGAAGGAGCATTAAGTCAAACGTTAACAAATTCATTAAAAATCGTGGTTTTTTTTTTTTTTTTAAATGCAAAAAATAAAATCCTACGAAGAAAAAACTTTCAAAAAAATATTTTCTCCCCTGCAGTATTGCGTTATTTTTGTAAATGTCAACGTTTTTTTTTTTTAAATCAACACCAATTGGTCAATTAGTAAACTAACCATGCAAGAAATCCCTGCATCCTCTTCTGTCCTAATGTCATTAAATTCAT
The DNA here is from genome assembly GCA_951812925.1 of Calliopum simillimum. Lineage (NCBI taxonomy): Eukaryota > Metazoa > Arthropoda > Insecta > Diptera > Lauxaniidae > Calliopum > Calliopum simillimum. The sequence continues at coordinate 40,586,575 of OX638368.1, forward strand.
CAGCTGCACACATTGATTTTATCAGCAGCAACTGGATGTAGCGGTAAAGTTCACAAGTTGCTGCAAGCATTTATTGTCACCATAAACATAGATACAGATATACCTACGCAACTTTACATACAGATGTAACAAACAAATCAACGGATTTGGTATGTCAGCGGGACATGTTAGTGTGGAATATGTAGTTCAATACACAATGACATTTACACATTTGAAAATTGAATTTTTTCCTTGATGTTACAGCATTGCAATTGCAAATAAGGAAGTTTCCTCTCAACGAAACGTTAATACTCCTACAAATGTCTATTCAAGTGGAACTTTAAACTGATTGTCCGAGAACCCTTTAAAATGTTTTATTCGGCTTGGTACCAAAAAAAAAAACTAGTAAGGGTCACCTTTGGCCTGGCCAAATATTAAGTAACTTACACCCGACCTCTTGTCCGAATTCACATAACTTTTGCTCAGATTTTGTTCTTAATATTCTCAATGTCTGAGTGATTATCACAAAAAAACGCTTTCAGTATAGCATTTCGAAACTTTTGATTATATGGGGGTTCTTCCTTTTGTCTGAGTTCACCTAGTTTTTGCTCCTAGCTTGTGTATTTTGGTTACATTATCATGAAAAATACACCTTAAGTTGCATTTTGAATATATTTTTTGTATGAGCAGTAGGCGTGTCCGTTGACCGATTTCGCTTTTTATCAAAAAATCGAAATATGGCACCCTTTCGGCATTGACTTTTAGAAACATTAAAAATATCTTACATCTTCGGCAAATATTACTACGCTTTTAAGGGGACATTCGCTTTTGTAATTGAAAAGAAAAACACTTTTTAAAAATTTTATTATGAAAAAACTATAACAATGTTCAAAAGAAGTTTTCTCAATAAATATAAAACACTGTTTAAGAAATATGAAAAAAATTTTTGTTTTTATTTTTATTTTTAGTTTCCCTTAGCTGCTGTAGAGGGCGCCATCCAAAAGTTACTTTTTAAACGGTAGGAAATATTTTAGACCTCCTGTAACAGATTTTTGAAAAATTCAAAATGGATTTTATTTTTGAGACCCAAAACTGTACAATAAGCCTTCAAAATTCATACTTTTTATATTTTGAAGTTTTTGTATGAATATTTATGAAAAATTCGAAAAAATTGAGGGACTTAACCTCAAAAAATGCGCCGTAAAAAAAGGGGGTCGTATTTTTTTAAACTTTCAGAGATTTATTGTTTAATATTTTTTATGAGAAATCGAATGCTTTCTGGTTTTTTAAAATCCATTGAGTGGATTCGGAGAAAAATTTCCTACCATTTTGAAAAGTAACTTTTGGATGACGCCCTCTACAGCAGCCAAGGGAAACTAAGAATAAAAAATATAAAATTTTTTTCATATATTTTGGACAATACTTAACAATGTTCAAAAGAAATTTTGTCAATAAATATAACAGTTTTTTCATAATAAAATTTTTAAAAAGTGTTTTTTTGTTTTCAATTACAAAAGCGAATGTCCCCTTAAGTAATACAGCTGCTCCTGAATCTTTATCGTAAAAAATTGAAAGTGTCATATGACTTATACATTTTGTTTTTTCCGAATCCGCTTGATTGTCTGACAGACCTGGTTTACACTATTTTTAAAAAGTTTATTTGTGTAGGAGATATCACGCCCTCTTGTCCAAATTCGCATATTTCTCTAACAAAGCTGACCTATACTATTACTAGTATTTCTACGAAATTTGGTTTGATTATATCAAATAGCACCCTCTGTAGAGAGTTCCTAAGGTTGTTCTTGTTTGGGAGGTGCCACGTGCTCTTGTTCAAATTTGACCAGATTTTGTTTAATGCTTAAGTTATCCATCCTTCATATACTTACATATGAAAATTTGATCACAGTGAGCAGCTTCGTTTATTTGATGCCGCTTATGAGTGCTTCTTACCCCTCTATGGGGTCTCTCTAACAAAAAAATCAAGTGGTTTGGAGTCAGTCAAAAAAAAAAAAAGCTTTAAGGCTTAAAAAAAATAATAATCCCAGCCCAGAACATGCTCTAGTGTAGTTTTGATGACATCTGCCATCTTTTTTTTTTTACCAAAATACAATGTAACTTTCTGTCATTAAACCTGGAAAAATCGCTGAAAGAATCCATTTTTTTTTTTTAAACACACAAATATCTTTGTATCTTTTTTCCGAAAAATCTTAAACTGAAATAACGAAAAAAGTTTTTTTTTAATTTTTCTGCCATTAAGCTTATGATGTCTCTAAGGATAAAAAATATCAGCACCGGGTGTGGGCACCATTTTGATTTCGACTCCTTACTTTTGTCCAACTTTATATTATGCAAACATATAAGTATCAATGGAAAGCTAGAGACCTTAGCTAACTACTGGTGAAGAAATTAAATCATTTGACAAAAAAAACAAAAATTTTTTGGTTCGGTTGTGGGCACCCTTAGAAAATCGGCTAAAAATAGGAAAATTTGAAGTAAAACGCAATCAAATGGAGAAGAAAGCAAATTAAATTTATTTTGGAAACATTAACTCACACAAATTGATCAAATTCTTCTCAACGGCTTCAACAAAATCAGAGTCACTTAAAACGTCTAGATGCCTGTTGCCCTGAAACCAGATTTGATTGTCCGTGACTTTTTTGTAAAGTGTCACCTTACCACCCACACTTAAGGAACAACCTTTTTTCTGTGATATCTTTAAAGGTTCTTTCCTTTCCACAAAAATAGCGTAAAAAGGCATAAGAACGCCATTTAAATTAGTAATGTTGACATCCACGGCGGTATTTCAGTAAAACAAACGCTTTAAATTAAAAAAAAGGGGTACCCACACCCGAACCAATTCGGGGCCCACACTCGACTTTGACAGCAACTTTGAAAAGCAATGAGTAAATTCTGTTGTGTCCATATTTTGGTTGCATTCGGTTTTGAATCACAAAATATAATAAATTTACTACATGAATATTGCACTCATCTTCTTGAATGATACACTTCGATTTGTCGCACTTGGAAAATGATTGAAAAAAACTTTTCTGTTGACTTCCACTTATTCAAAAATTGTTTTCTTCTCAGCACAAAGCAAATGCGTCTATTTGCTCCGGTATATGCACATAAACTTCGTGCTGTCATAACACGCGCTTAACATTTGTCAGAATAGCCGTATTTGTTTTCTGTCAAAAGTTACGGGGGGGGTGCCCACACCCGAACCATGCCCGCAGGCGGCACCCTTCTCCTATATTTTATATTATGTTTTGAAGACAAAAGCTTAAACTCTTAACTTTTATTCAAGGTTTTACTATCGAAAGTGACCTTATCTTGTTATATCGTTTACAACATGGATACCGAAGATCAGCATCTTTCGGGCTATTTTTGTTTAAAGTGCCTCTCTTTCACTCGCGGCTCTTATTTATTTTTTTTTTAAACTCTTATTACATATAAAAAAAGTATTTCTAACATTTATTTTTAAAGGTTTTTTAAAAAAATTTTTTTAAAAAGTTTAAAGTTTTTATATAAATGATTTAGAAGTTATAAGTCTGACTTATTTTTAAACAAAAAAAAAAAAAACATTTAAAAATTTTTAATTCAAGGTCTGATTACCAGTCATTGATATAAAAAAAGACTTTCTAATGAGCTCAAAAGAATATCTGAGAAGATATGTGTAAAACAAATCGATTTCAATGATAAAAAGACAGAATATTTTCTCTGGTTTCACAGAAGAATGAAATGAAAGCTCTAGAATTCTTGACGTTTTGAGCATATCGGTTCAACTGGACCTGTGCTGAACAGTGCATATTTTTGATGTTTCCAAATATGCAGCCAAACGGACATCTAATGTTGGGGTTCAACCGTATTTCATGGATATCTTATAAAGATTTCTTTTAGAGAAATTCAAGAACCCATCATTGAATTTATTTGCCTATATCTTCATTTATCAAATAAAAAAAATAAAAAATCATTACATTCTTCTTTTGAAGCATTTCCTCAAAATCGTCGTTTTGCTGTTCTTCAAGTGTCTTATTTACATTTTGTCTGAGTCTGTGTCAATTAATCGACAAATTTGTTAATAAAATAACTTGATTTTGTTTAAGAACTTGGAAAAAAAATTTTTTCTATTTGCTAAAGCTCAATAGATTTTCATAAGGATTTTTGAAAATGTTTGCAAATCTACATTTTATGTATGTTTGGCATGAACTAAGCAGAAGCAAGCAAAAACAATAAAAAAATCAATTCCTTGAACGTTAGCCAATAGATATTGGTAATCGTCAAAAGTGTCATTGTACTCCATATATTGTACACCACTCCAAAGAGTAACCCTAGCAATTGGCATTTCCTATTTGCACAAATCCATTCCAAAAATTTTCCATTGTATTTTGTCTTGCTTTGTTCAATCCTTTACAATCTGTACGCAAAAAAAGAATAGAAGGAAACAAAGTGATTCTCATGTCTTTTTATTACATTTTCATGACATTTTATCGAAGGCTCCTTTGAGCATCGTTTAAACCACACATAATCCATGTTATGTGGACTATGTGCTATGTGTGAGATATTGAGAAAAATTTCTACTAAATTAAATGAATTTTAAGAGGAATATTTATGCTGATTTAGCTAAAATAGAAAGTAGTCGAAACTCAAAACTTTAACTTTAATGCATTGCAAAACAAATCTGAATCGATATTAACATATGTAAATATAACTAATTTGGTTATGATCTTGAAATTTTCTCGAAAAATCTTTAAGCTTCCATACTTTCAACTTTATGAAATACGAAATTATATAGCAGTGCAATTTTCTTGATAATTTTTGTTGTCGTGTAGGATACATGAAACGCCTCCCACAATTGCATTCTCTTCCGAATTGAATTTCATTCACCAATAAAACAGGTATTTTTTGGCTTACATATTTTTTACTGATAACTGAACTAATAGGAATTGTTATCGTATTATTTTATAAGGTTGAAAGCAACTATTGTTTTTCAGGTAGTATTAGATTTTTTAGATTTATTTGTCATTATTTTTACAGTGTACTCATGCAACATTCTTTTGCCGATGCAGACAATTTTCCCGCTTCAACGTCTACTTTATTCAGACAATATTTGTAAAACAATTTCAATGTTCAAGACAATCATTTTGTTTTGTTGAAAGTTGGATTTTTTCAATTTTTCTATTTACCTACTTTGATATTTTTCATTTTTAGCTTTCATAAAAAACCGCAAATTCGTAGTTTTTTTTTTTCAATTTTAGACATTTTTTTTTTCTATTTATGTGGATTTAACTGAAAACACGTTCCCAAAATAATTTCCTGCTTGACGTCGTTATTGCGGTATTCTTTGCAAACAACATTTCTTGGTTGTCCTTATGATTTTTTATTTTTTTTTCTCATTTTTTTGTCATATGTATTCTCTTATTTGCATATGTTATTTATTTGGTTTTACAATTTTTATGAAGTTGTTGTGGTCATGACAGTGTAGAAAATTGAACTTAGTTTTTTTTTTGGTTATATGTGTTGAATGTACTCTTTTTGGCGCAGAGAGTTTGTAGAATTGTTTTCAGTCTGGGAGTCCCAAAAGTGTATGACATTCTAAATTTTGCAAAAAATGAAAACGAAAAATTTCGAAACTTTTAATTTAAGTCAAGAAAAATGGGAAGTTTAATACAACTGTGCTAATTTCTTCAATTTATGGATAAATTCTCAAAAGCAATATATCTTCTTAGCACATATTCGGTGGTTTGATGTTTAAATTGGCGAGCAGTAAAATGGCTTGTCTGTTGTACTTGCAACGAAAGCGCTATCTACTTCCTATGACTTCCATAATGGTTCAGTTAGCAAAGCCTCAGCTTATGTCGAAAGCGAATTCAGTAAATTAAAGCTATTTCTCTCATTACTTCTGAGTAGATTTTTTGCAATTTCAGATACCTTTTGGACATTTTTCGCCCGAGTCAAAATTTTTTGAATTTTTTTTTTTTTGTTAAAAAGTTCAATTAATTCATATATTTTGCTGGAAAAAATTATCTTTCATTTTAATTTTACTCACTTAACACTTTTTGTTCAATCGTTAATACATTAGAGTTATTCATGATCTGGAGTAACTAGCTGAGTAACAGTGTAAAAGTGCACTCGGTAACTCTAAATTGAGAGCATACTCAACACTTTTGCACGTAAATTAATTTTTTGGTTTATCAAAATAATTTTAACTGACTACAAAAAAAAAAAATTTCAAATGAAGATTTTGCTCTCATTCTTAATTTTTATTTTTGATGAACGAAAATTGTCTCTCAAGAGAAAACAAGAAAAAATACAAAAGTTTAAGATTATTTTATACTAGAAAATAGCTTGAATAAAAGGGTAACAGAGTAACTTCCGTATATTTTGTTGTTGTGGCTGTGCACTGTTACCCTATTACTCTGTTACACAGGACTTTACTCCAGATCGTGAATACCGCTATTATCTTTACTGCACTGCAATCAAAGTTTAACTGAAACTGTAATCAAGTGTGCATGCGCTTATGTACCATCTACGGTAATTGGAATATTCTCGGTGATTCTATCAGCAAATTGAAACTTTTGTGATGTATTTAAGTATTCGCTTTATGTTTAATGCTACTGATGGTTCAACACAGAAGCATGCAAGGAAGATTTATTTTTAATATTTAGTTTTATTTTGCATTTAATGGGTGTCCCATAGTTCAAGTAAGATTTAAATAAAGTGGAAAACACAAAATTTTTTTCATTTGTAGTTGGGTGATTCTACTAATGAGAGAATATTCAGCGGCTTACCTAATATTACATGTATTTCGTAACAATATTTCATTGATTTATGATCAGAATTAAACATCTAAACTGTTTCTAGCATGACACTGAAAATGAGCTCGATCCCAAAAATATTTCATGTAATAATTTTACTGTAAAGTCACAAATCCTCATTCTCGTGGCAGGACTCTCTTCCGAAATTATAGCTTTGATGAGCAATAAAACTCAATTTTGAGTTCGCATACGTACATTTTGCACTAAAATTAAGAAGTGTTTCGATGTAACTGTCAAATTCTGCTATTAATATTATATTTTATGTAAAAATACGTTATTAAACTTTGTCACTCGACTTTTAACTCAGCCTCTTGGCACATCAAAACAACTAAAAATCTTGATGAATTTGCGTATTTATCGCGTTGCTGCGTTATTGACGCGAATGAACGAAGAAATGTTATATTAGAATTGTTTTCATTTGTTTCGGATCATGGATATTTTAGTCGACACGCCGAGTTTTGTGTGTGAAATTGTGTCAAATTCGCAGGTTCCTGGCAGGTATTTTTATCAGAAATATATTTCGTAGGAAACTTTTTTCATACTAATAGGTTATAAATATATAGCCGTTGAGCATCCTGGCCTCAGTCTCCTGAAAACTTAAAGATCAAAGTTTTGTTTTTAGTAGTAAAAATAATTGGATTTTAACAAACAGGACTTAATAAGACTATTTTCTTAAATACTCAGCCTCCTGAGCACATTTTTATTTAATTCGTGCATCTTATTTTTTTGACCGACCCATTCTAAAAAAGTGCAAAAAAGACCTTGGTTGAACTTAGACTACTTTTGTGAACTCAGATGTAAAAAAAAATTCGTGCCGAAAATAATTTATTTTCCTTCCTACCTGAGTGGAATCACCCAGCTATGTTTTCTTTATTGAAACATTTAGTTTTTCATATAAGATGTTGTATGGTGAAGCACATCGGGCAGATGACCTTAACAGCTTAGCTGGCACATAAGGACTCTTTTGGCAAAATTTTCCATCGTTTTGCATAAATGTAGCTGAATTTTGTTGATGGAGCGCTTAACCTTCTTCTTCAATTAAAACACGTTGTTTTATCGTGTAAGGCTCCTGGTGTCCCATAATTCGCGCAAGATTTGAATATGCCGTATTTGTGTGGTAGAGTGTTACTGGCCAAAAAAAAGAGAAATACTTTGACTGCTGGCAGCTTAAAATTATTAAAGATGGAATGAAAGAGGGGATTCAACGCTTAATCAACGAAATACAGTAACATTTATCCGAAATGGCCATGGAAAATTTCAACAATAGAGTGCGCATATGCCAGCTAAGCCGTGGAGGTTGCTTGTCCAATCTAAAATTTCGTACATAATCTTATCTCATATAACTTTTTGATGTCTCAATAAAAAAAAAATTACAATTTAAAAGAAATGTAATTTTCTATTTAAATCAAATCTTGCGTGAAATATGGGACACCATTTATTTGTTTTGTTATAAGACATTTTTCGAATTTAATAGAAACTGCGTCGATTTTTTGAAGAATTATTACGCCTAGTGAACCATGAAATAAGAACCTAACTAAGTAATAATGCAGAAATTGTATAATATTTGAGCACATGTTTGATTTCTGCCAAATATAGAGATACCAACACACATTGAATAGTTGAAAGTGTTGCCATCAGTTAACCACAAACTTCTCAATTGTGAGAGACTTCATTGTGCAATTTTATTGTAGCTTCATCCTTCCAAGTATGTCAAGTAAGGAATATCTTCAGTTTATTTTGAGCTATATTTTTCGTTTTACTAACTATGTGTACATCTAACACTTGCACAAAACCATGCATGTAGTGTACACTTGTACGTGTGTTCTACATATACAATTACACATGACTTACTGCAAAGTCTACACATATGAAGTTGGGTATTGAATGTGCGCGGCGCGCTATCCAAGTTAAAGCGGAACTAAATTGTAGGCTTTCAACCTACATCACTACCCACTTAAAATTCTGGCGTTGTCTTGGCGCGCTTGACTGCTGTTGTACAGTGTACACATGTTCATGTTTTCTTTTATGTTTTGCTGTATTTTTCTGCTTTTTTGTAAAGTTATTATTTGTTTGGTTTATTTTTTTTCCCTTTTTTTAAAAAAAATTTCACATTGTCAGCGGGAATTCTGTGTTGAATCAACACAAAAGTTTGTCTTGACAATGTGGCAATGTGTTCCAACTAATAGAAACGACACCATTGATATTTGTGTAAATATTGAAGCAACGAGTCAAGTGAAGAAGTAGAAGTCAGCTGAAATTTGGCTGTTGGTGTTGGTTTCCATTTTAAGTATTTATATATGTGTGTGTTTGTTTGTATGGTGTTCATTCATTTAGCGGCGTTGTGTTCCTTGGCATGAAAGTCAACTAAAACACAAAAAACTCAATTAGTTGATGTTGCTAAAGGATATGTGTGTCAATTGAATGTGGAAATTCTGTATGTTTCTTAAATAAACCCATATATGTATGTTCAATGGGATGGTATTAAATTGGCAACAACTTTTGACTTAAAAGTGCAAGTTTGCAATTAGGACTTTAATTATATGTGCTAAATAACGTCAATGAGATACATAGATTTCATTTTATATTGACTTTATTGATTTGAGTGCCTAAAATCATGCAACGTAAAATATATTTAACTAAACAGCCAAGACATGTGAACTAAAAAATTCAAAAAAATTCTGCATACTTCTATGTGCTTAATTTAACATTTATGGACAATTTATGAAAATGCATTGCATACTTTTAGTCAAATATTGATCTTTTACAGAAACTTATCCAATATTCTGTCATTTTAATGATAAAACTAAAATGCCTTAGTATTACATTCAATTTTAGGAGCACTTTAAATTACCTCTGAAAGGTAGGAAACCCTATGAAAATAGTTTCATTTGTAAAAACTTATTTTTTACTTAGATGCTTAACTTTGATATCATGAATTACATATTATCCCTTTCAGGACCGTAAGCAAACAGAAGCTCATGCAATCATTTTAGCTATTTAGAATGGTCTATTTGGCGTCTTAAAAACATATTTGAAAAAAAAAAAAAAAACAATTTTTAAATTTTAAAGGTTTTTCGTAAAAGGATACTTTTTTTCCATACATTATTATATGTGGTCTAGATAGCCCTTATTTGACAGGGTGATAACTTGGAAAGTTTCCGATTTGAAAGTTTGAAGGTAGTGTTTGATATGCAAAATACACCCCATCTCCTGAAACTACACCGTAAGAGTAAAAATTGCGCTTTCTGCAACTCCAAGCAAAAATATCTTGAAATCCTGTAGAATATGGGCAATTTTGGCCTTGGATTCGAATTCAGTGTTGAAGAAAATTTCCCAGTTCAGGGTCTAAAAAGTTCTAATTAACTTTTCTGATGCTTAACTCACTATTAGTCTTATTTTTGATGTTTTAGTCAATTTCTATGAAATATGTGTAAAATCATGCAAACAAAAGTTTCACATTACTGCGTATGTAATGTGCATTAGAGCTGCCGTCTGTCTGGGGCATAAAAATCCAATTGGAAAAGTTGAAAGGTAAAGTTTAGTGATGAAGAAGTGATGAAGATGCTGTAGTCAAAATTTTATTACGCTGTTTATACTGAAAATGTGTTATAATTTCAATTATGTCTCAAAATAGCAACTTTTTGACTTTTGCGCAAGAATATCTACAGAAATAGAGTCAGTTCAAATAAATATATGTTAACCTAGCCACTTAGTAACTTTTGTGAATCAGCTTTAACTCAAAACTTGTTAGGGTGTTACCTTTGGCCTGGCCAAACATTAGATACCCTACACAGCAGTATTTTGAAAATTTTGCTTATATGGGAGGTGCCGCGCCCTCTTGTCCGAATTCACCCAGTTTTTTCTCAGAGTTTGAATTTATATTGGGTGTACAACTTAAAAACCGGAATTTTTTAGCGAAATTTGATGCTTTATTGTGGAAAAATGTTACAATATATTTTATTCAAAGTATTGTCCATTGGAAGCTACAACATTTCCCCATCTTTCAGGAAATTGATGAATTCCATCCCAAAAAAAATTGCGCCGGCTTGGCGGCCAAAAATGAATCGAGCCAATTTTCGATATCTTGAACTTAAGTGAAGCGTATTCCTGATAGGGCATTCTGCATCGATCGGAACAAATGGTAGTCTGATGGTGCAAGGTCTGGGCTATAAAGCGGGTGAGGCAAAATTTCCCATCCGTTGTTTTCCAGGTAATTTTTGACTGGGGCAGCAATATGTGACCGAGCGTTATCGTGGTGGAAAATGATTGACTCATGTCTGGTCGCATACGTTGGCCGCTCTGCCTGGATTTTCTGCTTCAATTGGATCAATTGTTGACGATAGAATTGAGCATAAATGGTTTGGCCACCTGGCAATAGCTCATAATGGATCTCACCTAGCTGGTCCTGACCAGGACGTTCTTTGTCTTCGACATCAAAATAACCACTTTTAAACCACTCACGACAGCTTGATGCAGATTGAGCATAGTCCCCATAAACTTCTACAAGAATGCGATGACTTTCGGCAGCTGTTTTCTTTGCACAAAAATGACCCGCTGGAACCCCGCAAATGCTGTCTTTTTCTCCAATTTTCGAAGTTATTCATCGTGAAAAATAATAATGATGCACACAAGATAAAATTATTTTGTTGACTGATTTTGACAGCTGTCAAATGTACCTTCAAAATTACATATATATAAAGTTCGAGCTTTCACGATATTTGTTAGTACGGACATCCACCGTCAAGTTTCGGTTTTTAAGTTGTGCACCCAATAGTTCTTAGTACTTGAGTGAAATTTGGTTGGATTATCTCAAAAAATGTTTCATTTAGAATATATTTTTTGTATGGGCGGTAGGCGTTTCCGTTGACCGATTTCGCTCATTTTCAATCCCCCGAGCTAACTTTAATGACGAAGGCTGTGCACCAAATTTCATTGAAATATTTTACTTAGTTTTCCCAAAAAATGTATTTCCACACACAGCCAGCCAGCCAGACAGACGGACATGGCTATATCGACTCAGGAGATGGCGCTGATCAAGAATATATACACTTTTCTATGTCTGCCACGCCTTCTTCTCTGCGTTACAAACGGAAGGACCAAGTAAATATACCCTGGGTGTAGGGTATAAAAATAATGCCACAGAAACAAAATTTCTGTACCCGAAGTTCCAGAAAGAAGTATTGACAACAGAATGATTTTTGCTTTGGCTGCTTCGACAAAGCCATTATGATTTCTTTAATAACACATAAAAACTCACTATACACACGTTTTACTTCACATTTAAGTAGTATGTTGTATGTACTCAATGCTCAACACTTCAACTTTATTGTACTGTAGTCAAACCAGTACTGAACTAGTTTTTCATACGCAGTGGTGATAATTGGCATCAGAATTTGGTTTCGCTAAAAAATTATTGCATACGCTTAGGCTAACCTTATTTTGCTTTAAGCATAGTGGAGTTCATCTGGTTATTGTAAACTTGCTTTTACGTCACAACATACTCAGTGAAGGCTCAACAAGGATCCAGAAATTTTCAAAACTGGTTTCTAGTGTTAGTTAAACATAAGTACACAGGTCAACAATGATGTTGTTTGCTGAGGGTAATTCCTGAGGAACTTTCTGCGTAGAGTCCGAATCCGAGGTCGAAATCGCTCCATCAGCTCTAAATTTTGAAATATTTGAAGTTGAAATCACAAACCTGGATACTTTTGACTGAGCTCTAAAAAGGTGCCGTACTAAGCTTTCTTCACTTATGGTCAATTTTAGATGACATTACGAAATTTATATACTGTGGTGTTGTTAGATAGAATTTCAATGTGTCAACTTAAATTTGTCATAACCATTGTATGGCACCTCACAAGAGCTTAATATAAAGAGAAATGTCTATTCGGCATAAGAAAAAATGTATTTTTTAAAGTCGGATCCAAATCCGTAATAAAAATTGGGGGTTCCTATTTTAAATTTCATAAACGAAGTTTGCCGTCTAGCAACTTTATAAAAACGAGAGCTGGTTAAAAAAAGAAAATATTCGTTATCTCTCAATTAAACTTTTCATATAAAAATTAGTAATTTAATTGATGAGATCAAACGTGGTACAGTTCTTGTTGTGCTTTTTCTTTATGAATTATAGTAATTTTATTGTCAACATTTTATTGTAAGCATTTTTTTTCATACTTTTATATCACCAGCAACATTTTATTACATCTTCGTTCTTTATGTCTCTGATAAATTCAGGCGAAATTGTAAAGAAATACAAGAATGGACAAATTTAAATCCATACTCTTTAGAGTTAAGAAGAAAAAAAATAAACTTTAAAAAAATGCTACTTTTTTGTTGCTCCTTTTCTTACAATTTGTTAACACTAAAAAAAAAAAAAAATTGTTTTATTCGTTCTTCATCTGTATTTTTCTTTTGCCCAATTAGCCATTCTGCATAAACCCTTTTATGCATTTTCATGCTGCAGACCTCAACTCCCAGAGGTGAACAATTAAGTACTTTCTTATTTAAGTTTTCTACTTTTTCTTTTCGTTTTTTTCACTGTGGAAATGTAGGTATTGTCGGTTTTTGTACGGATACGCTTTCTATGCTCTCTCCTTTCTTTGCATTGTCTACGATTATGATGAATGCTTTTTCAAGTTTTAAGCGTCCAATTCTTTTAACAGCTGCCGCAGTAAAAAGCAGCATGGAACTAACAAAACTACAAACAAATATGTCAAGAAAACTTTGCAAAAGCGAAGTTTTTCGCGCGCGCTTTACAGAGTGAAACACCTGAAAATGACATTTTCCGTTTTCCAAACTGAAGGGAACAAAAATAAATTTAAAAAGAATTGAAAAAAGTTACGATAAGTATTTAAAATATTAATTTAAAGCAACTTTTTAAGAAACTAAAAGTGTAAAAAAATTATATTGCAGTGTATTTTTTAATTTATTCGCACCATTTCCTTTTTACTTCGCGCTATGCATCAATTAGCACTTGACATATGTTGAGCTTTAAAATGATATACCTACAAGCACAAATATTTAATTAATTTAAAACAATAATATAATTAATAATACAAAAATAAAAAACACAAAGTTTCATACTGAATATTTAATGGATATTTAATTACAACTGTAATTATGACAATTAAACACAGCTTTTTTTTTGGTTTTTCAAATATTGCATTAAATATTTCACGGTTAATTTATGCATTTTTAAATAGGCCCGCAGACAGCAAAGGTTAATACTTTTTATTTCCGCTGTTACTACATACAGTTAAATTGTATTAAAAATCTGCGGTTTTTAATTTTATAAACTGATTGTCAAAAAATTGTCATGAGTCAGCAATGTTTTTTTATATCTTTTTTGTTTTGCTTATGGTTATGATTTAAACATTGAATTTTGAATTTAAAATTGTAGCAACAGATTAATAACTGTCTCATTAGCCATAGGGTAAAGTGGTGAACATTTGAATTTTGGGGCAGAAGTGTAGAAATAAACCCAATTTGATTGTAAGAAGCGTTATGAACTTTGATAGTTTTTTTTTCAACAACTCGCCCATTAAGAAGCGTATTCATGGTTTTTTCCGATTTCCAATAACCAGTTCTTAAGCATTTTGCAAAACAAGTTTATTTGTATATTTTTTTTAATTAAATGTCAAAAACTGTTAGCACTATTCTTAAACAAAAATTTGTTTCATTATAATTTTATATATGATAAAAAAAGATAGCAAATGTCCTCCAGAAGTATTGACAGACGCTTGAAAAAAAAAAAAAAAAATAAGAAAGACAAAAATCTGCCCCAGTTTCCTCTATTTACATACAAATAAATCGATGTTTCATAAACATACGTATATCCATAAATTTCTAGTACAACTAATTTGTACAAATTACATTTGAAATAATTTGTTTTGCATTAATTTAAATTACTTATAATTAGTTTTACAAAACGCGCATTTCATTGCTAAAAATGAGTAGTGAGTGCGTTTCTTATAAATGTTTAAAAATATTAAAATTGAGACTAAGTAAGAAACTTTATAGTCTGATGTTTTGATTTGTATACCCTACACCCAGGGTATATTCACTTTGTCCTTCCGTTTGCAATGCAGAGAAGGAGGAGTGACAGGTATGGAAAAGTATATATATTATTGATCAGCGTCATCTCCTGAGTCGAGGGTGGCTGGCTGTGCGTGGAAAAACATTTTTTGGGAAAACTGAGCAAGATAATTCAATGAAATTTGGTACTCTGCCTCCATCGTCAAAGTTAGCTTAAGGGATTAAAAATGAGCGAAATCGGTCAACAAAAAGAGTTTTTTGAGATAATCCAACTTAATTTCACCCGTGACTCTTCCCATATATGTAAACAAAAGTTTCAAAATGCTATACGGAAAGTGTTTTTTGAGATAATCCAACCAAACTTCACTGAGACACTAAGAACAGTAAATAAAAGCTCCCAGCAAAAACAGAACGAAATCGGACAAGAGGTCGTGGCACCTCCCACATAATCAAAAGTTTCAAAATGTTATACTGAAAGAGTTTTTTGAGATAGTCTAACTAAATTTCACCCAAAGACTAAAAGCTCTAAATGTAAGCTCTGAGCAAAAACTGTATGATCCCGAAAAAGAGGGCGTGGCATCTTCCATTTATGCAACATTTTCGGAATACAACAGTGTAGGGTATTTAATTTTTGGCCAGGCCAAAGGTTTTTTTTTAGCTTATTTGTTACAAATTCAAAAAGTCATATACTACATAGAACTACTGAGTTATTAGGAAACCAAACCATACCAGTAAATCATATGAGTCATCAAAGAGCCTTTTCTAAACACCAATTTGTAGCTCTAACCTTCATATAGAGTTCGTAAAATGATTCTACGCTCCAAAAGCAAACGAAAAGGCTTCAGAATCATAAGGTTACGACATAAAACGGAGCCAAATACACACAATGAGCAAATATAAAGCACTAAACCTAACAGGAAATTTCAGGTCAATAGTATAAAGTGATAGGCCAAAAATTTCTCCAATGAGCCACCGAAGAAATTAAGCATAGACCAGGGAATAAAATGATATTTTTGTAAAAAATTAAAACATTAAATTTTGATAGCTGGCTTTTTATGGAAACGTCCAATAGGTTTTGTTTTAAAAAAAGCAAGCATACTCGAATGAAATATCCATCACATACTATTTCTGTTATAATTTTTTGGGAGTGCGGAAGATATTTTAAGAAGACGATACATTGTTAAAAATGTTTTTAGAAATATAAATTCCAATAGCCAAAGATAAAAAAGACATTCCCATATACATACACTCACGGTCAAAAAAGCCGATTTTAATTTTGTAAGATATTTTAAAATTGTTGTGTAAATCAATATTTACCCTGATTTAACTGCCCTATGTTAAATATTATTCAGTTTACTATTACTAAATTTAATATTATTAATTATATTTGGGTTTTTCTGGCTTTTTTTTCGTTTTAAAATGGCCTAAACATTCTCAATCGAATTGAGGTTGGGACTTTTGCCCGGCCATTTGCTTGACTTAATTGCCAAAAAGTCATTATATTTATTTGCCAATGCGAAAATTAATATCCCGTTACTATAAATTTTCCGAAAAAATAAAGCAAAACATACTGGTGAGTGAGACATAAGGCAATTTCCAACGATGACAAGGTGCAGAATCATTTTGAAATATGACTTTTGCTAAGTGGTCGCTTAGTCGGTCGATGCTGTGTATAACGCCGATTTTAATGATGTCAATACAAGCTTCGGAGATAATATAACCTTCCTGAAGAGGAATCTCTTCAACCAATTGGCTTGTTATTGCCCCCTAGACCACCACATATGGAGTGCTTTGTACACATTGAAAGCTATATTTTTAATTTTTTTTGCGGCGTATCGTGCCTCCCAAATCGGAACTGATGAGATTTGTTTTACTCCCGTCATAGAATATGACTTCAGCCCAATCACTCAATTCTTTTTTTCTTTACACCAGTTTAATGAGAAAGACCGCATTTTGTATGTGAAAATCGGTTTTTTCGCAGCACTGCGGGCAAAAAAGTTATTTTCTCTCAAACGGCGCTATACAGCTGAGTTGCTTATTTTATATTTTGGTTATCCTTTACCTCCGCAGCAATTTTAGAACCAGTTTTAAGCCGATCGCGCGGGGCTATTTTTACTACACTCTGTCTTTCCTCTCGGATGTTTTTCTTTGACGGCCACTTCCAGTGCAACGCAATAAACTCTCTGTTTCCAAAATACTTTTCAAAATTGCCATACGCAAGACCTACCAAATCAAATTTTACCCGATATATCCATATTGCTTAAATTTTGCTGCTTTTATGCAGTTATATCAAGTTTTTGGTTTTCGGTCAAAACCCTTTTTTTTAAATATCGTTGATTTAATGCCAACAGATATGAAGTAAATGCATTATTTAACAACAATTTTTATTTATTTGTCATACATTATTTTTGGCAAAACGTTTGCTTTTGCATTTCAGTTCAGACATGTAGTCTGAGTTCAGCTAAGGCCTTTTTGTATTTTTCTTAAACGGGCCAGTCAAAAAAATGTGACGCACAAATTTTGTGGCCGTTTAAAAAAGAATGAGCTAAGGATGCTGAGTAACTAAGGAAATAATCTTATAAAGTGCTTTATTCATAATCCAATTATTTTGACTACTAAAAAACAATTAGATCTTCAAGTTTCGAGGAGACTGAGGCTAAGCGGCTGAGGTTTTTTCACTTTTCAGTCAATAAATCGTCAATAAGTTCAACGCTCAACGACAAAATTATGGAATTCTAAATTGAAATGCTATAGATTTATAGCCTATTAATGTAATAAAAACTTCTAAAGAAATATGTTTTTAACAAAATTCGGCACATCGTCAACGATCCGTGATAAATAAAAGCAATTCTAAGACAACTTTACTTCGTTCATTCGTATCAATAAAGTATCGACGCAATAGATGCGAAAATTCATCGAAATTTTTAGTTGTTTTTATGTGCCAGGGGTCTGAAGTAAAAGTCGAATGACAAAGTTTAAGTAGGTACTTTTTAATAAGTTTTAGTATTAATAGCAGTATTTGAAATACATTGAAACACTGTTGATTGCATTTCTTATTTTCAGTGCAAAGTGTATGAAAGCACACTCGAAATTGAGTTTTATTTAGAATTAAAACTATAGTTTCGGATGAGAGTCATGCCAGGAGACTGAGAATTTGGGACTTTAGAGAACAGTTTTACCATGAAATATTATTGCGATCGATCTAATTTTCAGTGTCATATTAGGAACAATTTAGCTGTTTAGTTTTGGTCATAAATCAATGAAATATTGTTACTAAAAATATGTAAAGTAAGGTGAGTCGCAGAGTATTTATCTACGTCTTTACTTTGAAATCAAACATAAGTATACAACTATCAATTAATAAAAAATCAGAATGAAAACTCGAATAAAACCTGGTTCTTTTAGAGTCATATATATATATATTATAAAGTTGATTTTATTAAATACTTTTTCGTTTTATTCAAAATATTTCGTACAATACAAATAATCAAAATGAATTAAAATCAATAAAAGGATAAAAGGACGCTGCATAGCTTCAATCAGTTTAATATGAAAGATGAAAGGAACAAATACCGGTCATTTATTTGACTTCAAATTGTTCTCATTGCAAAAAATAAAGAAATATAAACAATAAAAGAAAAAGCAAACAAATAAAAAGTTAATAAAAGTCAACAAATAAAAAAAAAAAAAACGATAAATAAATGAACAAACAGAAAAATCACAGTCCGAAACGACAGACAGTCAGGTAGACAACGACAATCTATGAGTAACTGAGTGCACCGAAATAAGTTGACAACAAACGAACGTCAGCAAACAAAAGTCATCAAAGCAATTTTTGATGTTGGAAAATCAACAATCAACCAACAGTAGACACCATCAGCAACAGCGTCAGCAACATGAACACTTGCAGCAGCAACAGTACGAGTAGCATCGACACAAATGCCAGCAGGCTCAGCACGAAAGTAACAAACAGGATGTGTAACTAAAGGACATGCAGCAGCAGCAATTTGCATTAAGGGGATTTATAGTAGTGACAGCATTCGAAAGGAGCTTATGATAGATCAGTGTTACAGACGAATGAATGAATGAATGAGTGGGCGAGTGAGTGAGTGACTTAGTGCAATGCTGCATATTTTGCGTTAACGTGTTGGCAGTAACCAAATCATTTTTCTCACTTTGTTGAATTTTACATTTTTAATAGAGTGTTAAATTTTCGAGATTGAGTGGATTTTGGTTAAATACTGAAAATCTTTTAATTAAATGCCGTTGCTGATATTTGCACAAGAAAGTAAGCAAAGGAACTAAAACGTAGCACATTGCTAGAGAGTTTTAAAGGCAGATTGTCTATAAATGTAGATCATCATTAGTGAGGTTTTAACAAGTTGTTCCGGATATTACTGTAAAACGAATTTGTGAAAATAATTTTTAAAAGTTTCAATCTGTAGCACCTTCGGACAGACGGCTGTAATTTCCAGTTATACGCATGCTATTAGCATGAACTTCAACCGCAAATTCTTATTTGAATTTAATTATAATAGAAAAGTATGACCACTAAACAAAATGCCCCAATCATTAAGAACTAAAACGCCCCTCATATCAACATAATGTTGCCAACAAGTTTCTGTTACAACATCTCACAAATTTTTGTAATTATTGGAACACATGGAAAAGTATCACTTATTCATACATATTTTTACATATACGTTATGTGCTTGAATGTATATTTTGTTTTATCTAATTTACTTTTTAAATATTAATGCGAATCCTCATGCCTGCACTGCAAAAATATCAACCATAACCATGTTAATGTAGAAATAATTGCATATTTATATACATATTAGAGTGGTTCTTATATAAAAAACTAACAAGGGTGTTACCTTTGGCATAGCCAAACATTAAATACCCTACACTGCAGTGTTTCGAAAATTTTGCTTATATGGAAGGTGCCCTCTTTTCAGAATTCACCCAGTTTTTACTTAGAGCGTGCATTTATAGTCCTTAGTGTTTGGGTGAAATAAAGTTGGATTATCTCAAAAAACTCTTTCAGTATAGCATTTTGCTTATATGGGAGGTGCCACGCTGTCTTGTCCGAATTCACCTAGTTTTTGCTCCGTCCTTAGTATTTACGTGTATTACGTTTGCATTGTCGTGAAAAATACTCTTGAAATTGCATTTTGAATATATTTTTCGTATGGGCGGTAGGCGCGTCCGTTGACCGATTTCGCTCATTTTCAATCCCTCGAGCTAATTTTGACGACGGAATTATCGTGCTCAGTTTTCTCAAAAAATGTATTTCCACGCACAGACAGCCAGCCAGCCAGACAGACGGACATGGCTATATCGACTCAAGAGGTGACGCTGATCAATAATATATATACTTTTCCATACCAGCTACGCCACCTTCTCTGCGTTACAAGCGGGTGTAGGATATAAAAATTAAAGTTCAACTTTGTGCTCAGCATTAAAAATTGGAATTGGATAATGGTCCCATTGTTATCAAAAATAACAATGTGAAAACTATTGTTTTAATAGTATTTTTGTGGAATTTCTATACATTCCACTTTTTTTTGGGAAAGGCTTTAAATAACTCAAGAATTGAATTTTGAGCCTCAAAATCATTAAATTCTCGAAAAAATTATTATTATTTGTGATTTTGAGACCTACGGCCAATTTTTTCGGTCAGTTTTTTTAGCACTTTCTTTCCTTTAATCTATGTCTACAACTTTGTAGAAGAGATAAAAAACAAAATCTCGAACAGTTTGCGACTTATAGCCGCAGCAATTTTTTAAAAAACAGTTTTGAACCCACTTTTATAGTACTTAAAATTTGACCTGGAGCCAAACTACCAAAACCCAGATAGAGCTTAGTTATAACATTATGCACATCTAAGCACAGCATTCTAAAAGTTGATGGGATTTTTCGTGTTGCGCTGTGATATTAAAACACTAAAACTGAAAAAAGTCCCAGCTCAGATATTCTTCCCTAAAAGCTTCCTTTTTTTCGTTCTTGAAGTTTTGGTTTTAAAATGACAATAAGTTTTGTAGCCTTAAATGATTTTTTTTTTCCTTCAGAATCCATTTTGTACAATATCCAGGTCTATTTCCAAAATATTTTAAACTAAAAAGTTAAAAAATTGCAAAAAAAAATACTTAAGTTCACGTGGAATGGACCATTATAGCAATAGGATGTAACATTTGTAATAACTTTTTTTGAGTTTAGATAAGACGCGCTATTAAGCCTATATGATGTATCTTTGTGAAAAATATTTTATTTTCAATAGGTCCTAGTGTTAAATTAACAGTGCGTCCTATTCAAATAACACAACACACCATTAAATTAAAATAACATACCATGTATATGAACTATTCTTTATGAGTTTTACTAAAACGTTCTATTATATCAGTGGGACATAACATTTTTAAAAATTTTGTACTTACTATAGTGGCACTGAACAATAACATTGTATTATTAAAACAAAATTGTGCCTCATAATTAGTACATCGTTTGAATCAATGAATTTACTTCAACCCAAGGAATTTTGAAGCAAATATTACTTTCTTTTATGATTTTTCTAAAATATTCTTAGCATATTGTTTGCTTATTCCAAGAAATTGCAACATTCCCAAAATTCGAACAACCTTAACATCTTTTCAAAATAGCGCGCTATTGTTGAGGTCTCCCCGCTTTCGTCTCTACCAACAAGCGAAGGTCGATCAACCACCGTTGTCGGTTGCTATTTCTACTACTCATAAATATTTCACTACCATTTTACGCTGTTTCCTCCACATTTCCTATGACAAATGATTGTCACTCACAATTAAGGCGCAGGCTGGAAAAAATAAAAAATAAAAAAAATGTGAAAATAGAGAGACCATAGTGAAAATGAATACGTATATCCTTCGTCCTTGCGTTACTATTTTTCCAGCATTTAGCTTTAGCTCACTTATGCTAATGAAATGCAAACGTAGCAAAAATGTTTTAGTGTTTTTTTTTTTTTTTTTGTGAATTTGTTTATTTGTATGTACAGTTGATGGGGGTAAAAATAAAAGGACGACGATTATCTAAATAGAGAGAAAGCACAAGACAAAATAGACAGCAAACACACACACACACACAGAAAGGAGAAATTCTCAAGTGAAGAGCCACGTTAAGTGGAAGGAAAATGAAAAATATTATACAAAGTTAAAAAGTTATTATATGAATTATTTTATTTAAAATTTACTTTTTAGCTTTGTAGAAATTATAAAATTTGAAGATGAGGCGTGCTTAGCTATAATTGAAATAATTTAATTATGAAACTTATATGTATGTATTTAATTATTTTGTAATCAAAAGTTTTGTTAAATTATACGTAGGTACATTTATTAAAAATACTTTGGTATTTGAAAATTTTACATGGAATCAGTGGTAATAGTTATTTGTAAGGCTTTTGAGATATTCGTATTAAAAAACTATTTAAACGCAAATTTTGCTCGTTCCACAAAGAACATCCCACATGTAAAAGATGCAGGTTTATTTGAAGAGTCCATATCCAACTGCATTGCAAAAATTATAAAACTTTTTGATATAAAGCATATTTTTAGAGTATTCAAACTTATTTGTATGTATTTAATTATTTTGTAATCAAAAGTTTTGTTAAATTATACGTAGGTACATTTATTAAAAATACTTTGGTAGTCGAAAATTTTTCATGGAATCAGTGGTAATAGTTATTTGTATGGCTTTTGAGATATTCGTATTTAAAAACTATTTAAACGCAAATATCGCTCGTTCCACAAAGGACATCCCACATGTAAAAGATGCAGGTTTATTTGAAGAGTCCATATCCAACTGCATTGCAAAAATTATAAAACTTTTTGATATAAAGCGTATTTTTAGAGTATTCAAGTGTTCGATTAATCATTGACGTTTATCATATGTCATAAAATCCCTTACAAATACGACCAAAACCTCAAAGTCTGTCATCATCGATAATTACATTCAGGCCTATGAGGTGTTCAGCTACCACGTTTTGTCGTATTTGTATGGTATTTTATGGTATCAGATAACCGCAAACGCTCGATTAATCGAACATTAACTTTGACTCATACCTGTGCCGTTCAGTTATTGACAGGTGTTGATTTTTGGATTGTAAATGATAGCTTGTTTCTTTGGCTATAAAACTTGATTATTTATTTATTTTTATTACTTATTTAAGAGAAAGGTCTATCGACAATGTACTTTTCAACCAACCCTCTCAAACTATTGGAGGAGAGTGGGGAAGAGGTAAATAACGTTTTCGATAAACCAAACGATCAGGAAAATATAAGGCAATTTACATTCTTTCTGATATAAATTACTTTCTTACTTTAAAAAATTATTAAAAATGAACAATTTTACAGATCGATTAATCGAACAGCAGTTTGAAATGGTTCAAAGAGATGAAATAATTTCAATATCTGTAGACTTTTGACAAAACAAACTGACTCGAGAAAAGACAAATTTTCAAGGATTTTATTAATAAATTTGTAATTAAAATCCGCTTCTTTTGGTAAACCCTATGAATTTTTGTTTCAGAGATATAAGGGTGTCCCATAATTCACACAAGATTTTAATTTCTTAAAATACATATAATTTGGCATAAAATGGTACGTCTATCACCGAAAATTCCAAAAATTTACTGAGTTATGGCGTTTAGAATTCGTAAAATGAAAAACTGAGGTTTGTAGATATCGAAGTTTAAACTGAATTTTTTCTCCAAATGGGCGGGGGTTTCTTAAGAACGCTTTTATTGGAGTTTGTAATTTGATAATCGACCTCAAATCAATTATAAAATGTTCAGAACATGTCCGAGCACTAAATTGCATCTTAAATTGAAAACCAGTAAAATTCACACAATCTCTAATTTTTAGCCGAACTACTAAATTTTGTCTGTGTAGATAACATCGTTTTTCCTCAGGACGGTCCAATATCTAGAAAATTTCTTGACCTATATTTTATATCCTACACCCAGGGTATATTCACTTTGTCCATCCGTTTGTAATGCAGAGAAGGAGGCGTGGCAGGCATAGAAAAGTATGTATATTCTTGATCAGCGTCACTACCAGAGGCGATATAGCAGTGTTCATCTGTATGGCTAGCATGCTTTCGGTCTGTGGAAATAATTTTTACAGGAAAACTTAAGCGAGATAATTCAATGAAATTTAGTACACTGCCTTTGCTGTAAACGTTAGCTTGCCGGATCGAAAGTGAGCAAAATCGGTAAATAGACACGCCTACCATCCATACAAAAAATATACGATATTCAAAACGCAATTTCATGAGCATTATTCACGATAACGCAACCAAAATAAACATGAATACTTAAGATAGTGACTGCAAGCTCCAGCTAAAAATAGGTGAATTCGATCATGAGCGCATGGCACCTTCTATATAAGTAAAAGTTTCAAAACTCTGTACTGAAGGCGTATCCGGAGAGAATCCAACCAAATTTCACTAAGACACTTTGAACAGTAAAGCCCAGCTCTAAAAAAAAAACTTGGCGAAATCGGACGTAGGGGCGTAGCACCTTCCATATAAGTAAATGTTTCAAAATGCTAAACTAAATTTTATTCAGACAGTAAGTGCAAGCTCTGAGCAAAAACTTGGTTGATTCGAACAAGAAGGCGTGGCACCTCCCATACTTTAAAAACTTTCAAAATACTGTAAAGAAAGCGATACTTGAAGTAATGCAACCAAATTTTGCACAAATACTTCAAATAGATAGCGCACGGTCTGAGCAAAAACTACGTGAATTCAGAAAAGAAGGCTTGGCACCAACCCTACTAGCAAAATTTTACAAAATGCTGCAGTGTAGGGTATTTAATTTTTGGGCAGGTCAAAGGTAACACCCTTACTAGTTTCTTGTTCCAACCTATTTCAGAAAGGTAGTGAATCGGATTATAATTATGAAGCATGAAGTTTTTAATAATATTTTAGTACTAAGGTTATTGAATACGTTTCTTAGCGCATTTTCAAGATCTTCAAAAATATTTTTCCTGGAAATATTGTAACAGAAAACTAATTATCATATGAATCCGATGCCAAGATGGTTACTTTCAACAGTTTATGAGTTATGATTTTTTTAAGATTTCAAAATGTGCACCATTTTTAGTTTTTCATAACTATTTACTAGTTTTCATATGGTTTTTTTCTAATACAGAACTATGAATCGATTAAATTACCACTTTGAGAATTGTGGTGATTTTTATCCAAAACTTCATGGAGGCGGCACCAAAGTCTAAAAAGAGAATGCAACATAATAAAATTAAAATTTTAACTCTCGATTTGATATTTGATATCAAATCATTTAAGATTATAAAGAATGCATTTTCATTACTACTGATTTGTAGTATTAAAGTGGCAGGTTTGAATCGATGATAATTCTGATACCAATTTTAGATATGTCTTCTTTCTTGTTTGTTTAACAAATCAATATATCGATAGTTTTTGTTGTATCACACCAACAATCAGATAATAATTGTTATATAGATAAAATATATTTGTTTGTAAAATATAGCTTAACCTATGCTAATATGGATAAACTGCAGAACAGAACACTTAGAGATTATTTCAATATTTATTGATATGACAATGTTAAATGACAATATGTAAATCTATGCTGCATTAACATACAAATGTATGCTAGTTCAAATTAGCTTTGTATTTACAATTATTAAGCAATTAATTTGCACAAAATGTTTTTAAATATTTAAAGAATCAATGACAGAACATATCACAGGAGCAGCAATGCACACAGTTACTGTGTAACGCATAAACGGAGTGTCATGTTGTGAGTATGACAGTCATAGAGTTAAATTCTTAGTCAATGGTAGGTGGTGATAATGATGTTGTTAAGTTATAGGAAATATGTTGATGTTGATTCACAAGGGTACTCCAGACTAAAAGCTATTCGACATATTTGTACGTTGAGTAGAGCCGAATCAACAATGATGATTGACAGTGAGGAATCCCAAGATAATAACATTTTTGGAAAAATGTATTTACTGTTAATTAAATTTTACTTAATTATTAAAGAAGTTGATGTTATAAATTAATTATTAAATTCTGTGGCAAGAAGAAATAAAAGCTAAGTCAATATTTTATCGTAAGATAAAACAACAAGAATCTTACAACGTAGTAAAATATCGAAAAAACTCAAAAAAAGGCCGAATTAGTTCGAGCGATTCGAACAGTTCAGTTATTAAAAAAAGTTTAAAGACATAATACAGTAAATACTTATAATCGAAAAATATGCAAATTATTCACGACTTCAGAAAAAAATTTACTCTACTGAAAAATATAAAAAGTATAGAATAAAGTCGGAAACTTTTAAAAATATTGAAAAAATCAGTTCAATATAATAAAGTGGAGAAAAGTTAAACTATGCCGAAATTTTAATAAATCGTCCATATAAAAGTGAAAAGTACCTACTAGGTTTTTAAAGTTTTGAGACATTTGATGTTCAAAAAATTCAATATTCTTTTTTGTATGGAAATCGCTAAGATATGTCTAAATTTGTCTTATCAAACTAAAGACTATAATATTTTGGACCAGAAATATCAAATAACTCAAAACTAGAAAAAACTAACTTAGTGCTTTTCACTTGCATAGGGGCGAAATGTTAAGAATTTCGTAAAATAAGTTCGAAAAAGTGATGAAAAATACGAAAGAAACTGTAAAAATTAACAAAAATATTGTTATCCAAAATATTGGAATAGATGCGAAAAACATGAAACAGTCTGATAATGACAAAAAAATTAAAAAATTTTTAAAAATTTTACTAAGTATAGGTATTAAGGGCTTCGCACTCAAATAATACGCGCATCACACAAAACATTTCTTCCAAAAGAAACCCCATCGCACTTGAAAGTTTTTTCTTTGATTGGTCTAAAAATTCAAAATTCACCTTAGGAATACTCTAAAATCACATACAAACTCTGTTGGTTGAAGTAAGAAACAAAAATAAATGCCGGAGCCATCAATGCTTCAATTTCTAAATTTTGCTTTATTCCGACAAATGTATTCCCAAACGGTCTATTCGGGGATCTGAGGCCCAAATCTGACTTCTAAAACTCCTCACAAACTGAAGAAAAAAAGGTACTAAAAACGGGTTTTTCCAGGATTTGGTGCAGACTCTGGTGATTATCAATATTATAATAGAAACTTCTAAGAAAATTACCCAAAACGGAGTTTTTCGGAACCCTGGGCTTACATTCAATATTCCTTCCTCATTGATTTGAGTAAAAAAGAACATTTTCGAAAAAATTACATGAAATGGTTATTTAGGGGCTCCAAGGCCGCCCTGATATCAGTCTTTGTTTCAATTGCTAACTTTTCCTATCGATACAAAATTATATCCAAAACAGACTCTGGTTGATCCATGATGCTATTTCCGAACTTCCGACATCGCTTGGTGTAAGAAAGTTTATTCAAAAAGGGCTTTTCTTTTTCTAATAAATCGATACAAGAATTGATTCCTTCAAAAACATGCCCAAAACGGAATTTCCCAGAGTTCTGACTTGACCCTCTTAATGTCCTTAACTCGCTGCTTACTTTCTGCATAAATTAAAACGAAAATATGTATCTACATATTACCCAACAAAAACTCTAGGATCTCTGGTGATGTCCGAAGTCCAATTTCGACAAAAACATTAATTTTGCGATTTTTATAAAAAAAATGAAGTTATTTTCAAAATTTGTGTATTGTTTTTATTTCCTTTATTAAACGCTACCCTATTTGAATTAATAATGATAGTTAAAATGGTGTTAATTTTTATCACCAATCTCTGGTCCTCAAATGTATGTATATTCTGACAGTATTATGTTGGAAAAAGTTCATATCATGGGTCAATAGAACTACTAACTTTATCTAAAATCTTTAAGCTAGAACTTCTTAATGACTTTAATTTAAACATTCTGCATTTCCTTACTAAGCATCTATAGCATCATAGTTTGCCCTTTAAGCCATCACAGTCCAAATGGTTTCTTTTGAACATTTTTACTAAAGCTGTCAAAGTTATTCATGTATTAAATTTTAATTAAGTTCCAATACAAAAAATTATGCTCATAGCATTAAAGGAATAATATCCTTAAAGTAGAAAGCGCATGCAAAAAGGTCAACCTATGGTTGAGTTTGTCAAATGATGTCAAGTGTGAAATTTAAGTATTTATTTATAGCCAAATTTATTAAAAATTTACAAGTTTTACTTTAAAATATAAAATTTAATTTATTTTTCCTTCTTTGCAGGTATGACATGAACAACTTTGTAATAAATGATTTTCCAGTAAAAGAGCGTAAGTACACAAGTAATCCAAAAAAAAAACTATACCTCCCCTGGACCAACTGAATAACTGTCAAAATTTCATGTCCATAAAAATCTAAAAAAAGATATGGGTTACCATTAATTGAAGGAAATACAGCAAAATGCCTTGTTTGCATTATCCTTTGAATAAAAACCCTTTGTAGCCCAAAAAAACAAAAAAATGCCAAAAAAGAACTACATACCAATAACCAACCACAAGAACAACATAAAATCAATTTACCAATTTTACAATACAAAAGAAAGCACTTAAAAATCTTTGTATTTTTTTGACAAAAAATAAAACCGAAAAGGGAAAATTTAATAGAATCCTGAAAAAAAAAAAAACAAAATAAAATAAAATAAAACTGCAACAAAATTAACATTGCTGTGTTGCTTTTTACATGCCGCAATCAAAAGTGTTTCCTTAGTCACATTTTTGAAACCTTACACGCCGCAGCAGGCGGTATATTGAAATACACTAAAAGTTTTGTATGCGAGTATGTACTTAATAACAATGAGGCCAATACTGGGTCTTTTAAATAAGCTAAGAATCAAAATTTACCAACAACGTTGACATTTCAACATACAATTTAGAAAACGGAAAATTTTTCTCCTAAAAAAATTATTAACAATTAAAGATTTGGATAGTGTGCTATTACTTTGTCCAATGGACAATAAATAGTCCAAATCTTTCGACAGACTCAACCGAAACTAGTTATTTTGGTGGCAAAACCTTTCGAATATTTTATGTTTGAACAAAATTACAAATCGCACTTCAAAAATCTCTAAAGAAAGTTGTCAACATTTTTGTGTGTTTTATTACTACGTCCAATAGACAATTGTCCATATCTTTATAGAATTAACCGAAATTTATAGTTATGGTTGAAAAATTTACAAACTATTCAACACAAAATAATACATGCGATAATTTTTTTGTTAAAAAAGTTGCCAATATATTTTGCGTTTTATTACTATGTCCAATGGACAATTGTCTGGTATCTTTTGATTGAATTAACCAAATTTAATAGTTCTGGTTGCAAAAGCTTTCAGAATATTTGTATTTGAGCAAAATAAAATTTTTCGTTACATTTTTTTTTTTTCATCCGAAAGTTGTCAACTTTTCTGCGCATTCTATTTCTGTGTCCAATGAATAATAGTCCATATCTTTTGATTGAATCTATCAATTAATTTGGTTTTGATACCAAAATTTTCACAAACAATATTTTTTGTTGAAAAAAAAAAAAAAAAAAAATTTAAATATTTTATATTACAAAACTCGAAACCAACAGAAATTTCTCTAAACTTGTCTACCATGTAGGGCATATTGTATAAGCGCAATTGGCCGATTACTATATAAAGTTATATGCTTAGGTATATGCCTGCGTGTAGTGCAAAAAAAAAAAATTTATTTTAATATTCAACACTTGATGTTTGCGCAATCGGAGCAGAACAAACACGTGTTGTATTTCCTGCAATACTCATCTCCACCATGATGGCTTCAAGAAGAGAAAATGAAAAAGGTTCCTAACCAACCTCTACTACGACGAGCTGTAAATATTCGTTATAAGAAAATTGCTAAAGATGTTGCACGTAAATTTGTACAAATTTCCGTTTGACCCAAAAAATACATGATTTGATTTCTTGGCCAGAGATTTTTATTTTTCCCCAAACTGCACTGTACCGCCGCTCTTCCTTTCCATTCTATTTCTGCACACATTTGATATCGGTTGGCCTATGCCTTGCGGTTCCTGTTTCGTTAATGTTGTTGTTATTGTTCTTGTTGTTTTTTGCTTTGCAAACTGATTGACAGTCATTGAAGTTGAAACTGAAATTGAAAATAAATTTCGTTATAAGGTTAAAAGTTTTGAACAGGAATTGCTTAAGATAGAAAGTTGTGGTTTTAAAAGTGTAAATGCAACACAATTTTAAGTAGAGAAAAAACAAAATACAGCATTGCAGTATTGTAGTCTTTGGAAGAGAATTTTAATTTATTTTGTAACAGAAATGAAGTGAAATGAAATGGTAAGTTTTGTGGAGCAGTAAATACTGTCTACTTTTATCACTCTCAACACTTGACATTCACGAACAAGAAATTGCAGTAAAAATTAACGCCGATTTGATGAAGTCTGGCCTTTTGAAGTTTAAATCAAAAGGCCTAGCCACAATATTCACAGTAGGATTAGTACTGCTGGATTGTCCAGATTTTTTTGTGATATCCAAACTCTAGTTAAACAGAAATTTTTCCAGATAAAATTCGGACAAATGAACTTAAATGAAATTCAAATCAAAATACTTAGGATGAAAATCTTTTTTTCATGTGACAACTCGATGGTTTTCTTTATTTCCTGCTTTAGATTGACTAATTTATAGCTAAAAAACAGATATTACCTACATTTTAAAAGTTCTGGAAAAAAATTGGTTCATCCCAATCCTATCCACTTTCTTTGTGGATGGCTGCACCATTTGTCATTCATATTGCTGCAAAAAGTGTCCAAGCTCTATGGAGATTGGGAGAAAAAGGCGGTATATGAATGACACACTCTCAAATGACCTTAAAACAATCTCCGAGTGGGGTCGTGCTAATCGTGTCGAATTCAACTCTAGCAAGTCTGACAGACAAGTGGATTTTACCCCCCATCCCTTAATATGGCAGGTGTAAACATTATGAGATAAGCAACTCTTGACGTTGTGGGCATATCGATAAAAGTTGACCTGAGATGGGCAGATTAATAAATATTTTTTTTTTGTGTTTTCCAAAAACAGATCGCAGCGATTTTCTTCCAAAATTTGTTTTATAGATTTTGTTGCTTACATTTTTACCATTTTCTGCGCTAATCTAACACATACTTAAGTATTGATCTCCTACGAAATGAAATAAGTATATTTACTTTCCATTTTCTAAAAAGAGGTACAAGTAGTTTTTTAAATATTTTATAACCTGCTGCATTGAAATATAATACTAATTACCAAGTTAGCAGCAAAATCACTTTTTCCCCAGTTTGCAGCTAAAATCTCAGCGCCATTATCCAAAAAAAGAGGAAGAAAAAAATTATATAACAAATGTACAAAGCATACAATACCTACACTCTACACTCTACCACTATACACTGTAACAACAATTGCTGTAGCAACAACAACAGTTACAACAAAATTACAAGCAAATACAACAATCAAAGTTTTAGACAAATAAAGCTGCAATTGCGCTTTAAAGCACAAACAAAACACAAAAGCAGTCGAATAAACAACAGGAGAATTTCAAGTGAAAAAGTAAACAGTATAAAAATCACAATGTGAATAAGAAAGAAGGAAAAGTGGAAAAGAAAATGAAAAGCAGATTTTTTGCTTTAAGTTTTTGCACATTCGGAGAGTTTAAGTTTTAAGTTTGGCCAAAATTTAATAATTTTTACCTTATTTACGTATACTAGTTCCCACTGCCCGATTCGCTAGCCATATGATTTGTTTTATTCGAATATATCTATGAGTCCCAGGATATTTTCAATTAATGCTTGTTAATACTCCGCCATAAATGTTTTCCCTCTAGTACACCTAAATTTTCTCCATTTTGACTATGAAGCATTTGTATGACCTTCGGAAACCTTCGTGTATAGCATGAAAATCTTCCTATACCTAAGATACACTCACTATTTTTCATCCCAAATGGCTTATATTTTCTGGTGATAATGCTTCTGACTGACAGTCATTTTTTTAAATCAATTTAATTTAAAAATTCTTAAAAATATGTGAATTTCTTAATACTAGAATCGCCCAGAGGTCAAACCTCGACCACAAAAGTTTTTTGGTACTTTTTGGACAGTTTTAGTACTTTTTGGCACAAAATAGAAAAGCTCATTTATCATCCCTGGTACAATGACAAATGTGAAACGAAAAGAAAACAAAAAACATGAAGTCAGTGACAGTCAGCTTTTTGTCTTTCTCTTTGTGCTGTATCCTCTTTTCAGCTCTGTGTGAGCGCGTATTTTATCGTTGTTGATGTTAAAAATTTGCATTTAATTTTATTTGCCTTAATGGCAATATATCAAAATAATTTTAACCTTGTGCACATTTACACACAAATACCTTTTTAATGGTGTATAATTCAAAGTTGTGCTCAATTTCTAACATAGTAAAAAAGGAAGGACAAATTTTTGTCTTGCGTATGAATAAATAGATATTAAAGAAATTCATTAAACATAAAAATATTGGAATACTGTCATTAACGATGTTATAGTTATTTTCGTTACCTTTTTTGGGGGAGCCAGTCCATTTACGCTTAAAGTCAGACATGTCCTGGGATAACTTTCCTGTGTTCTTCAATTCCCTTTTCACGAGCGCTCAATATCTCTCCACAGGCTGGAGTTCTGGACAGTTGAGTGGGTTTGACTTGCTTGGTACAAAATTGACATTATTATTTGCATACTTACTTATTTTCCATAGTAGCATGATGCTAAATCGGGCCAGAAATATGAAGGCACTCTGTGCTGTTTTAGGAAAGGCAGAAGCCGTTTTTGGAGACACTCCTTAATATAAATTTCTGTATTTCGCCGGTGCTTACGAAGAAAATCTTCCAACCGAAAGTTGCGGCGAAGAAAATCTTTTTTGCAAAATGCGGCGAAGAAAATCACTTTTTGGAAAAATATTTTTTTCAGAGAAATTTTTCTTATTCCTTTTTTCGAAAAAATTTGCATTAAAGAGTGATTTTT
Source organism: Calliopum simillimum (assembly GCA_951812925.1). Lineage (NCBI taxonomy): Eukaryota > Metazoa > Arthropoda > Insecta > Diptera > Lauxaniidae > Calliopum > Calliopum simillimum. Next base: position 40,619,425 of record OX638368.1, read on the forward strand.
TACGCTGCGTTTTTATAAAAGAGATTTTCTTCTCCGCATTTTGTAAAAAATGATTTTCTTGTCCGCATTCGCACAAAAAAGATATTTTTCGCCTCAGTTTGAAAAAAAGGATTTTCTTGTCCGCATTTAAAGAAGAGATAGTCTTCGTAAGCACCGGCGATTTATCGTTCCTGATGTCACAAATACTTGACTTCTTTTGCCACAACTCCAAATGGCTTGCCACACAAGAAACTTCTTAGGGAATTTTGTTTGTTTTTTGTCCGGTATTGTTCCTGAACATTACCTCGTCCATCAGTCACATAAAAATCTTAACCCGGAAGTTGTGAAAAGTCTGCCAGAACATAGGTTTCATCATCCATCACACAGCACGTACATTTTTTTATAAAATTATACCTCAGTTTTTTAGCTCGTTTTTTGCTTCTTAATTCTTTACCGCATTGCGATCTGGAACTTTATACGACTTAAGCCTAGTATTAGCTTTGGTTCTGCACACAAAAGAATCACTGCCATACCTAAATTGGAGCGTCAGCGTTATTTTAATGTCAAAAATTTCTCATATACATACAATTTGTATGGCGCATACCGAAATTGCCATCGCTCAACGCTCATCTATTCGAATTTCCAATTTTGACAAAGCGTTATGGCGTGAAGTTAGCTGCAGAAAAGTAAAAAAAGAAACAACAATATGATTTTGACAAACAAATGCCTTCAACGCAACGCTTTTTATTTCGGTATGGCGCTTTGTGTAACGTTAAATAACGCAACGCCTGATGCTCCAATTTAGGTATGGCAGTCAGAGCATTTAACTACACGAGCTGCTTTTCTGACAGAGGTGTTCGGAGCTCTTCGAAAGAGTTGTTCGACATCTTTTGCTTAACCAATATTTGTTGAACCTTTTTTTCTTCCTGGCCCAGGTTTTCGTGCAATGTTTAAATCTTCTATACTCTGTTTAATGGCTTTTAAAAGAGTGTGACTATGAACCATGAGATCTGTTGCTATTTTTTTGAAAGTTTTAATTATTTTTTCACGTACTTTTATTTCGCTGTCCATTTTGAAAGAAATAACAATTGAAAATGAATGATTTGAATTAATATAAAATCTTATATATTTTTAAAAGCTAACGTGATTCAAAAAAAAATTATTCGTTTTACAAAGGGTTAGTTATGGCTAAAAAAGTGTATATACGTTTTTTCCGACACACTCTTTATGGTTGCCACATTTTAATGAAACACTTTTTCTGAATGTTATTTAATATAAAAAAGGAAACAATTTAAAAATAGAATTTTCCCTTATAATTTCTTGAAAGACTTCAGTGTGCAACATTTCATAATCTTGAATTCTCGAGCGAAATTGTATGTGAGAGGTTTTCATCTTTAATTTTGTTTCTTTGTAAATTTTGCTGATGTTTGTTTAGACGCGCGGGTTATGTCAGTAGATAATTCATATAACATAACTAAGCAAGTACCAATTAATTGGCAACTATAATTGTTGTTGCATTGGTTCAACAACTTAAGTAAATCGATTGCACCACAATGAACTCATTACAACTTTCAGCTTGTTCTGCAAAAATATGTAAAAACTTATTTAAAGCAAAATAATAAATAATGTCAATTTAAACAAAATAATAAATTGTTAATTTAAGCAAAATAATAAATTGTTAATTTAAGCAAAATAATAAATTGTTAATTTAAGCATATTTTCATGTTAGCAATATCTATAAAAAGAAAAATCAATAAAATGTAAATGAGTTGTTAAGATGATACGTTACAATAAAGTTATTAAAATTAATTTTTTTTAAATTGTCCGCTCGACAATCACGTAAATGGCGCAGTCGGGAAACAGTGAATAAATTATGTCCTAAGACTAATTAGTGAAAAAAAGCACTGCGATTATATCTTAAGATAAATCAAAAGTAAAAATCCAAAGATTTTTAAACAAAAAAAAAACAGTGCAAAAGACCGTGATTATATCTAAAGATAAATCAGAAAAGAAAGAAAAAATCTTAAGATTTTTTCAAAGTGAGCTAAAACTGCAAAAGTGAAAAAAAAAAAAATAAAAATCGTGATTATATCTAAAGATAAATCAGAAAAAAAGAAAAATCCAAAGATTTTTCATAATAAACTAGGACTACAAAAAAGTGCAAAAGACCTGATTATATCTAAAGATAAATCAGAAAAAAAAGAAAAATCCAAAGATTTTTCATAATAAACTAGGACTACAAAAAGTGCAAAAGACAGTAATTTTACCAGAAAAAACAGAAAAATCCAAAGATTTTTCAAAACGATAGACTAGAAAAGTGCGAAAAACCACGGTTATATCTAAAGATAAATCAGCATAAAAGGAGATCCAAAAATGGAAAATCAGCAACACTATATGCCATTCTCGGAACTCATCAAGGAGGCCGCTAGAATCAAGGAATACAACGGATCGAAAGACTATGACTTGTCATCATTCATAAGGGAAGTAGAGATCATCTTGCCGTTATTCAATGACCACCCACAGATGAGGGACTTCATATTTCATCGACACATCAGGAGCAAAATTCAAGGAGCAGCTTTACACGTCATTAGAGCCTTGGGAAATGACGCTACGTGGGAACAGATCAAGGAAGAGCTCATCAAAAATTTTGGTATAAAGGAAAGCTACCATAATCTCTACCATCAGGCCATCAACAAACGGAATAATAATAATGTAAGTGAATATTTCCGTTCCTTAAGATATGTATTAGACAAACTAAACACAAAGTACGAATTCGATTCAAGTAAGCCAGTAGAATTCTCACCCCCAGCTAACGAATCTGTCATATTAAAAACGTTCCTCAACGGGATTAGCCCGAATTTAGCAAGTATAATCTACAGCAGAAATATTAGTAAGTTAAGGGAAGCTTTTTATGTACTAGAAGAGACAGGTTTATTAAGATACGATAAAAAAGAATACCAACAGAATAAGACTCACGATCCAAATAACCGTAATCAGAGTAATTTTCACCAAAGAAATAATACAAATTTAGCGCGACAGACATATAAAAATTTTTCAAATCAAGAAAATTCTCGATATAACACTAACAACTCAGGCCAATTTCATAGAAACCCAAATCCAATGCAAGTACATACCGGTCATGGACAATACGGACAATACGGACAAAATTCACAACAAACTAGGCAAACTAATAGGTACCAAGACCAAGTAGCCATGGAGGTAGATCATATACAGGAGGTTACATGCCAAAACTCAGGACAAAATTATGGACAAATTAATTTTTCATTACCAATTCAGCAACAGGTTACAGGGCAAAATCCTGGACAGATAAATTTTCCATTACCGACCCAACAAGTGGTTGCAGGCCAAAATCCTGGACAGGTAAATTTTCCATTACCGGCCCAGCAAAGAATCTACCGATAATTGAACTAACCATTGGCAAAGAAAAGATAAACGTATTAATTGACACAGGTTCAACAACGTCTCTACTAAATAAACACTCACTACCAAACTACAAGCGTATTCAATTACAAACAAGTGCTTATTTTAATACTCTTAACGGAAATACAAAAGTTGAATACGAAATAATAACAGAATTACCTTTAGAATTTAATGAAAACAATTTAATGTGTTGGAAGCTTACGGATTTTAAAAATAAAAACTTTGAAGGAATACTTGGACAAAACATTTTAAAAGCCATGAATTCAATTATAAATCTGAACGAAGAATATATAGAAATAAATGGAGTAAGAATCAAGTTTATTGGCTCTTGCCCTTACACTTATGATGAAATCCATTCTTTAGGAACATTAGACTATGATGGAGATTTTATAGATAAACTCTTACGAGAGGACATGAATCAGGAAGAAAAAGAAACTTTGCTAGAAATTTTAGTAGAAAATAAAGACCTATTTTTTCAAGAAGGACAAACACTTACACATACTCACGAAATTAAACATGAAATAATTACAACAACATCGAACCCCATTTTTTCCAAGATCTATAGATATCCTCAAGTGCATGAGGAGGAAATTAGTAAACAAATTAAAGACATGCTAAAGCAAGGAATAATAGTAGAAAGTAATTCACCATACAATTCACCACTTTGGATTGTGCCGAAAAAGTTAGATAACTCAGGAAAAAAGAAATGGCGGATAGTAATTGATTATAGAAAACTCAATGAAGTTTCTATTAGCGACAAATATCCCATACCAAATATAGACAATATTTTCGATAAACTTGGCAGAGCGCAATATTTCACGACGCTCGACTTAGCTAAAGGTTTTCATCAAGTTTTAATAAAAAAAGAAGATAGGAAAAAGACAGCTTTCTCTACACCATCGGGACATTATGAGTTTATAAGAATGCCTTTTGGGCTTAAAAATGCCCCAGCAACATTTCAGCGTCTAATGAACTCCGTCCTTAGAGATTACGTCAACAAAATTTGTGTCGTTTACCTAGACGACATTCTCATATTTAGTACATCAATTCAGGAACATAGGGAAAACATACAGAAAATTTTTAGCAGATTACGAGAACATAATCTCAAAATACAAATTGACAAATGTAAATTTTTTGCTAAATCTACTGAATACCTTGGACATATACTGACAACAGACGGCATAATGCCAAACCCAAACAAAGTTGATTCTATACAAAAACTAAAATTACCAGATACACCAACAAAAATTAAATCATTCTTAGGAATCACCGGTTATTTCAGGAAATTCGTTAAAGATTATTCTAAGGTCGCATTTGGAATGATGAAATATTTAAAAAAAGATATAAAAATTAATATGAAAGACCCACAATACATAGATGCGTTTGAAAAACTTAAGAGATTATTGACAGATTCACCAATTTTAAAATATCCTGATTTTCAAAAGCGTTTTAAAGTTGTCACTGATGCTAGTGATTTTGCAATAGGGGCAATCTTAATGCAAGAGGGACATCCCATAAGTTTTGCTAGTAGAACCCTTAATGTCCACGAAAGAAAATATTCGACAACGGAAAAAGAGTTACTTGCTATTGTGTGGGCAGTAACCTATTTTCGACCTTACATCTATGGAAGAACATTCGATCTTGCAACAGATCATCAACCATTAGTATGGCTAAAATCAAAACATAAAGGTAAAGACATAAATCCTCGTCTTCAAAGATGGCTTCTTAAATTAGGCGAATACGATTTCAACATAGAATATGTAAAGGGAAAAGAAAATGGTGCAGCTGACTTCCTCAGTAGAATAAATTCAGATTCAGGAGAAATTAATAAACCCTCGTCATTACAAGGAAACATATTAACATTAGAAGAAGATAATATGAGTACTGCCGCTACAATTCATTCTCAGGCAGAACAACAAAATGACCACTTTCACATATTAGATACCGCTGTAGATAGATTTTATACGCAGATAATACTCACCTTAAATAAAACTATTGAGATCGAGGTAATAAACAACAAAAGAAAGATTTATATCAGTAGAAACGATATCAAAACCAATTTTATGGCTGACATATTCAGGAGATTCTTAAAAAATGGGAAAATTGGTATATATTCAGAATTACCGGATACTGAATATAATATTGTACAACAAAAGCTTATCGAATTGTTTAATACCCACCTAACTTTCTATAAATGCACTCATCATGCTCTAGATATGAGAACTGAAGATGAAACATATAGGCATATAGCTAAATACCACAAACATGAAACTGGACATGCTGGAATTACGGAAAACTATGAAGGACTAAAAAAATTGATATACTTTAAAGACTTGAAAACACTTATACAAAAGTACATAAATAATTGTGACACTTGTATTAGGGCAAAGTATGATAGAAAGCCTTTAAAACCTAAACTACACATTACAGAAACACCTACTGACGTTAACGAAATTGTACATGCAGATGTATATACAATAAAAAAACACAACTTTGTAACATTTATTGACAGATTTTCGAAACATGCATTAGCACTACAACTGGAAGATAGAAATAGTATTACAGTAGTAGAAAAATTACGGCTATTCTTTTCAATCAAAGGAAAACCACAGAAAATGATACTAGACAACGAGTTTAATTCAGTCAATGTGAAAAATTTTTTAAGAGAAGAACAAATTGAAGCACATTTTACGAAACCTAACAGCCATACTGGAAATGCTGATATTGAAAGGTTTCATAGCTCTATCGCGGAAAAAATGAGAGCGTTAGAAGTTGAAAAAAGTTCTTTAAACATTCAGGAAAGAATCTTCCAATCTATAGAATGGTATAATAAATCTATACATTCGGCAACGAAAAGTAGGCCAATTGACATAGCGGAAGGAAAAGTTGACAAAACACACATTGCAAACTTATTAAAAAACAAAAAAGAACATTTGATAGGCAAACTTAATAGAGATAGGGAAATTTTTGAACCAACAGAATCTGAGGGATACATAAAAAACTATAAAGCCCTAAGGCATAAGTATGAACCCAGGTATAGAAAGATGGACCTTAATAACATACATCCGATCAATATTAAAAGACCAACTAAATTTTTAGGTACTTTGGACACTAGCAGTTATACTAATGCTGATACCAACAATAGAAACAACCTTAATAATTGAGAAAATAGAAACAAATAATGGATTTGCAAAAATTTCAATCGATAATGTAGAAATAATAGAGAGCTACAACACTATACTCCACATAATAGACCCATTGGAAATCTATCACGTTGTAAAATTACTTAACGACAGTATACTCGGAATACCAGACAGCACTTCCAAGATATTTTTAAAGCATGAACTAGACACAGTAAAAATGAAACTTTCAACACTTGTACCACACAGACAGAAAAGAGGACTTTTAAACATAGCTGGAATGGGTATGAAATGGCTATATGGCACCATGGACGATAACGACAGAACCGATATAGAAGAACATCTCAGGACAATTGACGAGAATAATCATAATATAATAACAAATTTTAACGAAAATATACGGATTAATGACTATTTCAACAAAACCTTTGAGAAACTCAAGACAACAATAGAGGACGATAGAAATAAAATAAGTAAAACCCTAAATGGGATATCAAAAAACGAAGATAAATTTGACAAACAGTTAATTTTCTTAGACATTTTTATAAAAGTTAAAATTCTTCATGACAATATAGAACACATTCAAAATAATCTTGCAGCAGCTAGACTGAATTTAATGACTAATAATATCTTGACAAAAGAGGAAATAGAGACATACAACATTGATCTATATAGACTACAAAACATAAGGCTTAGTTCAGCTCAGTATAAAAACACAAAAATTATATTTGCTATACAAATACCAAATAAAATTATAGAAGCAAAAAGATTTCTGTTTATTCCGATTCCAAACATTAATTCAGAGGAACTAGTTTTTAATAATCAAGAAATTGTAGAACTAGATAAAACTTTATACGATTACAATGGTAGTTCTAATAAACAAAATCTTAGAAAAACAAAATTATGTATATTTAACAAATCCTGTGTAAGAATAATGAATAATAAAACAGAAACAATAGAATTAAAATCAGGATTGATAATATTAAAAAATCAAGTAAAAACTTTCATCAAAAGTACGTGTAGCGATAGAGAATCCTACTTAAATGGAAATATACTATTATCTTTTAGTGATTGCAAAGTAAGCATTAATAACACAATATTTAGTAATGTTAACAAGCAATTTCAAGAACATTTTGTTGTACCTTCAAAAATAAATATAACTAATTTTAATAAAGAAATAACATTCAATGAAATCATTGTGGGACAAGTTGAGAACTTAAAGAAAATAGAAGAATTAAGATATCACAAGAAAATCCACCAACCTATTACATGGATTTCTTGCATTGCAATCACAATAATAATAATTTTACTCATATTTTTTTATATCTACGTGACAAACAAATATAAAACAATTTCATTTAATATAATTTCAAAAACTCAGGAGAGTTTTCAGTCAAAAAGGGGAGGGGTTATGTCAGTAGATAATTCATATAACATAACTAAGCAAGTACCAATTAATTGGCAACTATAATTGTTGTTGCATTGGTTCAACAACTTAAGTAAATCGATTGCACCACAATGAACTCATTACAACTTTCAGCTTGTTCTGCAAAAATATGTAAAAACTTATTTAAAGCAAAATAATAAATAATGTCAATTTAAACAAAATAATAAATTGTTAATTTAAGCAAAATAATAAATTGTTAATTTAAGCAAAATAATAAATTGTTAATTTAAGCATATTTTCATGTTAGCAATATCTATAAAAAGAAAAATCAATAAAATGTAAATGAGTTGTTAAGATGATACGTTACAATAAAGTTATTAAAATTAATTTTTTTTAAATTGTCCGCTCGACAATCACGTAAATCGCGCGCTCGCGCTCATATGCTACCTTCATCATTACCACTACACACAACGACGAACACAATTGGCCATTGTCCTGCTGCTGCTGCTGCTTTGAGCTGTTGCGTTACTGTGCGAATGTTTGTGTAGTATGTCTATTAGAATGTGACATTATGCTGGCGTGTGTGTGTGTCACTGCATGGCCAAAAGCATTTTCATGCAGAATGCTGCTGCAAAAACACAACAACAGCAACAATAACAATAATAATTTTTTCGCTTTTAACAAAAGTTGAAATCTTAAATAAACTTTGCTGCCATGTGTATGTGTGTATGCTTGTGTGTGTATGTGTTGTACTAATATAAAATCAACAAAGCTGCTGCTTTTTCAACTGCGACTGACTGACTGCCTTCAGCTATAAAAATGAGTTTAAATTTTTAATTTTTTTTTCCTTTTTTTTATGTGCCTCATGCCTCAACGTGTGTAGGTAGGATTTTTCTTTTATTTTCTCATCTACTGTGAAAAATTTCCACAACAAAAATTCTCTTTTTTAGCTTAATTGTTGTTGTTGCCACTGCTAGTATACTTGTGTGTGTTTGTGCGGCGCATACTGAATTATTATTAAGCAAAAATGTAGGACAAGGATAAGGGCTTCTTTTGACTACTCTGCTCTGCTCTACTGTGTTTGCTTCACTTCATCATCGTGCCGCATTTCGAATGTTTGAAGAAAAGAAGAAAACGAAAATCATAAATGGTTGCTAAAAATTTTGTTCTGAGAGTTGGCGTAGTTTTCTTGAAGTTGACTTCAATTTGCTGCCGCTTCATTAATTTTAGAATTTTGCGTTTTGGAGTTTTTCCATCCTGAATGAAGATCTTAAAATCTTCATTTACTCAGAACTTGAAATCAAATGATTGCTGCAGATTTGTCCTTGTGTTGGATTTTTATTATAAATTTAATTTTGATTTGCTTTAATTTTTTAAAATTTATTTATCAATATTTAATTTATCTAAAATTTTTCCAACAAATCATTTAGGAATTCAGTAAGAGGTATTAATTTATAAATTTGAACAATACCTTGAACTCCATTCAATTAAATCACAAATAAATGAACACCTTAAGTTGAGTTCACACATTCAAATTTTGCACATGTGTGAACTCAACTGAAGGTGTTTATTTATTTGTGATTTAAGTAAGAGGTATGTTCCTTACAAAAATTTTTTTTTGTAACCCTTGATATCACAAAAAAGAGCCAATGTTTTTTAAAGACTGTTCTTCTCAAATATTAGCGGCTTACTTCGTTCCAACTGACATTCTGAAAGCCCAAAGGCATCCAATTCCTCAACCAAAACCAGCTTTCCATTTAAATTTTGGACTTTCCTTGTTATGAGTAAGCCTTGGTCTTGGTAATTTTTCGAGACCAAAAACAAGACGCTGTTACAATTTCCAAACAAAGACATTCGTCCCTTCTTTTTGGCGACACATTTTTTGACACATTTTTGTTGAAAATTTTCCAAAACTTAGTCCGAGACACTTTTTGGAATAGAATTTCTTGAAAATTTTTTGCAAAATTTTTTTGGCGACACATTTTTTGGCCACTTTTTTGCGACACTTTTCTTTAGCGAAACTTTTTGGCGACAGATTTTTCGACACTTTATGGCGACACATTTTCAATACGTTTTTTGGCGACACTATTTTGGAGACACTTTTTTTTTTGATCACACTTTTTTTATTGTACGATACATTTTTTGACCCTTTTATGGCAGCATATTTTTTGGACTCTTTTTTGGCGATATATTTTTCGACAGTTTTTTTGCCGACAAATTTTTCTACACCTTTTTGGCGACACCATTTTCATACTTTTTTGACAGGACATTTTTCGGCAATTTTCTGGCGATATATTTTTTTGACACTTATCTTTGAACACTTTTTGACGGAAAATTTTTCAACATTTTTTTTTTTTTTGGGACACACTTGCGACACTTTTTCGGCACTTCTTTAGTAAAACATATTTTTCAGCTATTTTTTACCGAGACATTTTGGACACTTTTTTAGGATAAATTTTTCGATAATTTTTGAAGCGACATTTTTTTGGCGACACTTTTTTCGACATTTTCGTTGAAACATTTTTTGACTCTTTTTTTTCGGTGAAAATTAACAGGCCCCATTTTTTTTTTGGGGCAGATTTTCCGACTCTTATATTTCAACACTTTTTTTGACGGAAAATTTTTCAACATTTTTTTTTGGCGTCACATTTTCGACACTTTTTCGGCGACACATTTTTCGACACTTTTTTTTCGGTGAAACTTATCAGGCGCCATTTTTTTTGGGGCGGATTTTCCGACACTTATCTTTCAACACTTTTTTTAGCGGAAAATTTTTTAACATTTTTTGGCGACACTTTATTTCGCGACACCTTTTTCTAGACCTTTTTTCGCCACTAATCTTTTACCAGTTTTTTAGCATTGTTTTGGCGATACATTTTTCGACACTTTTTCGGCACTTTTTTGATAAAAAGTTTTTACAATTTTTTTTGGTGAAACATTTTTCAAAAATTTTTTGGCGATATGTTTTCGGACACTTTTTTAGGATAAATTATTCGATAAGTTTTTAAGCGACACATTTTTTTACACTTTTTTGGCAACCCTTTTTTTTGCGGAAAATTTTTCAACATTTTTTGGCGACACATTTTTTGACACTTTTTTTTTGGTGAAACTCAACAGGCGACACTTTTTTTGCCAAAACATTTCTGTACGCTTTTTTGGCGACACTTTATTTCGCGACACATTTTTTCACTGCACACTTTTCATTATGCCTCGTTATATCTCTCAAACTGTACAAATTATTTTGTAGTTAGGTTCCGTAGGAAAATATCATTTAGTGGACAAAAAACTAGCTCTATTAAATAAGGATCACACTTATTTTTCAAAGATTAATTTCACTTCTTAAACGTCTACTAAGTTGCACGCACTTACTCCTTTACTTAAATTTATTGCAAAACGTTTTCGTTCCTACTCCTAAATTTTGCAAACCAAATATTTTCAATTTCAAAGCAGCAATAACGTGGCGTTCCGTAAATATTTATTTACCCAGTTAATTAAGTTAACGTTACAAAGTGCGCACAGCAAGCCAATTGATGTGGGGGCTTAAGCCAGAGAAGACTTCTTCTTGAATACATCAACAAATTTATTCCCAAATCAATCTAATCATTGAGCACGTTTTTTATTTGTCTCTTACACTAATGAAGCCAACCACCAAGCTAAGAAGTCAACCAACATTCCCATCATCAGCAGCAGCAGCAGCATCACAATCCACAACCCATTCATTTAACCAACCAACCAAACAACCGAGCGAGCAACTTCGTTTTGCGGTAAAGTCTAATAAGTAAATTATGCATTCCCAGCATTTTATCTGCAGCACTGTAATTTAGTAAACAAAACTACAACAAAAAACACACACACATACACATGCGACTACACCAACATACTCATAAATATAATTACACATAAACATACAAACAAGTGCACATGTGTATGTGTGTAGAGGACCCGGAAACCTCTAAAAGCAGTTTATCAATATCAATACCACAAACACATTGCCATATACGACGACGGCCAAGGGAAAAATGTTGGCAATGGACTTTGCCAATGTTCGTTGAACCTGACTTACACAACCAAAAAGAGAGTACGATAGAGTGATATCGACTGAATTGCTAGCGAGCACAAGCACAAGGTGGAGGGGTGTTTTTTTAAGAGTTTATTTGTATTATCCTTTTTTTGTAGAATTTGAGCTAGAAAATTACTAGAGACATATGGGATGGTGGATAGATAAAATTACAGCAATGACATTTATTTGTAGTTCACTGTTGTCGTGTCACTGCTGTTGTGAATGAAATTTTGTGGCGCTTTAATCTGCATGGAGGTGGAAAAAATTTTGATGCGGAAATTTTGAGCTAGAGGCAAATTAATTCAAGGCAAACATAATTTGCATCAGGGAATAATAGCTAATCCATAAACAATTAAAGACAAAAAGGGCAACCATGAAAAGAGTTATCTTAGCAAATTTTGAAATAATGGTGACAACAAATGAGTTTGCGGAGTTTGAGGTCGATCAAGCACAATAATTGTCAAACAATCATGCCAGCTGTGGTTCAATATGTCTTTGATACTGTAGCACTGCATTCCACAGTGTCTCCCTGAAAAGCTCCAATGCTCTGTAGGTCAAAAAGCACACTTTTCTGGCCAAAAATCAATTCTTACAAGTGTTGCTATTAAAGTTTTGTTGATGCAGTGTTACGAAAAATACTTCAAAATATATAAAAATGTTAAAATATTTGTTCGTATTTGTTCCTGTTAAGGAACCCAAAATTGGTTATGTTTTTTTTTATGAATTTTTTTGTCAGGTAACTTATGCTTCCGCAGTTCCGACTTATTCGAAGTCTGATTGCAAAAGACAGACAAAAAGAAAAATAAGAAGCTAGTTTTTTATTTCTTGTTAAAAACTACTGAAGATACTTCTAGTCTTAGTTACTTAGGTAAAAGTGCACATAATTTTTGCATTGGGTTTTTTGAAAAATAGAGATATTTGAGGTTAGCATACGGAAAATTAGTTTTTTTGTTACGTTTGAGGTTAGTTGCAGACTGCACAACATTTTATTTCATAATTTTTGCATAATTTACTTTTATCCACTTTTAACCTTCAAATAGAGCTCCTAAAAAGTGCTATACGATACTTTCTTTTAAAGTTATGGCGAATTTAAGATGTCATCATAAAATCCAAAGTCGTGCCAGATCACCCGTTTTATGGGATTTTAAGGTGGCATTTTAAATCGGCCATAACTTTTAAAGGCAGTATCGTATGGCATCTTTTAAGAACTCAATTTAAAGGAACAGAATAGAACTACGTGATAAATTTAGTAAAAAAAATAATGAAAATTTTATGCAGTCTGCATCTAACCTCAAAAATAGCCAAAATCGCCATTTTGCGTGTATTTAACCTCAAATATCTTCAAACCTGAGCTGATGAGCCAATTCTGACCTCGGATTCAGAAAAAAAAACCTGGCTGATGTGTTATTAATTTAAAAAATTGATTACGTACCATTTTCGACCCGGTAGCACAAGGGTTAAGATTCTTTATAGAATTGTTCTTTTAGTCTAAAGTCAACATAAAAACTACATTTGCAGTTGGTCACTAAGATAATAATTATGGACGTCAGAGATATTGGCCAGAAAAATGTACTTTTTGATCTATAGTGCATTGCTTTGAAGAGGTAGTAAAGCTAAGGCTATCAACTGCACATGATTAACTCCATTATTCTGTATCTCGGAAACGAGTGATTGACTCTCTCAATAATAACAGCCGGTCGAAAAATTCTATCAAGAATTGGCTTCGAATAGCCTTCAGTCCAACTTAGGGAGCAATTTTTGTGGGCAACATGTAGTGATGAGCAAATCTAGTCTTGATTCTTGATCTTGGTCTTGGTGCATTTTGCAAGACCAGGACCATTGCAGTGCTGGTCTTAGTCTTCAAGTCCAATACTGCTTTTTAGTATTACGAATTTATAGTTAATAGTGTGTCACTCCCCTTTCAAGCATAAAATCATATCTCAATTCGAAATTTGACATTTTAAAAACCAAACTGCTTTGTAAAAATAAGGTTTGGAAATTTTGAATACTCAACAATCTTAAGAAAATTTTTCAAGAGCAAGACCAAGACTTAATGATCAAGATCAAGACCAAGACTCAATATCAAATCCAAGATTCAATGTGCAAGAACAAAACCAAGACCAAGACTGCTATGTTCTTTAGTGATGGGCAAAATTTGTCTTGGTCTTGAGTCTTGTTCTTGGTCTTGGTAATTTGGCGAGACCAAGACCAAAACCAAGACGCTGATATATTTGCAAGACCAAGACTGCTATGGTCTTGGTTTTCGCCTTGCTCACGATAATCGTCAAGACCAAGACTGCTTTTTAGTCTTGGTTATTTATAGTTAAAAGTTGTTTCACTCCCGTTTTGAAGATAAAACCATCTATTAATTTGTATTTTGGCATCTTAAATTTTAAATACTCAATATCTCTGAAAATTTTTTCAAGACCAAGACCGAGACCAAGACTTAATGAGCAAGATCAGGACCAAGACCAAGACTCAATATCAAAACCAAGACCAAGACTCAATGTGCAAGAATAAGACCAAGACCAAGACTGCTATGGTCTTGGTTTGCTCATCACTAGCAACATGTTTAATTTTCTGCAAGATTTTAAAATGTTCACCACATTTGATCATGCTTAAATATAGAATTTTGAGTTTATTCTATAATTTCTATGTTGCTATTTTTTGCAACTTTTGAGAAACCTTATTTTTTCGCTTGCAAAATAACATACTTATGCAAATACTTGCGACAATTTGATTTAAAGAAGAATATGAAAAAATATTTTTTTTTTTTTTTTTGCAAAAAAAATTCTACTTGGAACCTGTAATAGATAAGGGTTACATTTTTAAAAATATTCCTTTTCTTACTTTCCTCTCAGCTAATTTTTTCATAAAAAATTGACTTTCTTATAGTAAACTATAAATAAACATAATAAGATTACATCAATTCATCACAGATGCTTCTGAAACATTTTTATTTTATTTTCTTTTTAATATTGATATGACTACCAAATAGAATTTTCTCCAACCGAAATCAAAACAAATTTAAAAGAAAGCATTGTCCGTATACAAATACGTTGTATATGTACTTCGATTACAAAAGTATGTGTTGAATAGTTGAACATGTTGACCAACTGATCCAGACATGTCCATTTAAATTGGGCTTATTTTTGCCAAAATATTCGCACTCCAATTTAACTGGTTTGTATGCGAAAATGGAAATGGGCATGAGTGAATTCAATGAATGAATAAA
Organism: Calliopum simillimum; assembly: GCA_951812925.1. NCBI lineage: Eukaryota > Metazoa > Arthropoda > Insecta > Diptera > Lauxaniidae > Calliopum > Calliopum simillimum. The sequence goes on from OX638368.1 coordinate 40,634,667, forward strand.
TGAATTGGTTGAGTATTGTTGAATGGAATAAATAGAACAAAACTTATACATTCAATGTTGGAAGTTCATGAAGCATGCAAATGAAGCTTAAAATACTTCAGACGAGAATACATAAAAATTTTATAGACAATGTTAATTTCGATGAGAGTTTTAACATTGGCGTAGATAGGGATTTTGCGTGGGGGGCTCAGCCATTTCAAAAGACATACGGTCAAAGTTTAACCTTTTTTTAATAGGACGTACTATTAAATTTATAGCGCATACTATTGTTATATATTCACATAATACTTTTGATACAATATTACGCTTTCTAATTAAATAAATCGTTTTTTTGCAAAATTAATTCTGTACATTATTTTAGTAATAAAAGTATCGACATTTTTAAATTAACAATCGCAAAGTATTGAAATAATGGGAATACTATGATATTTTATTTGATATACATCATATCAATCAAAGGCTGTAATTTCAATATTTTTCTTGGGAGCAAAAGTAAATTGAATTTCATAGAAAAGGTTTATTGAAAAACACTATACAATACACTATTGTATTCTGTTTTACTGAATTATCGTCAAAGAATTTCTTACAAATAAGAATCATTTATAAGCAGCTGTAATAAGCTTTCATACATATAATGCAATCTATAGAGTCCTTGCAATTCCATTGCAGTTTCTCTATGCGCAAAATATTTTTTTCTATAATTTTCTTACATCATTATTCTAAAGAAAGTGTAGATATGCACAAATTTCTATAAATAAATAAAACTCATTAACACTTTTACTACTACATTGGCATTGCTGCTGTCATTGTAATAGCAACAACAGCAGCAACAACAGCAACAACAGCAGCAACAACAGCAGCAACACCATCCGTATCGCAGCAAATAAAGTTAGGAATAAGAAAAATTCCCAACGGTAGAAAAAAGTTTCCAAGAATTTTTAAATAAAACGGAATTGTTTTGAAATTTTAATCGTTGCCATGTCCTGTCTTTGCTGTTTCTGTTGTCACACTATTACTCTGCAGAGGGGTTATAAATTCTTTAATGAACCGATGAAAGGAAAAAAATATCTCTAGCGATATGATATTTTTGTAAGAAGAATGAAGTTGTTTTCAGGCCTTGTTAATATTTAAGTAGGAAGCTTATACTTTCAGGTGTTTGTTTAAAAATCATTTAATTTATTGCGTCTGAGCTGTTGAGAAACAAAACAATGATTTTCATATTATTGCAAAAAAATTCAATTCCCAATACATATGTACTTCTAAAGGAATGTCCACGCTTATCTAAGCTTTTTCATTTTTTGTTTGTTTGTTTTTCCCCCTTTACATCCAAAATTATTCAAAAATTTACTTACAAACTTCAAAAAATTAGAAAAAACTAAGAAACTAAATTCCAAGATTTTCCAAAAAAGACACAGGTTATTCAGCATTTTTTTCTGATTGTCCACTCTGAATTAAAAAAAATTATTGAAAAAAATCAAAAAGTCGGAAAAAGAAAAAAAAAAAACATCTCCAAAGAATTGTCAACGAAATGTAGATGTTTGTGAACATACTCCTTTTTTCGTTTATCCACTTAATTTAGAAATTATCCGAAAAAATTTTTAGCCTCACACTTCAAACTGCAAAAAGTAGTGAAAAAATTTAAATATCCAATTTTAATTAATTATCCAAGGACTTTCTACATTCATCAACCCTGTTCTTAGATATTGTCCACGAAATGTCCAAATTTACTCACCCTAAGTTTAAAAATTATTTGGAAAATAAATTATGACGCTTTCTCCACATAAGCTCCAAAAAGTGGGGTAAAATTAAAAATCAAATTCCAATATGTTATCCAAGGAACATTGAACTAGAGCTGGGCACGGGCCTAACTTTTGAGGCCCGAGCCGGCATGAACACGAAACTAGTAAGGGTGTTACCTTTGGCCTGGCCAAATATTAAATACCCTACACAGCAGTATTTTGAAAGTTTTGCTTATATTGGAGGTGCCACGCCCACTTGTCCAAATTCACTCAGTTTTTTCTCAGAGTTTAAACTTATAGTTCTAAGCATTTGAGTAAAATTTAGTTTGATTATCTTAAAAAACGCTTTCAGTATAGCGTTTTGAAGTTTTTGCTTATATTGGAGGTGCCACGCCCTCTTGTCCGAATTCTCCTGGTTTTTGTTCAGAGCTTGCGCTTACAGTTCGTAGTATTTATATGTATTTTGGTTGCATTATCGTGAAAAAAACTCAAAAAGTTGCATTTTGAATATATTTTTTGTATGGGTGGTAGGCGTGTCCGTTGACCGATTTCGCTCATTTTCAATACCCCGAACTAACTTTAACGCCGAAGCCTGTGCACCAAATTTCATTGTATTATCTTGCTTAGTTTTCCCAAAAAGTGTATTTCCACACACAGCCAGCCACCCAGCCAGACAGACGGACATGGCTATATCGACTCAGGAGGTGACGCTGATCAAGAATATATATATATCTATATCTATATCTATATCTATATCTATATCTATATCTATATCTATATCTGCCACGCCTCCTTTTCTGCGTTACAAACGGAAGGACAAAGTGAATATACCCTGGGTGTAGGGTATAACAAGCACTTGAAAAATCCCGGGCCCGCACGAATATTTTTTGTCGAGGCCCTAGACCGACCCGACCCGATACAACTACATTATTACATATCCACACCATTTTATACCCCACACCCAGGGTATATTCACTTTGTCCTTCCGTTTGTAACGCAGAGAAGGAGGCGTAGAGATATAGGAAAGTATATATATTCTTGATCAGCGTCACCTCCTGAGTCGATATAGCCATGTCCGTCTGTAGGGCTGGCTGGCTGGCTGGGTGGCTGGCTGTGTGTTGAAATACATTTTTTGGGAAAACTGAGCAAGATAATTCAATGAAATTTGGTACACTGCCTTCGTCGCCAAAGATAGCTCGGAGGATTGAAAATGATTTGAAAAAATTTTTTTATGAAAAAGTTTTGCAAAAAATATTGAAAGGAAAAAAATTTTTTTTAACTTATCAAAAAATTCCAAAAAAAATCACACGTATTGCTTGTACGATTCTAAGCAATCTTTGCTATGAATACTTTTTACGTAAGATGTTTTCCTCTCGAGTAAAAAAAGATTTTTGCCTGCCGCGGGCGTTCAAAAGCCAAAAACTCCCATGTAGCGACCGAATCGCATCTTGACTCATACATCATTTTAAAGCTTATAAGTTATGCTTTAATTTAAAATACCTTGAAAAAAAACTAAGGGGGCTTTTTTTAAGAAAAATTCAAAAATATTTTTAAGTGTAAAAAATTTGGGTAAAAAAAAATTTTTTTCACCAAGAAATATTTTTTTATAAAAATAACATTTTTAAATGAATGGGACCATTAACTTAGATTTATCAATTTACAAACTTTAGTGTAAGCTATAAATTTTTGAAAAATTACCCTTTTCATGAAAATGACTAAAAACGCCAACTTTAACACCCTGTCTTTTAAAAACAAATGGTACTAGGACCAAATCCTCCCGGATTGTTGTTCTTGCGCTCCGGATCTATCATATTGCCAAATTTGAGCGAAATCGGAGAACACTTGGTACACTTGGCATGGAGTGCTTCATATACATTATTTTACATATTTTTATATAAGAACAGAATTTTTTCACAGTTTATGATTCCCGCGGGCCACGAAAAAAAGCACGGCCCGTGCACACTGGAGGTGTTTTGGGGGTTCAAACCCCCCAGGAAGGTCTTTTACCTATATATAATGGTACAAATTAAGTGTTTCAGATAGTGTTCCCTCATTTTCATATATGAAAACCCCCCCCAAGAGCAAATCCTGCGCACGGTGCTGCCCAGCTCTACATTGAACCACAATATTATAAAAAATTATTCAAGGAATGTTCATATTTATCCCACCTTAGTTCAAAAATCATTGGAGAATAAATTTTGACACTAACTTCGCGCAATCTCAAAAAATTCAAAAACAATTAGAAGCCGATTTCAATAAATTTTCCAGGCTATGTTCATTTTTGTCCATCCTTGTCCATCCTTTGTCCACTTTAAAAATGATTCCAATAATATATTTTGGGGCCAATTTCACGTAAACTCCAAAAACTTGGATAAAACAAAAAAACCATTTCCAACAAATTATCCAAAGTACTCGTATGCCCACATTTATCCAACCTTAGTACGAAAATTACCTTAAAATCAAATTTTCACGTTAACTCTAATAAGTCAAGATCAATTCAAAGCCAATTTCACTAAATTGTCCAAGCAATGTCTATGGTTACCTACCCTTTTCTTCATATGTCCACCTTCAGCTCTAAATTTTTGCAATTTATTTTCATGCTTACTTGAAGCTTCTAAGAAAATATACGAAATCAATTTCAAAAGATTGTCCACGTAAAGCCCACGTTTGTCCACCGTTTGGTTTATTTCGTATGATTTTCCTTACACAAAACTGAAGATCCTTTAGGTCGATGCAATAATGAATATTTTAATTTTAATTGCATTTGATTATCCATCAAATGTTCATGTTTGTCCATCCTTTTTTATTATTTTTTGTTTGTCCAACCTTAGTTCAAAAAATATTATCAGAATTTAGTTAAAAAGGGATTGGAAAATTTTGTGAAATGGCAATGGATCGCGATAAAAGGTTTTAACTCACCCAACTTTTTGGCGCTAGTTTGACTGTCCTGTAACTTCAGTATCTTCTGAACAGAATGGACAAACGAAAAAAATTGTGGAAAAACATGTGCATTTTTGTTTCATTCTAAAATTTTTGAAGTATTTGAATAATTTTTGAACTAAAATTGGTCAACAAAAAACAGCGCGAACAAACGATAAACAATCCTTTATTCATTTACTTTTTAATCTTTACCAAATTTCTTATGTTAACTTCACTTAGCGCAATTGCTACGCCAACAATAAATAATGTCCATTCACATTCATAATTTCCGTAATGATGATTCTAATGATGACGACAATCGACAAATGGATATAAATTACTTTTTACGGAATTTATGTTTTCTTGCGCAGACATTGATGCCTACGGAATGCCATATGTTGGCAATATTTTCTAGAAATCAAAATTACACTTACACTGTTAATTGATTATGATAAATTTTGCATCATTGTCTGTATTTATGTATATTTACGATGAAATTTAATTAATTGCTGCTGCTGCTGCTGGCAACGAATAGTATTTTAATTCTCGAAATTATAATTAGTACACAGCATAAGGCTACAAATCTGGCCCAAGTTATAACTAAGGTACCTTATAGAAATGCGTGTTATTAGCATGTTGGCAAAATAATGAAGTTGGCTGCCTGACTGGCTAGTGTGGAACAACATATGTTGCTTGTCTCTGCAACACTTTAGTGTTGCCTTTTATGTAGGTGAATCCCATAGACGCACTGATATAATTAGGTAATAATTTATTATCATAAAATTGGGAACATCAATAAATTTTGCGTATAAAAATAGCCAAGACATAAATGCATTTTACCACAGCGCTTTCATGAAATTTCTTTTATTTTATTGCGGGGTTGTGCAAAACTAATTGCTTCATAAATATTGCTTAAGAATGTTTCTAATGAAATCATAACTTATTGATTGTTTTGAATTTATCTATTGTCTTAATGTTTTTTAATTTAATTTTTTTAACCTTAGTTTTTTTTTAAATTTATTTCAACAATTTGGACTACATATTTCAACATTTCTTTACTTATTATGAATCATATACCTTAATCCAAAGTTTTTTCCAAAATTTTTCATTTGAGTTAACATTTTTCGATCCTTTCTCACTTTCTCTAACTTTTCGACATATTCGTCTTCATTATTTGTCATAATTTTCAACAATTTCGGAATTTTCACAATTTTCCTATTTCATCAACTATACCTGGAAAATCGTGTACTTCATATGGCAAACATGTCTCCACAGAGAGGTTGTAAGGATAACAATGTATTGGCCATACAATCAGAAAAAATACTAGCGAAATTTTTCGATCAGCGCTTTGATGTAACTCAAAGGAAGACAAACTAGTAAGGGTGATACGCCTTGCCAAACATTAAATACCCTACACAGCAGTATTTTGAAAGTTTTGCTTATATGGGAGGTGCCATACCCTCTTGTCCAAATGCACCCAGTTTTTCTCAGAGTTTGAATTTATAGTTCTTAGCATTTGAGTGAAATTTGGTTGGATTATCTCAAAAAATGTTTTCAGCATAGCGTTTTGAACCTTTTGCTTATATGGGAGGTACCACGCGCTCTTGTCCGAATTCACCCAGTTTTTTCTCAGAGTTTGAATTTATAGTTCTTAGCATTCAAGTAAAATTTAGTTTGATTATCTCAAAAAACGCTTTCAATATAGCGTTTTGAAGTTTTGCTTATATGGGAGGGGCCACGCCCTCTTGTTCGAACTCTCCTGGTTTTTGTTCAGTGCTTGCGCTTACGGTTCGTAGTATTTATGTGTATTTTGGTTGCATTAATAGTGAAAAAAACTCAAAAAGTTGCATTTTGAATATATTTTTTGTATGGGCGGTAGGCGTGTCCGTTGATCGATTTCGCTCATTTTCAATACAGCCGAAGGCTGTGCACCAAATTTTCATTAAATTATCTTGCTTAGTTTTCCGAAAAAGTGTATTTCCACACACAGCCAGCCAGCCAGCCAGCCACCCAGCCAACCAGCCAGCCAGCCAGACAGACGGACATGGCTATATCGACTCAGGAGGTGACGTTGATCAAGAATATATTTACTTTTCTATATCTACCACGCCTCCTTCTCTCCGTTGCAAACGGAAGGACAAAGTGAATATACCCTGGGTGTAGGGTATAAAAATTGGAACGAACTGGCACAACATAAATAATGAGCCAAGAATGATCGAATTAGTTATAGAACGTTTGTTCAGGCTCTGCGCTACTTAGATATTTTTCGATACACATGTACTTGTGCAGATATTTCTAATGTTTTCGGTACTCCCGGATTTTTGCTGATATTTTTAGGGTTATCGTGAATAAATTGCAATAGAAAATGCACTGAAAAAAGGGGTTTTATTTTGAATGTTTTTCGATACTCCAAGATTAAACTGATATTTAGGATTTTTTCGATACTCCAGGACTTCTGCTGATATTTTAGATGTTTTTTCGATACTCCTGTACTTTAACTAATATTTTAGATATTTTTCAATACTCCTGGACTTCCTTATATTTTAATATTTTTTTTATATGATTTTCGATACTTCAGGACTTTTTATGATATTTAAGATGTTTGTCAACACTTCTGGACTTTTAATGATATATGTATTATGTTTTTCGATACGCCTTGACTTTTTCTGATATTTTTGATGTTTATTGATACTCCTGGACTTTTGCTGATATTTTAGATGTTTTTCGATACTACTGGATTTTTACTTATTGGAAATGTTTTCTAAACTACTGGACTTTTGCAGATATTTCTGATATTTCTCAATACTTCTGGACTTTAACTTATATTTTATAAGTCTTTTGTTACTTCCAGACTTTTATTTGATTTTTTTCAAAATATTTGATCTTTTCAATGTTTATGAATTGTTAAAATTTTTAAATTGTTTCGAAACCATTCGAATCTTTTAGCATATTTTAACCTTTAAAATTTTTTTACAAGTTTCACTATTTTAATATTTTTTTAAGATTTCTGTAATATTTTTGAAAACGTTTTCATCTAAATGTTTTTAAATTTTTAAATAAACTAGAATCGTGGTCAAAATGCGACTACAAATGTTTTAAATAATTTTGGTACTTTTTGGACACTTTTAGTAATTTTTTTTTGTTATTTGGTACGAAATAGAAAAGCTAATTTATCATTTCTGATATAATTCAAGCGAAATATAAACGAAACAAAAAACATGAAGTTAGTGCTATGCTTTTTGTCTTTCTCTTTATGCTTTATCCTTTTTTCAGCTTTGTGTGATCGTGTATCTTGTTGTTGTTAATATTGAAAAATTTGTATGTAATTTTACCTGGCTCAATGTCAAAATATTAACATAATTTCAACTTTGTGCACATCTACACACAAATACCTAACTAATGGTGTATAATTCAAACTTGTACTCCATTTCTAACGTATTAAATAAAGATGGACAAGTTTTTCTCTGGTTTATTAATATATAGATTATATTTTTCAGCATTTTTCGATTAATTCAATATATGAATGGGTTTTTTTGAAAGTGAAATAAGTCCTTAAATAGGTAAAATTAGAATATATCACACATATTGTGTGCCTTAATAAGCGATTATTTGACTGATATCATCTTGTCAACTTAATGCCATCAATTTTACACTACTCAGTAAACTTTTCGTGAACACAGAGTCCAATTTTATTCATTTCTAATAAAATGTCAGCCAATTCATGAAAGGAATTTCTTTAAAAAAAAAACTTATTCTTATTTCTTATTGTTTAAATTTCAACATATTCAACAACATTGAGCTAGTATAAATATTCTTTGTAAAAATGTTGTATATACTTCATTGGAAATAAAGTATATACATAGTAAACCTTTTAGTTTAATTTTAAAACCAAAAAGTAATTGTATAGAACAATGCCAAAAAAAGTATTAATTTTAAACTATTTTGGAATAAATTTCATACTTTTCCCGTATAAGTTTCCAACTTTTTTGGAAAAAAGTCTGGATTTCATACCAAAATAGTTTAAAATCAATACTAAAGGGAATAAAAAGTAAAAAAATAAACTATAATTTTTTAGTGTGTACAAGTATAAACTTATTTAAAAAAATATTATTGTCTTGCTATACAACACTTCCAACTTTGATATTGCTCATTTAATACTTAGCAAAAATTATATGTAAATGCTCAAAACAGTAAGTCGTAAACTTTCCCTATAAGCACTTGAAATATGCTAAAACAAAACAGCAACAAAAGTAGCTAACTCTAAATATTCCTCAAATGAATTCAAAGTTAATTTTATGCAGATTCTTTTACTTTATTTTTAAAATCAGGCTGCTTACTATGAGTAAGAAACTGAATCAAGTCAAACCCAGCAGACTTTTAAGCCACGTGGGAATTAAAGTGGAAAGAGAATTAATTGTAGACTTTGAATTTATGGAATGACAGAAATTTTAACACTAAAAATCGTCTCGAAAAGCAACAATCATTTTGTAAATAACATATGCAACAAATCTAAATATTTGAAAATTTTAACTTTTATCAATAAAAGAATATTTAATTTTATATGCACAAATTCTTAATATGATATGTATACATTAGGGTGTCCCTTATTTGGGAAAAGTCAAAATTTTATGTCGCGCTCCCCCAGAATCGAAAGACTTTGAGAAAAAAATGAGATCCACCAAAGGACAGGTTTTTTTAAACGAATTAACCTGTGTCACGAAGACATTCAAATTTATATGAAAATTAACATAGATTTTATATACTTCTTGTTTTAACTTGCTGGGAATCGCGTTGCCTGAAATATTTTTCGCCATCAAATGTGTATCTTATTGTTTTTCGGGTCGCTGAACAGCTGTCAACGGCTACAGAGCTGTCAAAACTCACAAAACTTCAAAATTAAAGAGTTTTGACAGCTCTGTAGCCGTTGACAGCTGTCAAAATTTAATTTTGACACTTGTATCGTGTTCAGTGACCCGAAAAACAATAAGATACACATTTGATGGCGAAAAATATTTCAGGCAACGCGATTCCCAGCAAGTTAAAACAAGAAGTACTTATATAAAATCTATGTTAATTTTCATATAAATTTGAATGCCTTCGTGACACAGGTTAATTCGTTTAAAAAAACCTGTCCTTTGGTGGATCTCATTTTTTTCTCAAAGTCTTTCGATTCTGGGGGAGCGCGACATAAAATTTAGACTTTTCCCAAATAAGGGACACCCTAGTATACATCTAAGTAAGTAAGAAAATTTTATTCAAGTAAAATTGACTCCTAAATGAGTAATTGAGCTTATGTCTTTCTAAACGTAACCTTTTCCACAAGGCTTATTAAAACATATTCATTCACATTGTACACAAGCTTACATTTCATATTATGACCCCTCAGATGATAAAAGTTAAATGACTGAAAATATGTTTCATTAATATGAGTCTGAGGATGGAATGGAGGGTGTCGAATTACTAAGGACTCAACACTTGGCATCAGTATTAATTACAAACTAAATAACTAAAAGTATAATACAGCAACAAAATAAACAAATATGAACATTGTATACATTCAAGATAAAAACACACGTACGAATTTATATATGTAGATATATGTTTGTTTGTATACATACGTGTATGTGCCAAAATATTAAGATGTAGTGGTTTTTGCTTAACTTCATGTTTTGGCAAGACATAAGAACATTTAAGTAAATAAGGAAGAAGTTAATTAATTAGTAACTTTATATGGTCGAGATATTCTGTGTAGTTTTTGTGTTGCTCCATCAAGAAAGTCCAGTGTGCATGTGTAGTTCTACATAAAAGGAGTTTTTTTCAAATTCGCGGATGTGGAAAAAAAGGCGAAAATTTTATTTTTCGTTTTCAACATATTTTATAAAAATAAAGCAGTAATTTGAGCAAATTCTCTAAGAATTTTTGATATGTCCAATGTGATAATTTTTCGGAACTTAATGGTTTTATTGTCATCACCAACACAAACTTAAGAGTTTTCTAACGCATAACAATGTCTTCTTTTCACACTTATAGCATATTTTTAGATGCACTCAGAGCTATGTATCTTAATTATCTCAGTATGACACAGAAGCAACATGAACGTGGCAACAATCTGAATTAGTTGCTCTTGTGGATGTTAAAAATGAGTTGATTTAAAATTCATAGATTTTGCAGAAATTTCGTTTTAGTGTTTGTTGTTCGTCTTCCCGAAGGTGTGAACTTGTTGAGTGTTAAGTTGCATTTACAAAAGTTAAATAGATACTTAAGGTTTACTGGCTTGTCTGTTATAAAGTAGGGTTTCACTGTGGAACAAAATTTGGTCGAAAAAAGTTAACTCGGATCTGACGCTGCAGGGTGAAAAAATAGGTAAAAAAAGACCATTTGGCCCATTTTGTTCAAGTTGGCTCTAGTTTTCGAGAAAAGGCCGTTTGAATTTTGGACCTTGAACTATGTGGTTTTTTCGATATATCTCTTAAGCAAATTAAGTTTTATTGCATCTGATGGGGTTTTGTTCGTCTCGTCTATATCTACAACTTTTACCACCAAATTGGTCCTTTAAAATGCATTTCCGGCAAGTTAGAGCACAAAATTCCCAAAAAAGTGATATTTTTCGCCTTTTATGACATTCGGCTCAATAGTAATCACCCGAGTGGTGGATTTATGCCTTTTAACCTATAGCTGAGATCCATACAAACACTTTGGTATAATATATGTGGCATATGGGCAAAAATTTCTCAATTGAGCCATCTAAGAAATTAAACGTAAAAAAGGCTTTAACAAAATGATGTTTTCTGACAACTAGTAAAGATTTTGTAAAAATGTTTTTTTAGAGATATTTAGCATAAGTCGGGGAATAAAATGGTGTTTTTGATTTGTAAAAAAATGTTTCATTTATAATTGAAAATCCCTATTTCAAATAGGTACATAAAAATAAAGCAACTTCTTCGTCTCTGAGAAAACTTTAAAAAATAGGTAAGCACTCTCCTTGTCAAGAAACTATATTCCAGAAAAAAAATTGGGGTAATCGATATTGGTTCAAAAGTTATTAACAATATAGTGATGTCGTGCAAATCTTTTTTCAGCATTAGAGAAAAACAAGGCATCCTACGAAAAAAGTGTATATGGCACAAAATGCTTAGAATTATCTAAGGAATACGTGTGAGTTTTTTTGGAACATATCAAATTTTTTTTTCGAACCTTTTGAAAAATTATAAAATGTCTCAGAAAATTCTGAAAAAACTCACACGTATTCCTTAGATAATTCTAAGAATTTTGTGCCCACATATTTTTTTAGTTTTCTCAGAGGCGGAGAAGTTGCTTTAGTTTTATGTACCTATTTGAAATAATGATTTTCAATAATAGATTAAAAATTTTGGTCCAAAACAAAAGTACCATTTTATTTCCCGACCTACGCTAAATATCTCTAAAAAAACATTTTTGCAAAATCTTTCTTAGTTGTCAGAAAACATCATTTTGTTAAAGCGTTTTTTACGTTTAATTTCTTAGGTGGCTCACTTGAGAAATTCTTGCCCATATGCCACATGTGTTATATCAAAGTGTTTGTATGGATCTCAGCTATAGGTTAAAAGGCATAAATCCACCACTCGGGTGATTACTATTGAGCCGAATGTCATAAAAGGCGAAAAATATCACTTTTTTGGGAATTTTGTGCTCTTACTTGCCGGAAATGCATTTTAAAAGACCAATTTGTTGGTAAAAGTTGTAGATATAGACGAGACGAACAAAACTCCATCATCAGATGCAATAAAACTTAATTTGCTTAAGAGATATATCGAAAAAACCACATAGTTCAAGGTCCAAAATTCAAACGGCCTTTTCTCGAAAACTAGAGCCAACTTGAACAAAATGGGCCAAATGGTCTTTTTTTTACCTATATTTTCACCCCGCAGCGTCAGATCCGAGTTAACTTTTTTCGACCAAATTTTGTTCCACAGTGTTTTGTTATTGTTGCCATTGCCATATTTCTTGTTTTTGTTTGTAATGAACTTCTAAGTACTAAGTACTTGCTGGAAAATTCACGTTGCATCAAAAAAAATTACTTATAAATTTTGGGGACATATTCGGAAATAAAAATTTTGTATATGAGGCAAACCATTCAAAACCTAGTTACTAACATTCATGATTTTTTTCAATTTTTATTTCAAGCTAATCATGAGATTTAAAAAAACTGCAAATTAACCTTGATAGTTTTCTGGACCGTTTACATGCTATGACCAAATTCTCAAAAATGTTTCTTCAATGACCCAAAAAGGTAATAGAGGAAGAGCCAGCCTGGCTGATGAAGCTGAATTTTTTTGTTGATTTTCTTAACATTTAGCACCCGACTTCTCACGAACACCCACTTTGCGTCGATCTCAGACCCGATTCATTCAAATAATATGATGGTGCTACGTTTTTTTTGCATTAAGACACAGTTTTGAATTTGGAACCCTATATCTTAAAATTGGTACATCCTTCTAATTTGGTGACTCATACTATTTTTATTATGGGAGATATTATTTTCGAATAGATTTAAATAGTTTACTGCACCATTTACATGCCATGGTCAAATCCTCAAAAACGTTTTTATAAAATACCCCAAAAAGGCAATAAGGGCAGGTCAGGGGAAATTATTATTTGAGTTAAAAAAAAATGTTGGTTCATTGCGCACAACTTTTTTTCAATCGTCAAGAATGTAGGATTTGATTTTAACAGACTTTTGGGCACATAAATTGCACTCTACAAAAATGAGTTATACACCACTTGCGGCGATCTCAGATCCTATAGAAAAACGGACTCGAAATCAGCGAGCCCAAATAAATCGAAAAAAGTTATTCAGATCTTATTCAGCCAGAAATGTAAATTGTTTTGATTGAAATATTTTGCTATACATATTTATTTTATTCCTTAAATCACAGTTTTAGATGTAGAATCCTATCTCTCAAAAACGGTACACCCTATATGGTTGACATCTTCAGTGACTCTAACTATTTTTTTGTGGGGCACATTTTTCTCGAAAACACCAAAATAGTTTTCTGGACCCTTTACTTGCTATGGCCAATTTATCAAAAGGGGGTCATAAAATATCCCGAAAAGACATTAAGGGGTGATCAAGAGAAAATGTTACTTGATGAAAATAATTTGTTGGTTCAATGTGCCCAACTATAGCTAAGTCATCAAGATTCTAGAAATTGATTTTAGCAGACCTTTGGGCATATCAAATTTATTCCAAAAAAAGTGTAATGCACTCCGTTTGCTGCGATTTCACAGGTGACTGAGAAAAAACTGTTGCCAGATTCGAAATCAGCGACCGTAAATTATTCAAAAAAGTTGTCGAAATTTCATTCTGTATGCAACATTTTTCTTTGCTTTTTCCACTCCTTACGAAATCTCTTTTACAAAATTAATAGCCTGTTTTCAATGGAGATTTAATTAGTGATCTACTATTAGTGATTAAAAGTGATTTGGATCTAAATTTTGCATGAAATCCACTTTAAGGGGTGGAAAAAGGGGTTTATGTTTGGGAGAAATGTTGGTAATAAAAAATTAATGGCAAAGAGGAATTTTTGACATTTTGATCAAAACATTTTATTAGAGCCCTCTTGAGGGGTTAAAAAATGGGGGTAGTATGTTTAAAAGAAATGTTGGAGAGCAAAAGCTAATAGGGGTCGGTGAACATTTTTTCCCTCTCCCAGCAACGAGGAGTTTTTAATGCTTTTCACCCACTTTTTATGTTATCACTATAACAATGATACCATTCCAAATAATTTTTACTCCACGGTTTTCTTTACGGATTCTGATTCGGAAGGTTTCAATGTATCTCTGTAATTTTTTTCATATTTTTTCGAAGCGGAGCACATCATTAAAATACAATTGTTATTAAACAATTTGTTAATTAACAAAAACAGTGTAAAAATTTTGCAAAATTTTTTTCTTAAACAAACAAATCTAATTTATTATCTACAGGACTAAAAAAGTTTTGGTTACGATCGGTATATCTTTTCAAAACTTATAGCATTTAAAAAAATGCTTGTTGAAAATTTTTCCTGACGTTGAGTGACAATAACTATTGCAAAAAAATACTTTACCGAAGTCTGTTCGTGGACTAAAATTTACCATCTAAAGCAACAGATTTATGTAAAAATTTTATAAAAATCTTTTAGTGCGGGCGAATTCACGTATTCTGACCCTTAATTCTCATTCATTCGGAATATTTAATAAAATGACGAAAAAACAACACCAAATTTGTTATCACATAATTTTCTCAAATGACAAGTACATTTTCTTTAAATATCCGCCGACATCTCAAATAAAATAAAGACATCAAAATTAAAAACATTTTCTTCAGCTGTACAAAAATTTTGTAGTAGTAAAAATTTTCAATGCCTTTTTTACATTAGTACGTACTTAGCTGGTTTATTCAACCGCATTTTACTACTTAACGCTAATGACGATAAAAATGTATGATGATAATGACTTTTGCGCGCTCGAAGACAACGTCTGCGATGTTGGAATTGGTGATAGAAACTGCGGCGTTGCTGTCGTCTTGTTACTCTCTGTTGCAGGGACATAACTCTGAAGTGGAAGACTTTATGTTACATTTTTTTCTGTTTTAGTCAATGTTAGTTTAAGAATTTCATCATCTCTTTCTTTTGTCATAATTTAATTTCAGTACATTAATTAGGCAGTAATATTCATAACCTACTCTACTACTACTATGGGCTGAGCTGAGGATCTGTGGTTGTTTGTTGTTGTAAGAAAATGTTGTTGCAGATGGTGAGCAGGAAATGGAAAATTGAGACAAGTTGGTGCTTCTTGTTCTTGTTATGTTTTAAAAGTGTAGAGCATACAAAATTGCCAAGGATAAGTGGAATTTCAAGTAGCGCACCCTATAGTGTTGCAAATGTATGCAGAAGAGAAGCGAAGAAAAAATACGAAATTGTGCAATTTTTTTTTTAATTTTTTTCTAAGTGGTCTTAATTTAAACAAAACTTGCTTACAATTGAATTAATAAATTATAAATTTTATAAGAAATGCTGTCTTAAAGCAGTAAAATGGAAAAGTGTGCATTTAAAGCGTTGAACACATATTTACGACATTCTTTGAATAATATGCTTTGAAGCACAAAAGCTTATATACTTTTGTGCGACCATTATTTAAATTTGGTAATTATTTAAGTCTAGCCACGGCTTAATAGGATGACTCAAATATTTATGTTTCGATCTGTATCGGAACTTTACTAACAAAGTTTAAACAAAAAACTCAACTCGACGTATGAGTGACATTTTGCATAAATTTAATACAAAACAAAACGAAGTGTGAGCTTTATTTTCGCACATTCCATTAGGCTTTTTTTATAATAAAAATAAAACAGATGTTCCAAACAGTTCAATGCAATGAATTCATAGTCTTCATTTTATAACAATTTTTAAAGCTTCTTTTCGGAGACAAAATTAATTTAACATAAAAATTCAATTAAAATTTTGCAAATTTATACTAAACCATAAAAACAAAAACAACAATTTCATTTCAATTAAAACTGCATACCAAATTGCACAACAACAATAACAACTAAAAGCCAATATAGCTACTCGTTTAGTCTGCTTTTGCTGCCTGCCTGCCAGACTTTTGTGATATCCATAATTTTCAGGTCTACAGAGAGCTAAGGGTATCTGTGCTTAAAATCTACATGGCCTCTTCACAGAAAGGAAGTCAAAAAAACAATAAACTTGCAGGTACTAAAGTTTTTCAAAAATATGCTATAGGGCATAATATTTACAAAAAACAAAGGATTACAAAAGCGCAGGATGCTGTCACCTGTTGGCAACTTTGTTATTGTTGGCATTTTGTGATGTATATTTCGTACATACATACAAATGCATATTTTACATCATTACATGCGTGTAATTCACATAGAATTGTTAAAAAATTTCGACGTAAAAGTAGAGTAACGTGTATAACTTCTTTGTGGCATACTTTGGCATGAGAGCTGTATGGTATGAGAGCTGTATGACGATAATTCCTTATAAGTATTTAGATATGTAAAAATCAACATAAATTTCTACTAAAATAGTGTTGCCAAAAATATATCTTCTAAGTGCAGGGTTGCCAGAATACTATTGTATTTCAGGAATATTTTTATCCAAAGTTTTTTAATATTTTATACTGAATCTCATGAATTTTTAGTAATAGCTTCAGTTTTCTGTATTAGGTACTAAAATTTAAAAATTTTTCAATTCAAAAACAATTCTTTCGCATCTTCCCAAAAACCAATCTTTGTGAAGCTCATGCCCTTATCTAGGCGCTGAGCTCAGTAATAGTAAAATCTAAACAAATTGAGAAATGCAAGGGCGACACATTAATCTCCTCAGGTTAAAGGATGCAATGAGCAATGCAATAAGCAAGGCTCATTTTCATATTTTCTTATTAAAGCGTAAATTTATCAGGGAAATCTAAATTCGTGGCAACTTTCCTTATCAATTACATCATTCAAATTTGATAAATTAGTTGCTATTAGTAGTATCTTCCGACTAGTTAAATATGGGCATGGATGGAATGGCACTTTTCCTGAAACTGCGCCGTGAGCTTGAAGGCTTTCCGGAACTTAAAGCAAGGACATCTGAGTCATTCTTTGCGTTACCGACCAAGATTCGACTTGACATGTCCGATTTTTATGAAAACTGATGAAAGGTTAGCATTTGACTTACATATAACTGTGGTGAAATGATTTTCCGTAATTCAAAAAATTTCCAAGATGGCGGCCACACGAAATTCGATCCAACCTTTGAATACTCACACATTTGAAATTCATAGCTCTTCGGCTTTTTATCCGATTTTAATGAAATTTTCAGGGTTTCTGTAAAAAAGTATAAGCTTTTGAAAAAAAAAACTACACTGAAAAAAAAAATTGAGTTTTGGTGGATAAAAACTTTTTTTCTTTTTCAAAGCCATTTTAGGACTTGGAGCACAATTTTTATTTTTTTTTAAATATTTTTATTTAAAAGTAAATTTTATAACAATTATTTTTCAGCCCTCAAAATTGTGGTATGTTTTACGGTTACCAAATTCTCAAAAAAAGAAACAAATAACTATGAAAAAATTTACACGTATTTTTTGGACGATTCTAAGAATTGTTTGCCTTATAGACTTTTTTCGTAAGATGCCTTCGTTTTGAGTAAAAACCGGTTTTTCCGACCGTATAAACAAAATTTTAAAAATTTTCGAGTGGCCATATTTCGGTCAATTTTTAGCCCAGGAAATTTTTTATTAAACTTTTTTAAAGAAAAGCTATGTCTTTACCTTTATTTGACTCTAAAAATGTTATAGGAAAATAAGTAAAAAAACACAAGAAATCAAAATATTTGCTTTTTTGTTTGGTTTTAACATTTTAAAAATTTTTTCAATAAACTATTTCGATTAAAAATTTAATTCTCTACAAAAAGTTTCCTATAAAAAATATCGAAATTTTGCTTTGTTCGCTAGATGTATTGAAAAAAACTGTAAAGGGTGCATTTACCCCTCTCCCCGATTTCCACTCTCTAATTTAATAGCACACTGTAGTTTTTTCTTCTTAGTTGACCCATTTATCGATTTCTGTAATAAAAACTCGTAAGCGTCTTAGTTCCTTTTTGGCATATTTTTAAGGACTAATCAATAGACTAAAAATGGTACGTCAGATTTCGTAGGATATATTGAAGTGTAAATTTCGTCTACCAAAAAATATATGAAACTGGACATATGATTATCGTACTCGTGTATTGCCATCTTTTCGAAATATTTATTAATATTTTAAAAAATTTCTGCTACCAAAGTTTTGTTAAACACAAAATAATTTCCAACAATTTAAGGCTTAAAGAGTTATTTAAAATTTTACGAGAAAGAACAAAAAAAAAATGAAGAAAAAATAAGAAAATCATGCTGAACCCTATGGCGCAACACTTGAAGCGTCATTGTAATTAACTCAACCATCATTCAAGCGCCAATTCCGAAAATACTTTTTTTTCTGGTGCTCTCTTTTTTTTCTGTTTTCATACCAAACAACTCGTAAGAGGCCAAAATATTCACATAACCTCAAGCTGGGGCTAACAAGGGTAATATGTACAAGAGGTGAAATAACAAAAGCAACAAAAACAACAAAAACCACATTATCATTTTCATTCTGATTATCTACGTTGAATTTCATTTTTGAAGGCAACGAACATCATAAACGCTGAATTCATTAAAATAAGCTTTAACATGCATATGTATGTTATGGTGTGTGTGTGTGTGTGTAAGGGTGGATCTTATATAAAAAATTTTAAATGTCAAAAAAAAAGCAGTTAAAATGATATTTGTCACAAAATTTATGAAACAGTAATTGTATAGTTCACCCTAATTTGTATGCTTGTTAATGTATTGGTGAATTATGTTCGTTAATGTGTGAACCGAAAAAAGCACTACCAATTTTTACCTTTTTCACACTTTATTTAATTTTCCTGTTGCGGTACATTCCTTTTTTTTTTTGTCACATACCATCTCACCAAAAAGCTTTTAAATGTTTTCCCGCTAGTAACATTAAATTTAAACTCAAATGTGTGTGTGTGTATGCCAGCCACACACTCTCACTGTCCGCATGCATGTGTAAATGTAGTGCCGTATGCCAAACGTATGTGTGAAAATTAAAACGTGTTCTATCGGAAAATCTCTTTTGTAATTTAGCAGATGAGTTGAATTTTAAAATATATGTGAACGAGACCTTCCGTGTTTTATTTTTTTTTTTTTTTTGTTCTTTCTCTTATAACCCGACTACCCCATCATCTCTATCTTTGTTGCACTCTCGATCCATCTAAAATTTAGCAACACCCCCGCAATTTATTCCTGTTCAACTTGACTTTGATGTCAAAATGACTGAAATGAGTTTTTTTCTTCTTGTTATTGTGTCGTGTATGTGTATGTTCTTTGGTTGTTTTGTCACAAAATCTTGTATGAAAACAATATATTGTTGGACCTTGTCACATGCATGATGTTGATGCACAGATGTTTCTTGAGCACAGTGCGTCAAAAACTTTATCATTGAAATTTAAGCCCAGTAAAATATGGCAAATTTGAAGATACAAACATGAAATAAGCAGAGAGAGTAATAGCTCTGTGTAACATGAAATTTCTAATGAAATCTCGACAATTCTTTTTGAGAAATTAAGGGTCGCTACTTCCGCATCTGGCATTTGATTTTTTCTATCAGTTCTATGGCGACCCCTTTTTTGAATTGAAATTTATATGATCTAAAGTCTGTTAAAATCAATTCTTACACACTTAAAAATTATAGTTTACTTTTCTTACTTTTGATTCCCTTAAGTATTGGTTTTAAACTTTTTTGGTATTAAATTTTGATTTTTTTTTTTCAAAAAAGTTTGAAATTTATTCCAAAAAAGTATGAAAATTATTCCAAAACAGTTTAAAATTAATACTTCTTGATAACATTTTTTGGGTAATTAAAGGGAGCTGATTACGCATCTGGCATTCTTGTTTTTCTATCATGCTTGAAATTAGCCTTTTTTGGAGTCAAATTGATATGCCAAGGCACCATTCAAGTATAACGCAAGCAGATTTTCAATGATTTTTGGTCTCCCTTTCTTCATATAAGCAAAAATAAACAAAATGTAAACAATGCCCCTTGACGGAGGGATAAACATAATTATATGGAAATTGAGAAAATCCTTTTCACTTCAAATCAATTTTAAGGCTTAGAAATAGACTTTAATTATGTTTTTGTCTTACATAAGATTTTTATCGACTTCTCCTTCCTCCTGTAGAAGCAAAAATAAGGAAATCTTGAATTCCTCCTCCTCTCTAAACTTGCTTATGTAATATTTGAACGGTCTCTTATGAAATTAAGACATTCTTTATAGAATTACGCCGATCAGTACCTACTATTTTACGACAAAAAGCTTTTAAATACTTACCCGGAAATTTTCCCACTATCATATTTTATTAGCTCAATCTCCATTCACTTATTTTGTAAAGACTTATGCAAGACTTTGTAAAGCCTTATTACTTCGAGCCTATGCACAAACTGCCCACACATCATACATTGTAGTCGAATTTGAATAAAGGTGGCCTGGAAATACTCTCCAGAAGCTAGGCGGCAAAGTCTTTCAGAAGTTCATTAAACGGAGTCTGCAAATTAGTATAATATTAATAAAACTTTGTAAAATTTCACACATACTGTGTAAAATAAGATAAATTCCGGATCAACACTGTAGGGTTACTTTTTAACGCAGCTTGTGTCCAATTTCACACAGTTTTATTTAATGATAGAAAAATGTTTTTATAAAGGGAAATCAAGAAAAGTTTTAAAGGAAAATCAAAAGATCTCAATTTTTCATCATAATTATGTCTTGGTGTGTTTCAGAGAAGAAATTTTAATCAGATTAATTTCAAAAAATATGTTCTTATTTAAAATTTATTTTGAATCAATTCCAATTTATCTATCAATCGTTCGGAGAAATATTTTGTAACATCTCTAAAGAAAGTTTCTGACTTTATCAACATGTTTCAACATTTTTTTATTTATTATTATTACCGAGGGAGCTTTGCCTTACCTTGAGCAAGTCTCGTTTTGCTTATATACCAAATCTCATTCGCGCATTTTTCAAATGAATTTTATTTCCCTTAGTGTTTATTACATATAATTAATACATAAAAATGTACTCAATTCCATCCATCTGCGCTAAATACTTTAAGAAATATTTTTAAGTTTGTTTCAGATGGGCGTTTAGCCGCCTATTTTTCTATTCTTCCCTTCCCTTGATCATCCAAAACAGTCGAGTGATTTTTTAAAGTATTTCTTCGTAACATAATAAATAAATTATCTTCTCTCTAAATTTCGATAGTCAGATGTTAACAGTTTCAATTCCTTAAATTTTATTTTGAATGTATTTGCCTCACCGTCCGATAACATGTAGACTTAGACTGTGTATTAGCATGTATTTTTAGACTCATTTTGCCTTTGCAACTACTTGCTCATATCTTTTGCATACATTTTGGGGTCATGTCGCTTATATCGCCGCCTGCCTCCGATGTTTTACCCATCAACAAACACATTAGCAGCAGCAGCAGCGTAACAACATCGTTATAACCACCAGGGGCGTCATTATGAGAGGCGTGTGTAACTGTCGTGAGTCACATGTAAGGATGTGTTAGAGTGTTTTTACGTCAAAAATAAAGCCAACATCCTGGGTCTGGTTCAAATGATGATGGCAACAGTGAATTTGCACCACACACAACTCATCGTGCACTTTTTTTAATTAAAACTCTCTTTTGCAAAAATTTTCCAAAAATTACCTTTGATATTCCTTAAAGAAAGCAAAATCTGATTATTTATCAAATTAGAAACACTTAAAAATATTTTCAGGAAAACTTATTCGTTGAAAAATATTAGAAGTATAGGAATTGTTCTTTTGAGAAATAAACTTAAGTTTTGGCTTCAAAATATGTTGCACATGATTGCTGAAACCGAACTTAAATGGTTTCTTGAATTTAAAAATCTTTTTTTCTTTTTTTTTAAATTTTCCCCAATTTCTGCCACTCGCACATATTCAATCAATATTATTCATTTATTCATTTATTCATTTATTCATTTATTGATTTATTCATTTATTCATTTATTCATTTATTCATTTATTCATTTATTCATTTATTCATTTATTCATTTATTCATTTATTCATTTATTCATTTATTTATTTATTCATTTATTCATTTATTCATTTATTCATTTATTCATTTATTCATTTATTCATTTATTCATTTATTCATTTATTCATTTATTCATTTATTCATTTATTCATTTATTCATTTATTCATTTATTCATTTATTCATTTATTCATTTATTCATTTATTCATTTATTCATTTATTCATTTATTCATTTATTCATTTATTCATTTATTCATTTATTCATTTATTCATTTATTCATTTATTCATTTATTCATTTATTCATTTATTCATTTATTCATTTATTCATTTATTCATTTATTCATTTATTCATTTATTCATTTATTCATTTATTCATTTATTCATTTATTCATTTATTCATTTATTCATTTATTCATTTATTCATTTATTCATTTATTCATTTATTCATTTATTCATTTATTCATTTATTCATTTATTCATTATTCATTTATTCATTTATTCATTTATTCATTTATTCATTTATTCATTTATTCATTTATTCATTTATTCATATATTCATTTATTCATTTATTCATTTATTCATTTATTCATTTATTCATTTATTCATTTATTCATTTATTCATTTATTCATTTATTCATTTATTCATTTATTCATTTATTCATTTATTCATTTATTCATTTATTCATTTATTCATTTATTCATTTATTCATTTATTCATTTATTCATTTATTCATTTATTCATTTATTCATTTATTCATTTATTCATTTATTCATTTATTCATTTATTCATTTATTCATTTATTCATTTATTCATTTATTCATTTATTCATTTATTCATTTATTCATTTATTCATTTATTCATTTATTCATTTATTCATTTATTCATTTATTCATTTATTCATTTATTCATTTATTCATTTATTCATTTATTCATTTATTCATTTATTCATTTATTCATTTATTCATTTATTCATTTATTCATTTATTCATTTATTCATTTATTCATTTATTCATTTATTCATTTATTCATTTATTCATTTATTCATTTATTCATTTATTCATTTATTCATTTATTCATTTATTCATTTATTCATTTATTCATTTATTCATTTATTCATTTATTCATTTATTCATTTATTCATTTATTCATTTATTCATTTATTCATTTATTCATTTATTCATTTATTCATTTATTCATTTATTCATTTATTCATTTATTCATTTATTCATTTATTCATTTATTCATTTATTCATTTATTCATTTATTCATTATTCATTTATTCAATTTATTCATTTATTCATTTATTCATTTATTCATTTATTCATTTATTCATTTATTCATTTATTCATTTATTCATTTATTCATTTATTCATTTATTCATTTATTCATTTATTCATTTATTCATTTATTCATTTATTCATTTATTCATTTATTCATTTATTCATTTATTCATTTATTCATTTATTCATTTATTCATTTATTCATTTATTCATTTATTCATTTATTCATTTATTCATTTATTCATTTATTCATTTATTCATTTATTCATTTATTCATTTATTCATTTATTCATTTATTCATTTATTCATTTATTCATTTATTCATTTATTCATTTATTCATTTATTCATTTATTCATTTATTCATTTATTCATTTATTCATTATTCATTTATTCATTTATTCATTTATTCATTTATTCATTTATTCATTTATTCATTTATTCATTTATTCATTTATTCATTATTCATTTATTCATTTATTCATTTATTCATTTATTCATTTATTCATTT
>OX638368.1:40661286-40663274 GCA_951812925.1 Calliopum simillimum
TCATTTATTCATTTATTCATTTATTCATTTATTCATTTATTCATTTATTCATTTATTCATTTATTCATTTATTCATTTATTCATTTATTCATTTATTCATTTATTCATTTATTCATTTATTCATTTATTCATTTATTCATTTATTCATTTATTCATTTATTCATTTATTCATTTATTCATTTATTCATTTATTCATTTATTCATTTATTCATTTATTCATTTATTCATTTATTCATTTATTCATTTATTCATTTATTCATTTATTCATTTATTCATTTATTCATTTATTCATTTACTCATTTATTCATTTATGCATTAGTTCATTAGTTCCTTAGGTTATTTATTCATTTATTCATTTATTCATTTATTCATTTATTCATTTATTCATTTATTCATTTATTCATTTATTCATTTATTCATTTATTCATTTATTCATTTATTCATTTATTCATTTATTCATTTATTCATTTATTCATTTATTCATTTATTCATTTATGCATTAGTTCATTAGTTCCTTAGGTTATTTATTCATTAATTCATTTATTCATTTATGGTTTTATTCATATATTTATCCATATATTTATATGTTCATTGATAAACTTTTCAATTTATTTGACAAAATTGTTGTAAACATTACATGGAGTTACACTGAAATTTAAATATTTTATAAGAACAAGTTTAATCTAACGCGAAACATTTAAATTTCCTTTTTTTTTTTGTATTTTGCAGGTTCGAACCCTGTTTGTCAGTGGTTTGCCCATGGATGCAAAGCCACGGGAACTCTATTTGTTATTTAGAGCTTACGAGGTAAGAATTTTTCCCATAAAATAATTTTTCCATTAAATATCTAATGTTACTCAATTGGTATATGCTTTCAGGGCTATGAAGGATCTCTATTGAAAGTTACAAGTAAAAATGGCAAAACCGCTTCGGTAAGTAAAAAGTTCAATAAAGCCCATTCATCTAAAGTTATTTTTCTATAAAAATTAAAATTCCAACTTACAGCCGGTTGGTTTTGTTACATTCCACACAAGAGCTGGCGCAGAGGCTGCCAAGCAGGATTTACAGGTATTTAAAAAAATTATCTTCTAATACTTTTTCACAAACCTATATATATCTATCTATTTTCTATATATAAATATTTATTTATTAATTTCAAAAATGATATAAATTTTATGCAAATGCAATTAAAACGTAAATTTTCCAAAAATAATGCAATTCCCAAAATTATGCAACTATCGTACAAAAGTAAAAAAACAAAAACAAAACCAACAACCTCCCAGCAAATATGTATTACACTGCAAAAAACAGAAATCAAACCTTCTACTCTATCAAACGACACATAAAACACACAGTTAGGTACATATCCAAAACTTTACATAAATATTGTATAATTTAAATATGTTAGTGTTGTAGCAAATGTGCAAATGCAATTTTCAAAAAAAAGAAAAAACTAAAAAAAAAACCTATTGGACTCTATTTTTAAAAACAATACTCTATAGAAGAAAGAAGAAGATGTGCAGGGTCATTTTGCAACACTTGACACTATGGTTGTATAGCACGTGTGCTTGGCGGTCACAATTTCCTAAAAGAAAATACTCAAACATCTCACTCTTTGCTTGCGTTGACCAGTGTAAAATTTCATTCACACCAAAAATGTGACACCTTAGTATGGCTTTAAGATTAATAATTATTTTTGCATTAAAATGTACACATACAAATCAATCACTCATTTATAGTTTTAGTTGTTATTTTAGTTTTTATTTTTAAAAAACTATCTCTTAATTTTTTGAATTCTTATTTTAATTGCATTCAATTTAAAACAGACCTCTTTAAACCATTTACTATATTCCCTAACGCTCACATTTTGACAATCATATTGATCTTAAAAGTATTAATAATTCTTTAAAAAAAAAAATGATCGGATTATAAGGTCAGAAGTCATCACATATCGTCTCTGTTCAAAGGAAAAACACTGCCAGTTTTTC
>OX638368.1:40663474-40665974 GCA_951812925.1 Calliopum simillimum
ATGTCGCTTATATCGCCGCCTGCCTCCGATGTTTTACCCATCAACAAACACATTAGCAGCAGCAGCAGCGTAACAACATCGTTATAACCACCAGGGGCGTCATTATGAGAGGCGTGTGTAACTGTCGTGAGTCACATGTAAGGATGTGTTAGAGTGTTTTTACGTCAAAAATAAAGCCAACATCCTGGGTCTGGTTCAAATGATGATGGCAACAGTGAATTTGCACCACACACAACTCATCGTGCACTTTTTTTAATTAAAACTCTCTTTTGCAAAAATTTTCCAAAAATTACCTTTGATATTCCTTAAAGAAAGCAAAATCTGATTATTTATCAAATTAGAAACACTTAAAAATATTTTCAGGAAAACTTATTCGTTGAAAAATATTAGAAGTATAGGAATTGTTCTTTTGAGAAATAAACTTAAGTTTTGGCTTCAAAATATGTTGCACATGATTGCTGAAACCGAACTTAAATGGTTTCTTGAATTTAAAAATCTTTTTTTCTTTTTTTTTAAATTTTCCCCAATTTCTGCCACTCGCACATATTCAATCAATATTATTCATTTATTCATTTATTCATTTATTCATTTATTGATTTATTCATTTATTCATTTATTCATTTATTCATTTATTCATTTATTCATTTATTCATTTATTCATTTATTCATTTATTCATTTATTCATTTATTTATTTATTCATTTATTCATTTATTCATTTATTCATTTATTCATTTATTCATTTATTCATTTATTCATTTATTCATTTATTCATTTATTCATTTATTCATTTATTCATTTATTCATTTATTCATTTATTCATTTATTCATTTATTCATTTATTCATTTATTCATTTATTCATTTATTCATTTATTCATTTATTCATTTATTCATTTATTCATTTATTCATTTATTCATTTATTCATTTATTCATTTATTCATTTATTCATTTATTCATTTATTCATTTATTCATTTATTCATTTATTCATTTATTCATTTATTCATTTATTCATTTATTCATTTATTCATTTATTCATTTATTCATTTATTCATTTATTCATTTATTCATTTATTCATTTATTCATTTATTCATTTATTCATTTA
The DNA here is from genome assembly GCA_951812925.1 of Calliopum simillimum. NCBI lineage: Eukaryota > Metazoa > Arthropoda > Insecta > Diptera > Lauxaniidae > Calliopum > Calliopum simillimum. The sequence continues at coordinate 40,664,579 of OX638368.1, forward strand.
TTCATTTATTCATTTATTCATTTATTCATTTATTCATTTATTCATTTATTCATTTATTCATTTATTCATTTATTCATTTATTCATTTATTCATTATATTCATTTATTCATTTATTCATTTATTCATTTATTCATTTATTCATTTATTCATTTATTCATTTATTCATTTATTCATTTATTCATTTATTCATTTATTCATTTATTCATTTATTCATTTATTCATTTATTCATTTATTCATTTATTCATTTATTCATTTATTCATTTATTCATTTATTCATTTATTCATTTATTCATTTATTCATTTATTCATTTATTCATTTATTCATTTATTCATTTATTCATTTATTCATTTATTCATTTATTCATTTATTCATTTATTCATTTATTCATTTATTCATTTATTCATTTATTCATTTATTCATTTATTCATTTATTCATTTATTCATTTATTCATTTATTCATTTATTCATTTATTCATTTATTCATTTATTCATTTATTCATTTATTCATTTATTCATTTATTCATTTATTCATTTATTCATTTATTCATTTATTCATTTATTCATTTATTCATTTATTCATTTATTCATTTATTCATTTATTCATTTATTCATTTATTCATTTATTCATTTATTCATTTATTCATTTATTCATTTATTCATTTATTCATTTATTCATTTATTCATTATTCATTTATTCAATTATTCATTTATTCATTTATTCATTTATTCATTTATTCATTTATTCATTTATTCATTTATCAATATCATTTATTCATTTATTCATTTATTCATTTATTCATTTATTCATTTATTCATTTATTCATTTATTCATTTATTCATTTATTCATTTATTCATTTATTCATTTATTCATTTATTCATTTATTGCATTTATTCATTTATTCATTTATTCATTTAATTCTTTATTCATTTATTCATTTATTCATTTATTCATTTATTCATTATTCATTTATTCATTTATTCATTTATTCATTTTATTCATTTATTCATTTATTCCATTTATTCATTTATTCATTTATTCATTTATTCATTTATTCATTTATTCATTTATTTCATGTATTCATTTATTCATTATTCATTTATTCATTTATTCATTTATTCATTTATTCCATTTATTCATTTATTCATTTATTCATTTATTCATTTATTCATTTATTCATTTATTCATTTATTCATTTAATCATTTATTCATTTATTCATTTATTCATTTATTCATTTATTCATTTATTCATTTATTCATTTATTCATTTATTCATTTATTCATTTATTCATTTATTCATTTATTCATTTATTCATTTATTCATTTATTCATTTATTCATTTATTTCATTTATTCATTTATTCATTTATTCATTTATTCATTTATTCATTTATTC
>OX638368.1:41287265-41412978 GCA_951812925.1 Calliopum simillimum
AGATTTTCAAGGATGGAGGAGTGACCATACGGCTTGGTACCCAAGAGCCGGTTTCCCTGAGTCTAACTGCGCTGCTTGAAGCAATTGCTTTAATAAAAGAGGTAGGAGGCAAAAGGTGTAAAATAACGCTTAGAGCTGCGGTAGGGCAAGATCTCAGTGCCCCCGTTACACCGACACATGCGGTCCTTTGAACCCTCTCTAGTTTTGCCTGGATTATAGCCTTTGCTAGTGGCCGGCCACCAAACTAGGGAGCCATAAGTGAGGATTGGACGTACTACTGCTGTGTACATCCAAAGTACCATTTTTGGTTGAAGTCCCCATTTTTACTGAAAGTTTTTTTGCAGGCGTAGAAGGCTATGCAGGCCTTCTTGCATATCAGTTCGATGTTTTCTTTCCAGTTTAGTTTTGGATCCAGTATGACTCCTAGATACTTGGCTGTCTTGGAAAGTGTCAGAGTATGCCCATTTAGCCGAGGGAGATTGAAGTTTGGAATTTTGGTTTTTGTGGTGAAAAGCATAAGCTCAGTTTTTGCTGGGTTTACTCCCAGGCCACATGCCTTGGCCCATGAGCTTAACTTTGTCAAAGCTCCTTCCATGATATTACTAATCACGTCTGGAAAGGGGCCTGATACCAGTATTACCACATCATCCGCATACGCAACAACCTTAACCCCATTTTTGTTAAGCTGATTAAGGATAGTGTTAATAACCACTAGCCAGAGCAGAGGTGAGAGGACACCACCCTGAGGTGTTCCTCTGCTAACTGATTTTACCACCTGACTTGTACCCATACAAGCCTGAACAATTCTTGTTTCAAGCATGGATACTATCCATGTAGTACGACTCTCCTCTACCCCAAGCCCGGTAAGACCATCCTTAATAGCTTCGATACGAACGTTATTAAAAGCCCCTTCGATATCTAGAAAGGCTGCAAGCGTAAATTGACGGAAATAAAGGGACCTCTCAGCCGTGCGTACTACTTCATGAAGAGCTGTTTCAGTAGATCTTCCCTTGAGGTATGCATGGTGTGAGGTGAAAGAGGCTGTGCTGACCAGCGATTCCCTAATATAGACATCTAGTATTCTTTCTAGTGTTTTAAGAACGAAGGAGGACAGACTTATTGGTCTAAAATCTTTTGCTGATTCATGACCACTTCTGCCTATCTTTGGAATAAAAATTACCCTAACTTTCCTCCAACTAGAAGGAATGTGGTTAAGGGTTATACAAGCATTGGAAATTTTTTCGAGCAATGGACTCACTGTATCTTGTAGTTTTTGCAACATAATTGGTAGAATGCCAGGTGATTTGTAGGGTGAGAAGCTGTTTACAGACCAAAGGATTCTGTCTTTGGTAAATATTGAGCTGAGACTGGCTGGCAGAGGATTTTGAATGGGACAAATACCAACAGGTAAATTTCGTAAGTCCTCACAGCCAGGAAAGTGAGTTTGTACTAAAAGCTCTAGCGCTTCTTGCGTAGATTCTGTCCACGATCCGTCGGCTTTTTTGACAAAGGATGGACAAGAGTGCTCTTTAGATAGGATTCTGCCAAGCTTGGCTAAATCCTTGATGTTATCTATTTGAGGAGAGTTTGTTACATTTTACCTATTTTTCGACTTTTTGCACCCCTCCACAAGCCACAAAAACAATCGCAAAATTTTTTTTTTGCCATTTCTCAAAGTTTAAGCATGAAACGAAACCATGTACCAAATTTCAGCGAAATCGGAAGGGGTGTGGCAGATCTTGTTACGATAGGCATGAAATGGCTGTATACCATTTTTTAATCATTCGCTGACACTCCCACACGTCGTTCCATCAATCTTAAAATTTGGGTGCATAGTTTACTTTTTATGACGAATCAAGTACCACAAGTTTTTTTTGAAAAAAATGTATCGTTAGATGGACTCTAGTACAAAAATTAAACGTTTGATTGAAAATAAGTGCTTTTTTTTCTTTGCTGACACTCCTGCACGTCATACAATCTCTCTGAAAAATTGCACACATAAGTTGTTTTCGACTACAAACTGAGATCTGTAGTGTTTTTTGGAAAAAAATCTGCCGTTAGATAGGCTCCAGTACAAAATCACTCGGTTTTTATAAACAATGGCCATTTGGCCAGCTAGGAATTTATTTTAAAGTCAAAAAATTTAATTTCCTGGGTTGTTTATCTTTATTCTTTCATAATTTGAGTGTGGAATTGGGTTTTAAAACTCGTCCATATATTTCAATACACACTAGTATACAACAATACTTTTTAATCCCATATTTCTCCTATCTAACGGTATATTTTTCCAAAATATCTCAGAAGTCTTAGCTTTAGTTTAGTGTTTTATTTTTACATGTCTTTAAAGATTTTATGCTTCATTTTATGATTTTCATTCATTGAAGTCGAACGATTTTGGAGCAAAAAATGTTCGCAATAAATAAGGGCTTAAATTTTTATGAAATCCTTAAATTACTTCATTGGTGATTTTTTTCCGATGACATCATTTAGTGGAGTAGTGAAATATAGCAAGAAAAAGATAAAAATATTATTCAGGCTCTTTGCAGGTTCTTAAATTTGTATACAACATGGTGCATTAAAGGGTGTGTTTTCTAGTATTATTTTTGTATTAACTGTGTTGCCGTAAGTAACTTTTACTACGATTTTTGGTCTTTGAGTTACTTTTTCAGCGTTATGGCTTGTTTCCTACATCTTACTTTTTGAGGACCCACAGACGGGATTATGTGTAAATGAAATTAACTAAATCTATCAGTTTGATTGATTTCTTATCTCCAAAAAATTGTTTTTTTTATACCGTTAATCACTATTTCTATTTTGGGTTCTTTAAGCCATTTTTTCAGCGTTAATCCTTGTTTTCGTACATTTAACATACTGTGGACCCTCAAAAAGTATTAGTTGTGTATGAAATTAGCCAAATACTTGAGATTGAATGATTTTTAGTGCAAAAAAAAAATAAAAAAAAATGTTTACTCCTTTAATGCGCAATGTTGTATGTGTAAAACATTTTTAAAAACTCAGATATAAGACTTAATTTAAAAATTTTTTATTTTTTTTTTGTTTTATTTGGCCCCTATATAGTAAGAAACAACTCTTAAAAAAATGTATCTGCCCTACACAAAATTGGCGCATGAGAGGGTAAATATACCGATTTAGTAAATAATATTTACACATCAATAGATTGACTATATGTACACTTTCTATAGAAGCCAACAGCATAACTATGTCAAGAGAAGACAAAATAAAAATAAAAAAAAAAACAATGTTCCAATAAAAATATTTCCGTCTTTTAGTTGCTAAGTTTTTGGCTAAAAATAGCATTGCCCTCGGCAATTCCTTTATCTATCATTTGGGAAAAAAAATATGTTCATTTTTATTTGATAAAACTTAATTTGTTTAAAAGTTGTTTTTCACATATAAATTGCCCTATTTTTTTACGATTGTGGAATTTTAATGGTTTTTTCATTGGTGAAAAGAAAAAAAAACCTAACATACTGAACTGAGTTATTTCAAAATTTTTATGGAAACTTTTCAAAACTTCAAGATTTACTGAATATGCGACTGTCGTTAATTTACCGCATATTCAAAGTCGTTATTTGCGGCTAAAATTGGTTCTTCTTGAATTACCTATCTATAGATCAATCTTTCTATGGACAGTCACACTCGATATTAGTTTCACCGAACTGCCGTTTAATCTCAGTTACGTCAAGCTTTTAACCATCTAAAAATATGTTTCAATATATTTATAGAAATTCTTTTCTTCGTCTTTTATACTTCTTTTGATCTTCTTTTCCGCTATAACCAATATATCATCTCGATCGAATGGATGTTATGACTTTTATTCAATTCAATTAATTTAATTTAACCAATTTTTACAATAATGTACAATACTATGGTTATTTTAATATACATTTTGGTAGTTCAGTGTTACTTCTCAGCACTAAAATTTTTGTAGCATTGATTACGATATAAATATAAAAATTTAACAATATTAGAGGCAGAGGAAAAATTAATACAAAAAAACCTCAAAAAATTTTATTTACAAACTTAAAACTAAAGTACCAATGCGCCCGCACATATGTACGTTATTACTATGTAATAAATTTAAATTTTATAAGTTAACAACTTATGAAAAATTAAAACTTGTTATCAAAATATTTTCTGAATTCGCACAACTTTGGATAAATCTTTCTTTATTATTCGCTATATAAGTACTTATTACATTTATATTAGTAAATTGATGGAGGTTTCTTGTAGAGAAGTGTCTAGGTAGATTAGTTATCATTTTTAATATTTTATTTTGCATAACTTGCAATTTTTTGAAATGACATGCAGAAGCGTTAGCCCATAATTTTGTAAATCATTAATTTATTTTCTAAGCTTAAGTATAGGGTACAAGCTTTTAATGAGTCTATCAGATTTGCTTGTTCTATCAGTTATATGCGATTTAAAAGTTAATGTTTTATCAAGAACCAACCCTAAGTACTTTAGTTCAGAACTCCATTGGATTTCAATATTGCCAAAGAAAATATTTCTATGTGGTAAATTATGGCTAGCTCTTTTTTTAGTAAAAAACATTGCTTGTGACTTAGCTGAATTTATTTTAATTTTCCATTTGAGAAAATATTTGTTTAGCCTATTAAGATTAATCTCTATATTGGCTATTGTGTCGCAGACAGAATTATGAGAAGCATAAATACAGGTATCATCAGCAAAGAGCGCCAGATCAGTATTATTCGATTTAGGAATATCCGAAATATATATAGAATATAGCAGAGGCCCTAGGACAGATCCTTGCGGAACTCCGGCTGCTATATCAAAAACTTCAGATACCGTGTTACCTAGATGCACGCTAAATTTACGGTTTTCAAGAAAACTTTGCACAATTTTGCATAAATAATGTGGTATTGAAAAATTTTTCATTTTGTAAATGAGACCAGCCTGCCATACGCAGTCAAATGCTTTTTCTATGTCTAAGGCTACAACAGCAGAAGACATGCCCACACTAAATTTATCTTTAATAAACTGAGTAAGACGCCATAATTGATGATTCGTAGAGTGTCCCGATCTAAAACCAAATTGTTCATTTGGAATCAGACCGAGATCACTTACACTTTCGTCAATTTTAGTTTTAATTATTTTTTCAAATATTTTGCTCATAGAGCTTAAGAGACTAATTGGCCGATAATTTGTAACCTCAGAAATATCTTTACCAGGTTTTGGTATAGCAATAACTTTAGCGTGCTTCCAATTAAGAGGAAAATAACCTAAGCGAAAGCAATTATTATTGACTTTTATTATACTTCACAATTTTCACAGTCTTGGATTTAAGTGACTTTTTCTAGTGACTTTTGCTTCATGTGTTTTATGAATTGGATGGATTCCATCCACAGCTTACTTATAATAAAACGACTAAGTACATCCCGATTACTAAGATCTTCTGTCTTGTGAATTTGTAATATTGGTCTGTGACGGAAACAGTACGAAATCAAAAAGTTGATAACAATCGTTCATTACTTGCAATCGTTCGAAGCATTTTACAGTGTGTTTAACTAGGGATTGTGTAGGGATGTTATTGAGACCACTCTTATTAGAAATGCCATAACTTTTTGAATACTTCTCAGATTTGAACCAGTAAAAAGTGGCGCTCAGGCTGTCGAACAACATTCGAACGTACCTAAATTCTGCGAAACTCGTTAGATCCCTCCACTATATAAAAACTAGATTTTGCATATATATTCCTTACGGACTTGGTAACTTTCCGACCGATTAATAAAACGATAGTTTAAAGTCTAGAAAAGCGAACGGTTCCACTATTCCAACAAACAAATTCTGCTTTATTCGGCTAAAAATGTTACTAATATCAAACACAGAATTGATATGTGTACAATAGGGTGTCTCTTATTTGGGAAAAGTCAAAATTTTATGTCGCGCTCCCCCAGAATCGAAAGACTTTGAGAAAAAAATGAGATCCCCTAAACGACAAGTTTTTTTAAACGAATTAACCTGTGCCACGAAGACATTCAAATTTAAATGAAAATTAACATAGATTTTATATACTTCTTGTTTTAACTTGCTGGGAATCGCGTTGCCTGAAATATTTTTCGCCATCAAATGTGTATCTTATTGTTTTTCGGGTCGCTGAACACGATACAAGTGTCAAAATTAAATTTTGACAGCTGTCAACGGCTACACGTGTCGACACAAGCTACCGGTTTAACCTCCATTTCTCGGTGTTTTGATTTGAAATCAGCTGTCAAAATTTAATTTTGACACTTGTATCGTGTTCAGCGACCCGAAAAACAATAAGATACACATTTGATGGCGAAAAATATTTCAGGCAACGCGATTCCCAGCAAGTTAAAACAAGAAGTATATAAAATCTATGTTAATTTTCATTTAAATTTAAATGTCTTCGTGGCACAGGTTAATTCGTTTAAAAAAACCTGTCGTTTAGGGGATCTCATTTTTTATCTCAAATTCTTTCGATTCTGGTGGAGCGCGACATAAAATTTTGACTTTTCCCAAATAAGAGACACCCTAGTGTACAAATTTATGTACACGGTAATACATTTCGGTTTAATTTTTCAACTTAAAAAGTTCGTATGTTTATCCAATTTAATTCGGTTAAATTTTTTAACTTAAGAGTTGAAATTTGTGTCAACTCTGTCGGTTGATTTTCTTTACTTAAAAAGTTGAAAGAGGTCAACTAAAAGGTTGAAAATTTGTGCTAAAAAAGTTAAAAACTGTCAACCCTATAGGATGAAAAAATGTACCTAATGAGCTAAGATTTTTTAATCGAAACCGATGAAAAACCGTACTTTAAAAATACACAAAAAAAAAAAAAAATTCCACGTATGGCTTGCGTTAGGAGCCAACCTAAGGTCGCCTCATTGACGCATTTGCCAAGTTGTGAACAACTTTCAAGCATACTATGTATATTTACTCTTAAGCATAAACTGGTTGCGAATCACAGTGACATGAAATTACAGCAAAAGCAAAAATTTCATGGAAACCAACTGCGTAAAGTTGAAAAAATCAACAAATAAGTTGAATAACTTAGAAATTTGCTTGTTCTTCTCAAAATTTTGTACCAACAAAAGGGTGTCAACTTCAAAAAGTTTAAAAACTCAACTAAAAAAGTTGATTTTGATAACAAATTCAATTTTCAACCCTAAAATTCCGTAAAAAGTTGAAAATGTAAACCCATATTTATTACCGTGTACGTTCACTCTAAAAAAAAGTGAAAATAAGCGGCTCCACGCCCCCAAAAAAACGCTCCCTGTGCCTTTTAAAAACTTATATAATTTATCTGTTTTTAATTGCTTCACATACTTTTATGATGAATTTCGTTTTTTGGGGGACGTGAGGCGCCCATTTTCACTTTGACTTCATTTCATCTTGCTTGGTTCGAGTGCTTGCAAGTAAACTTACAGATATACCATTCCCGCGAGTAACATTTCTAGCCGAAAAAAGCTATTCTTTTAAAATTGAAGGGACTCCGACCTGTGATACATTTATTGTGGACTAGATTTTTTAAGTAACGGTATATCAAAAGATTTGGTGCATGTGTAGAAAGCACTGAGACAAATATAGTTTATTTAAAAAGATGAGCGATGGAGCGCGCCAAAAACAAAACTCGTCTTTTAAGTATCTGAAACATCAAGACGCATATGGTGTTGGGTCTTGATATTGAGTTTTGGTTTTGGTCTTGATTTTGATATTGAGTCTTGGTCTTGGGTATTAATTCTTGGATACGTTCTTGGTCTTGATTTTATGCTCAAAATGAGCGTTACACATCTATTGACTATAACCGAAAAGCAGTCTTGATTTTGATGATCATCGTGAAATATAATGAAAAATATGAAGACCAAAACTTGAGACCAAGACTTATTTTACTCAACACTGTGCATGTCGATGAAATTTGCAGCATATCGTCGCTTGAATTCTTATTTGCCGTAAACGCCACATCGTTAATAAAGCAAAAGCACATAACTTGTGTCGACACAGGCACAAGTTATCTGCTTTTGCTTTTTCAACGAAGTGGCGTTTACGGCAAATAAGAATTCAAGGGACGATATGTTGAATACATTGGAGCAAAAAACATCCTTTAGAGAAATTGCCTTGCAAAGCACACTGGGATATGCTAGTTTCTAATTCAAATGTAAATAATTAATATTTAAATCTTACTTTCTGACTTATCTATCTAAAGGGTGATCCAATAATAGTTTCCTACTTTGTTTTCTAAATAAAATACATAAAAATTTAATGTATTGATGCAAACTTTTATTTGGAATGATAGTTCGGTTCCTACACCACAATGTTTAAAAATTATTTTGTTCAAATTTTGCCTACGACTAGCTTTTTAATGGTTCATTGTGTGGGTCCAATTTTCGGCAACTCTTTCCAGCATATCGGTCGGTGTTCCTTGAATAACACCAGTTATGTTGGTTTCCAAAGCGTCAATAGTTTCGGGTTTGTCGACATAAGCAAGTAATTTAACATATCACCAAAAAAAGTAATCCAATGGCGTCAAATCACATGATGGTGGCCAATTAACATTAGCATTTCTTGAGATGACGTTTTCATCGAACGTTTCCCTCCAGCTGTATGGCATGTTGCGCCATCCTGTTGAAACCATAGATCAGCTAGACTAATATCATGAATTTTTGGCAACACAAATTCATTCATCATTGCTCTGTAGCGAGCACCATTGACCGTAACATGGGCTCCATCCGCATTTTTGAAGAAATATGGTCTGATGATGCCTCCTGCCCATTAACCACACTAAACAGTACATTTATAGGGATACATTGGAAGCTCTTGGATTGTTTCTGGTTGTTCATCGGCCCAAATATGGCAATTATGCTTGTTAACGTAAACCTAGATCAGCCGGCTTCAATTCTTGTACGAGCTGTATCTTTAGGCCTTCAGATTAAGATTACGCCTCAAGATACGCCTTAATGATCCATAAGAAATGCCCAAAGCCTGAGATCGACGACGAATAGATTGCTCAGGGTTTTCGCGAACACTTTCTGCTACTGCAGCAATATTCTGAAAATTACGAGCTCTATGCACTTTGGTTGAATGATGAATGTCCAATAGTGTAAAATTGCGTCGAAATCTGGTAGTGTTCTTGCGAATAGTGCGCTCAGTTCGACGCTCATAATGACGAAAATCATGTTGAAGAACTCTATAACATTCTCTAACTGATAACTGATTTTGGAAGTAAGTTTCCACAGTTAATAAACGTTGTTCAGGGGTAAGTCTATTCATGATTAGTCGTATTGAATACTGAGCACAAACGTCATATGAACAAGCTATTTGACACATAACGGCTGCTAAAACAACCTAGTTGGAAAAGGGACCTCATATTAGATCGCCCTTTATATACAGGGAGTTACTGACAAGGTTTCGAAGCTTCTGTGAGGTGATAGAGGAGGTCTAGACTAACAAAAAATTTAACGCGAGGAGCGGGTCCAAAATCTACTGCTAAATTTTGTGAGTGAAGATAAGGTAGCTTTTACTGAACGGACACATATAACTTTTCCATTTTTCCATCGATATATATGTATTATATACAAGTTTGAACCAAACATAAAAAGCCATATCAATGTAATTATTTTCCGTAGTACATACATACATTCATACAAAGTACATCAATGGTAGCTAATGAAACTTTGATTTTTTTTTGGCTTCATGCGCGAAAACGAGACTTCCGAGGAAATTGCCACATTAATGCAATGGGTTACTACCAAAATGCATTCGCACAGTTAGAGCCAAAGTCAGACACACAAGTCACAAGAGTCAAATGCACAAAGTCAACTGGTTGCCAAAACGAGGTTCCAACAACAAAAAAAAAAATCCAAATCAAATGCGGGGGCCGTTTCAAGTAGCGGCACAAACACAAGAGTGCAATAAGACACGCTTGCATGTACCTACTCTACACATACAAATACATTTGACAGAGACGACGGAGCCCAACTCTGGCAGCATGTGGCCAATTTTCACAGAAAAAACAGAAAAAAGAAACCAAAACGAAATTCAAGTCCAAATCACTTTACAGCTGTCATTTTTCATTGATGACATGAGCCAAGAAAGCTTTACTTTTGCCAGTACAGCGAAAAGAAGGCTTTTCCTGCTTCATAGAAGCAAATAAACTATATGGACTGTTGCGTGCGGGTGTGTGTTTGCTGCGCCCGGAAAAGCAGTACGAGTAACGTTTAGTTCATTCATTCGACGTACTGTGCTGTGCTGTATGTTGAGGGCGCTGCAAGACAGAAGTCATTTGTTTTAAGACCACAAGATTAGAATTTGAACATGTCCGAATGCGCCGCTGAACAAACGTATGTACAGTACAATAATAGAAATGATTTGCATGCTGCGAGGCTACACGAACTCTACGCCTGTCAACATTATTTTGGAGATACCAACTGGACGACGACTGTCTATTCACCAAGCAGGGTATGGCAGCATATGACAGCCATATGCTCAAGCGTTACAGCGTTCACTTTACTTGAAGTTGACATTAAGTGTGCCAACATTAAAGAAAAATAAAAGGATTTTTATGATTTTTCGCCTGACCATTGCGCATTTTCAAAAAGGCCTCATACTTAGATGTTATTAACACGATGTTACCAATAAGATAAAATCTAACAAATAACAAATATGTGTATGTATGTAATTTATTTTCAAAAATATTTGAAAGAAATCTGAAGAAAATGTAATATTTTAAGTAATAGGTTTTCGTCGCTGATTTCAATAAACCGACAGCAGATTACAATGCGCACATTCAGCACATATGTTTAACCCTTTCAGGACCACTCCTGCAAAATTTGTGTTTTTTTATTTCTTTTTATTTCTATTTAAATGGTTTTTTCAATAATAAATTTTTTCAATTCTAACTGTGAAAAAAACTTTGGGACGTATATGTCCAATTGGTCGTTAACTATTAAAAATTAGTATGAGTATGCACAGTTTCCGATCATCATTTTAAACTTTTCTGTTTTTCAACTTCATATTTTGATTCAACGACCCTGAAACCATATTTGAGTTTTGCTAGTTTGGCTCCAGGCAAAATTTAATAGCACTATATATATTTGGGTTCAAAGATGCTACTCCAAAGTTTCCACGGCTATATCTCGTAAACCGTTCTAGATTTTGTTTTCCTATCTTCAACAAAGTTGTAGCCCTAGGGTTTGTAAAAGAAAGTGTTCAAGCAACTACGGATATGTTCAACAAAAAAGTATAATTTATTGCCTATTTTAAAAGAAAAATTGTTATAATTGTTTACAAGTACCGAAGTTATGAGCATTTTGCTGAAAGCGAATTTTTTCTTTAGCTCGATAATACGAAAATCTCATAATTTTTGTTATATGGCCCACAGATCAAGGAAACCGGTTTTGGGCATAATAAAAAATACATGCCTATTCCGGTCGAGTAAAGTACCAAGCCATTGGTGTTGGTCGACCAAAAAGCTGGTTCATTGTCTCGCTGAATCTGTCATGTGTTACCAGTTAAGAGAAACCATTTCAAAACTGTTGGATAACACTGTTCAACACAAAAAAAAAAAAAAACACATGAAAAAATTCAAAAAATTCTTAGAGTAGACGTTAAAAAAAAAATACCCGTGTTTCGTGGTTTTTCTCCAGCACGTCACATTTTTTTAATCGATTTTTGAAGTTATCTAATCCACTGTACATGAAAAAAACAAAAATACCGCATTCTTGTGTTAAATCGATGAATTTAACTACGTAGGGCCTAACAAAAGTTCGCTTAGTTGGTGTCATGTTATAAATTTTTAGTAAATCAAAAAATTGCGTATTATTTGTTATAGTCTTAAGATATATCATTTTAATTTTCAGAATGATCGGTCAAAATGGAGAGAAGAAAACGTAAAATTCGTGAAACAATGTCAGCAGATATTTCAGTGCCAACGCAGCAAGAGATTCGGTTTGATTTTTTTTTGGATTTCGACGTAAGCTCAAGCCTGTGGAAACATTTAGTGAATGCCAAATAGCATTTGAAGTTTATGTGCCATCCCTCGTGACTACTTCAAAGTGGTCCCGAAGATTCCAGACAGGTCATTTTTCTTTGGAGGACGAACCTCAAGAAGGCCGCCCAAAATCTTCGACTAATTATGCAAGTGTAGCGCTGGTGAAGTCTAAAATTGACGAAGATCCAAGATTGACCCAGAAAATCATTGCTGACGAACTGGGCTTGAATGCCATGGCTGTATCGCAAAAATTAAAAAATTATCTTGGATACACGAAGAAATCTGCACGATGGGTTCTTAGAATTTTAAATGATGCTCAAAAAGAGGCACGTAAGCGTTTTGATAAGTATTTTCTTTAAAAATACAAAAACGGAGAGTCTAACACTTTCAAAAAAATAGTAACAAATGATGAAGCATGGTTTTAGAAGTACGACCTCGAAACCAAACAACAATGCATGGTATGGAGCCCAGAAGGTGCAAGTCCACCTGTTAAAGTAAAGTAAAAAAAAGTCAGCAACAAAAGTAATGATGGCAGTTTATGGAGAGTGCCCATATATTTTTTATAATTTTCTCAGAGGCGGAGAAGTTGCTTAAATTTTTATTTATTTAAAATAGAGATTTTCAATAATGAATGAAAAAAAAAAAATTTTTATTTTATTTTTACAAAATCTTTACTAGACATAATTTTTCTTGAAACCTGTTTTACGTTTTTACATTTAAATCTTAGGTGGCTCTTTTGAGAAATCTAATTATATTAAGCAAAGTCTGATCTGATACAGGCGATTTGTTTAAACTTGTAAGCAATGGAGTCAAAACGTTACATCTCTGATACTGACTTCTGGATAAGTAGATTGAGCCTGAGACACATCAGGCCTTTATTGTTTTCATATTTGACAAAATATCAAAAATACTTATTATTATTCTTATTATTTTTACTTTAATGTTAAATGTTAACCAACAATACATTGACGATTTGTTTACGTTTTTAGCCGGATTTGTTCCACTTTCAAAGCTGAATTTTGGCACTACCACCAACATTACCAGTACTTGAGAGCTTTTTTTGACCATTTGTTATATAACAAACAACTTACTGCAAGCTCGTCGATAGTGTGGGTAGTTTCATTCATAAATTTTTACGTTCATTGTTTTTATTTTTTTTTCTTGCAAGTTGATTCATTCAATGCATATGTTGTAGCAAAATTTTGTTTTAATGAATAAGTATATCTGGAAAGTTTATAAAAATATGACACAAAATTCAAAATAATATTATAAAAGTTGTTACAATAATGGAACGATTTTAATATAAATCTAATGGTTTAAGAACACTTAACTAAAAATATGTCCTATTAAGACACTGAAGTTTTATGTCATACGAGTAGAATTAATGTGGGATTCTATAATAACACTATACAACACACGGTGTTCAAATAAAATATCTTAATGGGACGACTTAGGATACCCTAAGTCTCTTTAGTAAAATGATATGCTTTCTAAACTCGAAACCTTGGTGCTTCGTTTTTATTGGGCAAAATGTGTTGATAGTTTTTACAGATTTTCTAAGGAAAGTAAAAAAAATAAGTAAATGAAATAAGAATATCTACGTCGTCCCATTAAGATATTTTATTTGAACACCGTGAACAATTCCTTGTTTTTTCCTAAGTAACAAGTTTCTGACCGAAAAATTTCCGGTTGTAATCCCTATTTACGAAGTGGGGACTATGTCAATTGGAATTACGTCCAATCACCAGAATTATCATATCTCGTGCAATTTCAATCCGATTTCCAACTATGTTTGAAAGCTCTTAATTTTTTCATTAGTCTCTAATCAAAATTTTGGGTATATTTTAAAATAAAAATATTAAAAAAGGCCGCTTTTTCATGATATACAATTATTTTTAACCAATTTGGGCCTCTAGCGGAAAACCGTTCCCTTTTGGAATAAAGATTTGAAAGCAAAACTATAGGAAAACAAATTTCCTACAATATTTTTGTTGCTTTGAACAGATAATGATTTACATTAACTAGCTACCAACAAATCACGTGTCAAGTGGTTTTTGTGGTGTGAGCTTACTGTTCTGTGTTTTTGAGTAAAAACAACAACATTACAAAGACAAGGCAAAATGCATAGGTAAAAAAACCAAAAAATTTTTTGTTGGTAGGTTGGTTTTCGATACGTTTCACCCATAACCATATGGGATCTTCAGTCGAATTCACCTACAAACCAAGAATTCGACCAAGAATGCTTTATTAATTTTTTGCATAGATCAGACGAGAATCACAGCAAAAAATTTCAATGCAGCATATGCAAAGTTCTTATTTTTTGATTTTTTTTTTTAGAAACTTTGCATATGCTGCATTGAATTTTTTGCTGTGATTCTCGTCTGATCTATGCAAAAAATTAATAAAGCATGCTTGGTCGAGTTCTTGGTTTGTAGGTGAATTCGACTGAAGATCCCATATGGTTATGGGTGAAACGTATCGAAAACCAACCTACCAACAAAAAATTTTTTGGTTTTTTTACCTATGCATTTTGCCTTGTTTTTGTAATGTTGTTGTTTTTACTCAAAAACACAGAACAGTAAGCTCACACCACAAAAACCACTTGACACGTGATTTGTTGGTAGCTAGTTAATTTCCTACATTTATTGAGGTCTAAAGTGTTTGTTTGTGTTTTGTTTCTTGAGTTATAGCAAAAAAACCGTTTTTTGAATCAAAAATGTTTAACTCCTTCCGGGACTTCCATAGGGCAAACTTCACTGTAGAGCAATGAGAAGGATACAAAAAATGTAGAAAATTAATCTCTTTCAAAGAGTTGGCATGAATTACTACCAAAAATTTCGTGATTTTTGAGATAAGTTAAAAAAACTGTGAAAAAATAATGATTTTTGTCGTTTAGACCTTCATTCAAGCCCCGGGCGGGCGATTTTTTTGGGGATTTTAACTGAAATGAAGTATGCTGTCTTTGTTTTAAGATCTAAATTGTTGATAGACTATTTTTTTTTGAATTTTGAATTTTGCTGCACCCTAGTGTTTATTAAGTTAATTAAATAACATTTTCCAAACATTTTTATATTTCAATAAAAATAAAAAAAAAATTATATTTACTAAGCATGGAACCTTTGACTTCCAAGTTGTGAGTCGACAATCTTATCAACTGACCTAACGCGCCAGTTATGATTCAAATGCCTTATGTTTTTTGTGTCTTTGAAAAAATAAAATAAAAATTTTTTCGGTAGTTTGGAAAACGATTATAAAAACTTTTCAGAATAAACATTTTTCTAATTGTTGATTTAAAGCTTGCAAATCAATTGTAAAAATTCAAAAAAAAAAAAAAATAAAAAAAACTTTTCAAACGTTTGAAAATTGGTTATGAAAACATTTAGAAATTAACTTTTGCCAAGCATTAAAATTGAAAAGGTTATAAAATTGTTTGTTGGGAATTTTTTGTAAGCTCATTAATTTTGAAAGTTCTTACATTTTGAAAAAAAAAAAATAGAAACATTTTTTTCTCAACACGAAGTCGCTTTTGAATGAATTTTTAATTGGACATACTATTATGTAGGTTGGACTTACCATTAAGATAATTTGCTTTTTGATTTTTAATAGGAGATATTGTTAAATCAAAGCGACGCACTGTCAACATGATCTTTCTGGTTTTCAAAAGGACTTCCCAGATGTTTATTATGTTTTGACCAACGAGAACGGCTCGCATGCGTATGTCTGATATAAATGATCATCTTTTGATTAATAATTATTGTTTAATTAATAGGACATATTCTTACGATATATTCTGCTTTAGCAAAAGAGTTTTAGAAGCGGCTGAATTGGTTTTAATTTCACTTTTATAGTGTCATTAGTGTAGTGTTATTGTGACATAGCGTTCTCACATAATCCAGGCACGAGGAATCCTGAAAAGGTCGATTTTCATTATGTCGATTTATGAGCAATAATGAACGATTAGTTACGTTTGACTAAAAGCAATCATACCGAACACTTAATTCGAAGCAATAAACAGCATTTTTCCATCCAAAAATCATTAGTGAGTTTTAGAAACCTGAATTTCAAATAAAATTTTTGGAACTGAGCGCACTATTTATATGAAATAACTGTAATTTTCTGTAAAATGCTACCATTTGTTATGTATTAATTTCTGTTTTTTTAAAACACTTAAGACTGACATACTTTTCAAGTTATAAACCAAAAAAAAAAAGAAAAAAAAAATCAACTTTAATTTCCATGCACAAACTATTAATTTAATATTAATATTGGGTTGTTTTTTTTCTTATTTTTATTTTGATTTTGGTTTTATTAATGAAAATTCATTCATTAATTGTGCAGAGGCGCGCGTTCAACGACGGCCAGTGCTGCCAAGTGTGTCACATGTGCGCGCTCCAACTGCATAATGTTGCTGGCAATGAGGAGACACAACAGCAACAGCACAAAATTTGCATACTAATAACGCAGTTTTGTTTTTTTTTTTTATTTGGTTGCAACAAATTTTTATGAATGAATTTATTTTTTGTTGAAAGAAAAAAAAAATCCAATAAATTGTTAAATTTTATTGTACAAGTTTTTCTTTTAATCATATATTGTTGTTGTTGTTGTAGTTGTCGCTGCAATATGCATGAATACAGGGTGCAACCTACGCACTTTTAAGTTACGCTTACTGATATTGTTGTTGTTGTTATTGCTTTCAAAAATAGCAGCTACTGCTGGTACCCATAAAACCACAACACGGTACCGAGCCAAATGCACGAATTGTATGTGTGTAGGGTTGCCAAAGTAAATGAAATAACGAAATTTTTAAACTGAACACCGTTCTATCCGAAATATTTTCTCGATACTTTTTGAATGTTACTTAGTTTATATGCTATCCAATACTCTCATAGACTTTTTTGATATATTATACACTTTGACGACTACAGGAATAAATGTGTAGCAAGCACAAAATTAAGAAAATTTATATACATAGTTAAGGGACGAATGTACGTTATTTTGATATTTATCAGTTTCGGAACGTATCTTCAATTTTTATTTCTTTCTGGAAACACAATAAATAGAACAGTGCCTATATTCATTCTAAAATACCAATTGGTTTGGTATTCATTTATTTTATAAACGTAAAAGTGTTTCTCATCTCATTATAGTGTGAAATAATACTTATGTACTTAAGCGTACTTTCTGCCGCCGAATCCGATGCCAGAATCGCTCAAATACTGAAAGATTTTGAGATATCTTTCCTTAAGTTGCAGGTAACGTTATTTTCACGCAAAAAGTGGAGTTACAGCCTACGCGTCGTCGCTTTACAGCGTCATGTCTTTCCAAGCGTCTCGTTCTTTGAGTAACATACCACACTTCCTCGTGTCAAAGATTTTTATGACAACAGTTGACAGCTCACAAATTTAAAAGCAATAAAAAGCGTTTGTGCTGTGGAAATGGAAATATCCAGAGATTTTTCTACTTTTTCGGAACTCACCGAAATAATTTTAAATTTAAATAATTTTGTTATTTATTCATATTAGTAGCCAAACAGTTGAAAGAAAAAAATACATTTCGCTTGACGCAAGAAAGTGTAGAAAAAGTTGAAAGTTGCTCAACTTTTCGCGTCAGATGCTTTTTGACTTTCAATGCATTGTGTTATGTAGCTCACACCAGGGTTTTAACTTTTTCTGACAGAAGCGTGTGCCACGATAAAGCAACGATGCGTTGTTTGTATTCCCACTTTTATGGCGCAGCTCTAAGAGTTTCATTCACTGTACATAATTCTTTTTTTTAATGGCTTCAAATAGTCATAATCTTTCTAACAAAACTACGCCTTAAAACTTTTCCCTTACATTCCGAGTTATCACACATTGAAATAAAGGGATCTCAACCCCGATATAAAGCATATGTACTTACTATGTGGGAAAAGTAACTCTAAACAATCAGTGGAACAAATATGTCCTAAGTAGAAAATTTTCAGAAATAGCGTTACAATTTCTTGAATTTTTATTTGAAAATTTTTTTTTTTTTTTTTTGGTCGCTCTATAGACTATTCTACTTAAATAGCTAAAATGATTGCATAAGCTGGCAGTTCAGGGTTAGTATTTTTCGAATTATACATTTTTCGACTCATAGACTTTTTCTATAATTTTTAATACTTTTCGAATCTCTTAGACTTTTGCGAAGTTTTTCGATACATTTCGGCTGTTATCGGCTTTTCAATGGATATAGGCTTCTGATAAGTTTTTTGACATTTTTCAACCATTTCACACGATCTGGAAGTTTTACCTTTTTTGAGAATTTCCAATATTTTTAGATCCTGAATTGATTTGATATTTTTTGTCTTTTCGATTCTGATAGATTTCGAAGTTTTTCGATGTTCTTCCTACTGTTACCAATTTTTTCATGTTTCGTAAAATTTTTCAAATTCCACAGCATCCATTGATGTTTTTTGATAGTTTTCAATTTGTTTTTTCGATATTTTTAATACTTTCGGACTCTCCTAACTTTACTCAAAGTTTATTGATTCTTTTAAACTGATACGAG
Source organism: Calliopum simillimum (assembly GCA_951812925.1). NCBI lineage: Eukaryota > Metazoa > Arthropoda > Insecta > Diptera > Lauxaniidae > Calliopum > Calliopum simillimum. The sequence goes on from OX638368.1 coordinate 41,305,786, forward strand.
TATGCACCAATTTGTAGATTTTTTTTTTCATATTTTTCGACTTATAAATGCTCATTTCCGACTAAAATAGGATCTTCCGATATTTTTTTGATACATTTTGACTTTAGTAGAATTGTTCGAAATTTTCGGATAATGTTCGACTGTTACAGATTTTCGTTTTTTTAAAATGTGTTTAATATTTTTCGGATTCACTAACTTTACTTTAAATGTTTCGATTCTTTTAGATAGTTACCAATTTTTCTAAGTTTTTAAATCTGATTTCAATATTTTTTGACTTTAAAAAATTGGTATTTTGATATTTTTCGAATCTCGGATACAGTCTTTTTCTTTGTTTTTTATGTTTTTTTATATTTTTCGACTCTTATAGTCTATAGTCTATATAGGCTTATTCGGAATATATGAGATATTTTCGAACTGTCATAGATTTTTTTCGACTTTTTCGAAAATTTTCGACTGTTGCCGATCTTTCGTTACTTTTGACTGATCTTTTCATATTTTTCGATATTTGAGAAGTTTTTTGAACTCCTTCGACGTTGGATACCGATTTTTTTTGGGTTTTTTTTTTTTTTTTGATATTTTTGTTATTTTTCGTTTTTCTTTAACTTTTTCATTAACTTTTTTCATATTATGGCAACCCTATATTGGATTTTTTTCTGCTGCTGCTTTTCTTAAGCGCAATACGATTTGACAAGCGTTTTTTTTGTCATTGTTGTTTTTGCTTAGGTTTTCATTGCTAATGCTGTTATTGTTGTTGTTGTTGTTATTGTTGCTGCTGCTGGTGATAGGTAGAGTCGTGCGCCAAGCTCATTGCTGATTCAGTTTTAAATTTTTCCACTGAACTAACAAACTCTAAACGCCAACACAAAAAAGTTACAGCCAAAATAAAATTAAATAAAAAATAAAAACAAAAAAATTTCTAAAAAGGTAAATTAGATAAAGTTATAAAGAAAAAAAGATAATAAGCTCAGGGATGAACGCTTTTGTGCCATACTGATGCAACAGCATTTTCATAGATCATTTAAAAGTCAAAAAAATACAAAAAAAATAAATTATTGACTTCATTTCCGGCCGTTGAATTCGTGCTCCTCTCCGTATCTCTGAACGAACACATTTTATTTATTATTAGCAAATAATTTCCATAAGTAATTGCATAAAATTCATATTTAATTGGAAATCATTTGTAGGTGGCTTTCATTAATTGCATTCAACATTGGCTGGTTGGCTGATTGTCGCTTTCATCATATATGGCAAAAAGGTGTGATTTTTTTATAGGATTAATATGAATATTATTCCAACCAGTATGTTAATTGCATTAAAATTAAAAATATAGATTTCAAAATATTCTTTAAAGAATATAGTTTGTAGGTAAAAAATAATATTTGAAAGGATAATTTTGTGCTTGGCAGTTACCTATCCAAACTATTAATAACTTTTTTTTTTTTTGGATTTCAATATAAGACTATCTCGAGGGTCTGCATTTCCTCTGCAACCGTTGGTTTGTTTTCTGATAATTGGTTTGTTTGAAATTGATCAGCAAAAGACTTTTCAGGCATTTTTCAAATACGAGTATAAGAAGTTTCACATAATATTTAAATTTTTTTTAGAAATCTTTGGAATTGTTACATTGAAACCACTTTTCCTTTTGACATATTTCATAGATGTTTTTTTATAATTTCACTCCGACTTTCTATTTATAAACTATTTGTTTTATTTGAAAGGAACTGAAATTTTTCATACAAATTGAAAAGTTATTTTTATGGCTTGTGCGAAAGCAAGCGTTTATCCCTTGAGACCGATGAGGTCACAAAGGACCCCAAGCATTTTTCAAACATGACTGTTTTATTGTAATTTAGTATCAAGGAGTACTCGAATGCTATTAACATGCTCTAGAGAGTTGTTCAGTTTAGTCTTGCTACAATTTTGTTTTAATTATTTGGCAAAATACGGAACGGTTTTATACACGGAGAAAAATACGCATCATAATTTTTACTCCACTCGGCTAGTCGGAAAATTAAAGTAATCAACACTAAATTTCAAGTATAATTTACCTTACATTTGAGCTATTTGATGTATCCCTAACGTCATATTTACAAATAAAATGTAGTTAAATAATAAATGAATAATTACTACAAATTTCCTACATTTGACTTTATGTAAAGTAATTTATACTTTCAGAAAAAAAATGTATGATAATTTTGAATTTATAATTCTATTGTAGTAAAAACTATTTTATTTCTTTCACGCACAAAAATGAGTGTCATAATTGTCACCTTACTTGAGTAAGGTAAATATCATAAAAATATAAAATCATTTTGACTTTAAAAATTTTAGTAACAATTTCTATTTTTCGACAGACATTTTTTTTATATACAAATTTTTTTGCTTCTACATCACATGCGTAGGCAGCGCAGAGGATATGAACCTGACTATCATACGAAAGGGCCAGGGTTCGTACCCCGGCTCCGGTCAGTCAATTTTTTATTTTTTTATTTGTTGTTTGAACTTTACAGTAAGGTAAATATCACGCTAATTTTTTCAAAAAAGTTACTAGCAAACATACATTCTGAATTGACTAAAACAGTAAGGTGAAATTTATTTCGGTGTAAAGTTGTCACTATTCTAACTTGAAATTCTGGTAAAATTTATGAGAAATAAAGTATCAAGTACTATTTTTTTTCTCCGTGTAGCTATGACCAAAAATGGTAAAATTTTTCGGCATTTTTGTGATTTTGAAGCCCAAGCTCTAATTTTTTCGGGTTAGTTTTTTGAACACTTTCTTTTCTTTAGTCTATATCTAGATCAAAATCCCAACAGTTATCTAGATCAAAATCCTAACAGTTTCCGACTTATAACCGTGGCAACTTTGAAAAAGCAGTTTTGAAGCAATTTTTATAGTACTATAAAATTCGACCTAGAGTCAAACAAGCGAAACACAGATAGGGCTTTACTAGTAACATCATGTGCTTGCAGAACAGCATTCAAAAAGTTTTTTGGATTTTTTTTTTTGTTGCACTATTTAATATGACTCCACCATTTCCGGCTATAATGGGCTTTTCTGGACCTACTTTTTTTTCTTAATTTGAGCAATACAAAACTTTATCCGAAGTTCATTTCTCGATATCTACAAGGGTCTAGGCTTCGGTCTCTAGGGGTTAAATTTATAAAAAACTTATTTTATATCCTTGACTGATTCCATTTCAATTCATACGGTGAGTGTGCGCTTAGGTTTGCGTATCAACTTCAAACTAGCAAAATATTTTTTTTGCAATCAAAGTAAGGGACACGTAATTTTTTTTTTTTTTTTTTTTTGATTTGGACCAAAATTGGGGGTTTTATGGCGTTTTGTAGGAATTTTGCCGAAAATTTAATTTTGAAAAAATCATGAAGTGTAATCGGTTTTTTCAACCGCATTTCTTTATTAATCAACTGTTTTACATGAACATGAACGTAAAATGGAAAAAAACAATTTCATTAACCCTTACTTTCCTTAAAATTGACTTTTATATTTTAAATAAAAATGCCAATTTTCTCAAAAACACCATCTTTTTTTTCTCGAAAATTTGCACAGTGATAGTACAGCACACGGTGATTTTGAACAGTTGATAGGTTTTTTGAATATATGGAGAAAATCTGTGAATGAGGTTTCATTTGTATTAGTTTAGTGGTCTGAAAAATGCAAACCCCGAAATCGTAGCTGATTATCCCCGCGAAATATCGCAAAAATACATATCCCATACAAAATAATAAAAATTCAGAAAAAAATCGCAACAAACAAATATAAAAATAGTTATTTTTAATGTATTTTGCAATGCTTAATCCGAATCCGGCCTTAGAATAGCTGTATCTCATACGGTTTTCGAGATATCTTACCCTAAACAAGGAAAAAAAGCCGATGCTAAGTTTTATTGCTGTGTTTTGGAGCTATATAACAGGACGTATATCCATAAATTCTGATGCAGAAATGGAAAGCACTAATCCATCTTCTAAACCTAATTCAACTAATGTCGATATCTTTATTTTTCTCGGAGATATCCTAACCTAAAAATTTAAAAAAGTGCAAAAAACGTGTTTTGTTATTATTTCAGTCTACGATATTTCGGAGAAAAATTAAGCTATTGACGTAATTTAAATGCAGTTTTAAAGAAAAAAATTTAATCTTTCAGATAATGTATCGAATTCTGCGTATAAATGTTCTATATTATAGTTATATAGCTTCAAAATATAGCAAAAACGGTATTTTTTCCTTGTTTATGCTAAGACACATCAAAAACCGTATGAGATATAGCAATTTTAAGGCCGGATTCGGATTCAGCATTGCAAAATACATTAAATATTACTATTTTGATATTTGTTTGTTGCGTTTTTTTTCTGAATTTTTTTTTATTTTATATGGGATATGTATTTTTGCGATATTTTGCGGGGATGATCAGCTACGATTTCGGGGTTTGCATTTTTCGGACCACTAAACTAATACAAATAAAACCCCATTCACAGATTTTCTCCACATATTCAAAAAACCTATCGACTGTTCAAGAGCACCGTGAGCACGTCCTCTTTATTCCAGTAATGACGGCTTTCTTGCTTTTTTTGTTGTAAGTGTAAAATTTGCAATTTTTAATGTTATAATTGCGTCTTGTCTACAAAATGAATAAAAAAAATTAGACGGATCTGTTTTCACTTTCCTAGACGGTTTTGCGATACTGATTCCGAAAATGGCACCTACATTCTTCTACCATTTTTAGTTTTCAAGATATTTTGAATAACTTGAATAAAACCTTCAAATTTAAAAAACCGAATTCTTTATTTTCGAAACACAAAATACATTCAAAATAAGTAAGATGGAAACTAATTATACTCAAGGTATAGAAAACCAAGCATTGCTTGGGTTTTTTGCGATTTGACCGTACACCTTGGCTTTTGTTTTTTTCGGAAGTTCTCGGAATTTTTATTAGTTTTTTTTTTTACTACTTTCATGTAATTGTGTTGTGCTGATCTGGCTATGTAACAAGAAGTTATCCCTCTTGTTCCCTCACTCTTCCAAACATGACAATTTTGAATACTTTTGCATTTCTTTATATTTTTCACTGTTCAATATTGTTTATTCTGAAGGAATCAATTTCATCAACCTTTTTATGGGTCTTTTTGACCCATTTTTCCAAATACTAAGTTATAATGAGTTAATTTATTTAACAAGAATATTCTAAGGAAAATGTCATTAAGAGTTACCAAAGACGAGAAATGCTTAAAACTTAGGAATAGGATTTGTATTTACCATTTTTGGTTTGAGTTCGTCCTACACGGAGAAAAAAAATAGTACTTGCTACTTTATTTCTCATAAATTTTACCAGAATTTCAAGTCAGAATAGTGACAACTTTACACCGATATAAATTTCACCTTAATTTTTTAGACAATTCAGAATGTATGTTTGCTAGTAATTTTTATGAAAAAATTGGCGTGATATTTACCTTACTGTATAGTTCAAACAACAAAAAAAAAAAAAAAAACAAAAAAAAAAAACTTAGCTGACCGGCGCTGGGGTACGAACCCTGGCCCTTCCGTATGATAGTCAGATACATATCCTTTGCGCTGCTCACGCATGTGCTGTAGAAGCAAAAAAATTTGTATATAAAGAAAATGTCTGTCCAAAAATAGAAATTTTTACTAAAATTATAAAAGTCAAAATGATTTTATTTTTTTATGATATTTACCTTACTCGAGTAAGGTGACAATTATGACACTCATTTTTGTGCGTGAAAAAAATAAAGTTATTTTGACTAGAATTATAAATTCAAAATGGTCACACATTTTTTTTCTGAAAGTATAAATTACCTTACATAAAGTCAAATGTAGGAAATTTATAGTAAATATTCCTTTATTATTTAACTACATTTTATTTGTAAATATGACGTTACGGACCCATCTAATAGTTCTTACGTAAGGTAAATTATACTTGAAATTAAGTGTTGATTACTTTAATTTTTCGACTAGCCGATAAAGTAAAAATTATGATACGTATTTTTCTCCGTGTAGGAGTTAAACAGTTGAAATACAGAAACAAGTCCAATTTGGTTGTAAGAAGCGTCACAATCTTTATCCAACAAACAAAAACGTTTGGAAAATAACTTGCTTAATGTTTGGAAATTCTTGAATTTTAATTATTTAATAATCGAAACTGGACCCTTCATAGCAAGCGTGTGAAAATCATTTGGAGCATGCTTATTACAAATGTTTTTATACAATATTTTCCAAATTTTTTTATTCAATATTTTTAAATTGTTTTTTTAACTTTTCAATTAACATTTTGTTAGTATTTATTAAGTTCATAAAACAACATTTTCCAAAAATTTTTAATTTAATGTAAAATAAAAAAAAATTATGTTTCCTGAGAATCGAACCCATGACTTCCAAATTATAAGTCGACAATCTTATCAACTGACCTAACGTCCCAATTATGATTCAAATGCCTTGTGTTTTACTTAGCTCGATAAGTCATTGAAAAAATAAATTACAAATTGTTTCGAATGTTTGGAAAACGATTATTGAAACTTTTGAAAATAAATATTTTTCCAATTGTTGATTTTAACTTAGTAAATCAATTTTAAAAATAATAGAAAAATATTATTTTCCAAACGTTTGAAAATTGGATATGAAAACATTTGAAAATTAACTTTTTCCAAGCTTAAAAATTTAAAAGGTTATAAAACTGTTTGTTGGGTAATAAGTAGTTCTATTTCTACTAACTACTCCCACAGTAATGGTATTCATGATTGTTGTTTTATTTTTCAATAACCAGTACTTTTAATATTTTAACACAAATCCGTAAGACAGCTTTTATATAATTTTGTTCTTTTAACTGTGATAAATCAATGTTTCTAATGACTTTTACTTAAGATCATGCAATAATTTTCGAAAATTCCGCTCTTTGAAAATTATCTCTATGTTAAATCTAGCACGGTTTCCACAACCTATCTTAATTTATATTTTAGTTCAAAATAAATGTATTACATAATTACTTTACACGTAGGTTGTCCCAACAGATTTGCAACACTTTTTTTTTGTTTATACATAAAATGAGACGCCATCCGAAATTCATTAATGAAAATTTAAGGTGCGATAATTAACAGTGAGTTGAAATGTCTGTCTTTTTTAAACTCGAAATAATTTTTCATATGTCAACTTACATCTAAATTCTGTTTTATTGCACACTTTTGTAGGGTGTTCCTTAGTACCTATGCGAAGAAGCTTTCAAGCAAAGATGACACACTTTCTGTAATGAACTTGTGACATTAAAATTATGATTTTATGCTTTTTAAAAGCGTTATATAAATACTTAACATAATGCTATCCTTGTTGAGCTTGCATTTTAGACTTTAAGTATGACCTTTTTGACCGCACTCGTCACACTGTGCGGTGTCGGGAGTACAGAATTGTTTTTTGTTTCATACAAATCGCATCATTTCATTGTACACAGGTTTGCCAATGCTGAGAAATCATGCAAATAGTGATGAGGTACTAAGAGAGGAATGAAATGGAATGACAAATTGAAGAATCTAGTGCGTGTATTTACATGATACACCCTAAAATGTTTTTCGTTACTTAAAAAGCAGTACAAGGTTTGCAGCTTCCTCCGCTTCCAAGTAATTAAATGCTTTATAAAAAAAAATATAATGAAGTTTTCAAGCAATTTTGTAATAAAAAAACAAAAAAAGTTTTAAGTAAACCTGACCCCCTTCGGTTAAAATAATTAAAATGAAATATCAGATTTCAGTGGAAAGTCATTTGATTGATAAAAATCTCACAAGAAAAATAAAAACCGAAATTTGTCAATGAAGTCAGTTAAAAACTGTGAGCCAAAATGTTATTTTTTCTTAACTGATAATCAATAGATTTACAACACAACCACCTACATAAACTAAAATTCCAAATTTTATACAGAGATATGTATTATAGTTAGACATTCATACATATGGACATACTAACTATACTACAGAGTTCCGTCGGAAACAGCGCGTTAAACCGGAAAATAATGTCATTTATTACCTTAAGTCTCTTCGAATGCACGAAAACTCACTGTTGCGCGACTGTTGCCTCCCACTGTCACTTTTGTTAGTTGCCAACAAAACAAATTAACTGTCAAACATTGAGCTTTTCAAAGCTCATTGAAGTTCACAGAGACAAGTTTAACATGTCTCTAGTATACCTATAGATACCATGGGAGTTATTGAGATGAAATTGTATTTTCCAATTTTAATGAATGAAATCTCAATGGAAGCAACGGCGGCAGCCACAAATTCAGTCATTCATTCATTCATGAATTAAATCTCTTGCTCTCTACCGGTATATGGGTTTATGAATGAAGGTTTGAATGAATGAATGAATGAATGCATGTAATATGTACGTTGGTGGAATTGGGTTTTGAAGGTACCAAACAAGTTGAAGTTTCTTTTTGTTTTCGGGTTTTAGTGTTTTTTTTTTTTTTTTTGTGAATGAATGAAACATTGATGCACGCGATATCATATTTCATGATTTTGAACATTTAATATTTCAACGGTTATTTGTTAGCGCGGATTATTTGTCTAAGTTGTTTGTGTCAAAAACAACTTTATATGACTTAGCCGCTGTTGGTTACACATTCCTGCGCTCAAGTAGATACTGAACGTTTTTCAATGCAGTTGCTTTAGTTTTTTTTTTTTTTTTTGTATATTTTTAATCGTTTATTTAAATTTTAAGTCATTAAATTATAGCAATATAAATTTTGAATTATTCTGGCACGATTTTGCTACTTGAGTTGTTAAAAGGTAGGTAATAAAAATACACAAAAATCTAATTGTATTATTTAAAAAAAAAAAATAATAATAATTATACAAGCTATGAAATCGGTTAATTTGAAGACTCGAAAATGACTTTGGTAACATTTAAAGTGTATTTGTCTTCGTGCTTCAATGATTGGTAGAATTTTTTTAAAACAGCTTTTTGATTTGAATAAGAAATTTAATTGGTTTGAAATCAGGGACATGAACCGGTTTTGAACAGGAAAACAGCTTTTTTCTACTAATTAACTGAACCTTAAACCAAACCGAAATTTTTTGAACCGAAAACTGAACCATTTTTTATAAAGGTTTACAGGTTCGTTTCGACTAATTTTTAATAGACAAATTTTCCCACTTTTTTCGTTTTTACTTTGTTATATGAAGCAAAACACGCCAAGCGTACCAGCCGAAAATTTTTTTATCTCCGATGTAGCTCAAATTTGGCAATATGGTAGATCCGGAACAATAATCCAGGATAAAATACAGGGTGTTGAAGCTGGCGTTTTTAGTTATTTTCATGAAAAGGGTGTTTTTTCAAAAATTTAAAGCTTACACCAAAGTTTGTAAATTGATATATCTAAGTAACTGGTGTCATTAACTTTTAAGAGTTCTTTTTATAAAAAAATATTATTAAAAATTTTTTAAACATAAAAATACTTTTGAATTTTTCTTAAAAAAACCACACTTAAACTTTTTTTAAAAGTACTTTAAATTAAAGCATAATTTATAAGCTTTAAAATGATGTATGACTCAAGATGGGATTCGGTCGCTAGATGAGTGTTTTTGGCTTTTGAAGGCCCGGGGCAGACAAAACTGTTTTGCTTCATATGAGCTGTTTGTTAACCAAAATAAACCAAAAAAGACAGTGGGAATGTTTATCTTTGGTATGGTCTTTTTTGGATTATTTAACATAGATAGTGGAAACAAGACATGAGTGAAAATCTTGATTCGGGTGTCTGAATACAACAAAAAGGATTCTGGCAAAATCGATGATGCTTGGTCAATTGACCATTCTTCAAATAACACCGGCTCATAAAAAACGAAAAATTTAATGTTTTGACAACGCCACCTGTCCCTAATTATTGCCTTACTTTTCCAGTGAACTTTACCTTCTAGAACCTTCTGGTCAACTAAATCATGAAATTTTTTTTAAAAGTATTATTTCTAAGGATATTTTTACAATAATAATAAAAATAATTTTTTTATTACATTTTCAACTTTTAAAACTAAATTGATATTTTGATCAATGATTATAATCTTTACTCTTATATTTAAAAAAAAACTAGTAAGGGTGTTACCTTTGGCCTGGCCTAACATTAAATACCCTACACAACAGTGTTTTGAAAATTTTGCTTATATGGGAGGTGCCACGCCCTCTTGTCCGAATTCAACCAGTTTTTTCTCAGAATTTGCATTTATAGTTCTAACATTAGAGTGAAATTTGGTTGGACTATCTCAAATAATGCGTTTTGAAGCTTTTCCTTATATGGGAGGTGTCACGCCCTCTTGTCCGATTTTATCCAATTTTTACTTAAAGCTTGTGTTTATAGTTCTAAGTGTCTGAATAAAATTTAGTTCGATTATCTCAAAAAACGCTTTCAGTACAGCGTTTTGAAGTATTTGATTATATGAGAGGTGCCACGCCCTTTTGTCCGAATTCTCCCAGTTTTTGCTCAGAGCCTGCAATTACAATTCTTAGTATTTATGTGTATTTTGGTTGTATTGTCGTGAAAAATACTCCAAAAGTTACATTTTGAAGGTATTTTATGTATGGGTGGTAGGCGTGTCTATTGACCGATTTCGCTCATTTTCAATCCCCCGAGCTATCTTTAACGACGAAGACTGTATACCAAATTTCATTGAATTATTTTGCTTAGTTTTCCCAAAAAATGTATTTCCACACACAGCCAGCCAGCCAGCCAGCCAGACAGACAGACGGACATGGCTATATCGACTCAGGAGGTGACGCTGATCAAGAATATATATACTTTTCTATATCTGCCACGCCTCCTTCTCTGCGTTACAAACGGAAGGACAAAGTGAATATACCCTGGGTGTAGAGTATAAAAAATTCCAAAAAAAATTTTACTGAATTTGACAAATTTTCAGACTATTTTAAAATAGGTAAACGATGGGATCTGTTTTTTTTTTTTAAATTTTTTAATTAACAAAAAAATTAGTGAACGAGCACTAAAATATTCTTCGTTGCCGGAAGAGGGTAAAAATGTTCACCGACACCCATTAATTTTTCCTCTCCAACATTTCTCTTAAATATACAACCCCATTTTCTCCACCCCTTAAGGGAGTGCCCCTACAAAAATTTTATAAAAATATCAAAAAAATTCCTCGTTGCCGAGAGAGGAGAAAAATGATCACAGACCAGTGCTGTCGTTTTGAAAAGTTTGAGCGAAGTGAAATTTTGTAAAAAGTGAAGTGTTGCGAAGTAAAATTCTGAAAAAGTGAAGTATTAGCGAAGTGTACACAAAAATCACAATTTTATTTATTCAATTTATTCATTTTTATGCTACACGTAACAAAATTTTAAAATATATTTTAAAAAAATAAATAAAAAATTTCTTAGGTCCAAAATTTACCGAAATATGGCCGGCCGCTCGAACATGGAAATTTTACTTATGCGGTCGAAAAAATGGTTTTTACCCAAAACAAGGCATCTTACGAAAAAAGTGTCTGTAGCAAAAAATGCTTAGAATAGTCCAAGAAATACGTGAATTTTTCGGAACTTTTTTAAAATATTTTTTTTGACCAATTTTTTAAAAATTATAAAATGTACCCAAAAATTAAACGTATTCTTTGAATGATTCTAAGTATCTTAGGCGTTATACACTTTTCTCGTAAGACGCCTTTTTTTGAGTAAAAAAAAATTTTCCGACCACTTAAAAAAAATTTAAATATTCAGCCAATTTTTCACCTAACAATTTTATAATGAAGCGTTTAAAAGGAAATTTTATCTATTTTTATGATATTCTGCTATATCTTTACCAATCTCTGACCCTAAAACAGTTATAGACAAAAGAGTTAAAAACACAAGAATTCGAAATTTTTGCTTTCTTTTTTTGGTCTATAAACTATTTCGATGGCAACTTTAATTCTCTACAAAAAGTTTCCTGTGAAGTATATCGAAATTTTGCTTTGTTCGCTTGATATATTGAAAAAACAAATTACTTTTCAGTCAGGGCAGGCTTCGGGCATACAAAAAAGTATGTTTCTGAACTCTCATAAAAAGAATAGACACATTTTAAGGCAAATTTTGTATTCAAGAAAAAGTGAAGTGATTTTATGAAAGGGGAAGTGGCGAAGTGTTTTTGATAAAAAAGGAGCAAAACACTTCAATTGAAGTGTAAACGACAGCACTGTCACAGACCCCCTTAAGGAGCCCCTTTAAGAGTGGAAAAAATGGCGTAGAATGTTTGACAGAAAGTTTGGAGGAAAAATTAATGGGGGTCGGTGCCAATTTTTTCCCTCTCCCGGCAATGAGCAGTTTTTTTGATATTTTTATCAAAATTTTGTATGGGAGCTCCCTTAATTAGTGGAAAAAAGGGATAATATATTTGAGCAAATTATTGGAGAGGAAAATTTAATGAGGGACAGTGAAAATTTTTTCCCTCTCCCGGCAATGAGGAAATTTTTTTTTTTATATTTTGTATGGGGTGGAAAAAAAGGGGTAGTAGATTTGAGAAAAATATTGGAGAGGTAAAGTAAGTGGGGGTCGGTGAACATTTTCACCCTCTTCCGGCAACGAAGAATATTTTGGAGTACGTTCACGTTTTGAAATTTGTCAAATTTTTTTTGAAATTTTTTTAAAAAAATCGAAGAGTCTTTATTGATACAAATAGCACTTTATTTTTAAAAGTTAAAAATTTAATAAAAAAATTATGTAAATAATTTTTGTTTTTTTTATAAAAAAACAACAAAAAATAACAAAACTTTTTAAAAAAAATGTTCACGATTTGGTTGACAATTGACGGAGTAATGAGCATTTCAAAAAACTACTAAATGTTATTTTTACAGCTTTTTTAGTTTTTTTGAGAATTTATATCTCTAAAACGGCGCGATGAAAAATATTGAAAAAAAAAACCATAGGTGCTTATACCAACTAGTACTATAAGGAAATCGGAGATGCAAAAGCAAAATGCTATACGGAACAGTATGTAATGCCCCATATAAATGTTTCTTAAGTACTAATAAACAGGGTTGCTTACTTTCTAATTCATATTAGGAGGTGTTCATATGTGTACTTTTGATATGATTAAGGTCAAAACACACTTGTATTCAACAGAAAAATTCTCGGTAGTTAACACACTTCCATTAATTTATATAACCTTAGTGAAAGTCGTAATTTTAATGGTTGAACTCTGCAGTTCGATATATTCGGGCTTGAAAGTTTTACACAAAAAGACCCAAAATACGTCTCTGCTGGATATTGCAACCATTTATTCCTATTCAGATATGAGACATATATCAACATTAAAATGATGATCTAGAGGTCGCTAATTTCTTTTAAAGAAAAATTGAAGAAATTGTTTTTTCACAATGAAAATGTTTATACCCCTTTTTTCATCCCTAAGGATGGGAGAGGAGACTATCTCAAAAAATTTGTGTTCCCATATAAAATCTACTTCAAAACATCAAATTAATATGATAGCCCCTATAAATAGTAAAAATAAAGAATAAGAATGTTTCGGAAGGGAGAAATAATGGCTGTTAACAATAAATTTTTTAGTTCATTTTCACCCACTTTTTTTTAATATTTGACGCCGTGAGAAGCCGGTTGCTCATAAAAGCCCATTTAATGTTTTGTTTTTGGGAGCAAAATTTTAAATAAGCTAGGATCGCCAAATAATATTACAAAAGCGAAAGTTTTAAATAAACATTTATTTAACAAAGATTAACATGAACGCACGTTTTTCATTGCAAATGACCCCGCACACTTAAGAAACATAAATATCGATTGTCTGAAGAACGTCTGCAAAAAGAAATTTATGACAAAATCTTCAGAGATAAACTCTCATAAAAGTAAAAAACAACAAGTGGATAACGCGATCACATTTAATGTACGAAAGTCCGAACACAAAATATTGCACCCTCATACATAATAAAGAATATAAAATATGATCACACAAGATCAAATAAAAGTCAAAATAACAACAATAACAACAAAAACTTATAATTCAATTAAGGGTAAGTGGGCGTTACTATAACAATTGGTAGAACAAAAAGATCACTTAATAAATGACTAAAGAAATGGCTGGCACTGGCAAGTCAAATTCAAAACGAAAGTTCACACACCCCCATCATGTTGTAGTCGAATTAAGCAGACGAACAAACAACAAAAACAAAAAACAACTAGACTCCAAAAGGTCTACCCAACACTAGACGGATTGAACCACTTGACTACGACGAAAATTGCATGATCACTTGATTACTTAATATAAGCAAACAAATCGTCATCGTATTGCAATAATACTGTGTGAGAGTGAGCGAAAAACAAAAAAAAAAAAAAAAAATGAGAACGATAATACGCCAATATGCACCCACTTTCATTTTTGGCACGATACATTGATCCCAAAACAAAACCACATGTTGGATCGCATGTGGCACACGCCACTACCACCTACTTCCCTATACAACGGCGACGCGTCATAGTAGGTGATCATCGTCGCCGTAGTGAATACAACCAGTGCTCCTAAAGCGAAGCGTTTAACATTTTAACGCCCAAATTGTGACCAAGTGCCCTACTAGTATTTTATGTCTAGAGAAGGCGTTCTATTACGTAGCACATACTAACTGATCTCTCCTCCACAATTTCTGTAGATGATCAACAAACAAAGATAATACAGACCAGACCAGAGACTGAAAGATAAAGTTTAGTAGTGGATGCGTTCGACAATACTTGGTTGCGCGTACGTTGACCACAATTTGCGGGGGTTGGTTTTCAGTGTTTGTTGTCACTTGCGTGTAAACTATGCTATTTGTAGCTTCTTCCTTAATATGTGATCTTGATTATTAGATGATCTTGCACATATTAGCCACCCACCTTTATTGTGTATGGTAAGCGATTTTGTTGATGTTCTTCCAAAATGAAGGTCAAGTTCGATGGCACACGTTCGGCGTTGACCACAATGTCTGCTTTTGTATGACTGATCTACCCCACACAAAAATGATCATCATGTGGCTTGTAATCATCTCAACCGTGGGTGCATCAAGTACGGAAGCTTCTTTGAACTGTTGGTGACTTTGTGTATCAGGTGACATGGCAGCCAGCCGCCGCAGTTGGATTCTTGTGAGCGAGTTATTACATTTTGGAATTTGTTTTGCGCCTGGGCGTTAAGATCTCTCTCTCTCTCTCTCTCTTTGTGTGGAAAATGCGTTTAATTTATATAGACGCCCTCGGATTGATCGCGTGTCATTCGCGTTACCTTGAATGGTTTGTTTTGAGCGCTTATTTGTTTTTTTTTTTGGTGTAAATTAAAATGATTCTAAAACGTTGGCGTTTTATATTCTGCAGTTCGTTGTACATTCTTTGTCTTTATCGCATTTGAACATATTTTTCTGCAACTTTTTTTTTATTTCTTTTCTTTGAGTTATTTGAGAATGTTTTGAAAAAAAAAAAAAAATTGCATAGGCGATTTTTAGGCGCCTTTGCAATTGGTAAAACGCGTGACATTTGGTATCTCTTTTTGCGCTTTGTTAGCATATTTTCTTCTTGACTGCCGCCGTCAATGAGTGGTCGTCGTTGGTCGTGTGCCGTGTTCAGTTGTAGTCATCTTAGCAGACAGGTTTGCCCGAGATTTATGGAAGATTTATTGAGTGTTTTTTCCGATTGAAGTGTTTTTGTATTTTAAAATTTTTTTTTGTTTTTTCGTTTTTATTTTAATTGCGCTACATGCATTTAATTAAGATAAAAATTTATTTACAGAAATACTGAACTCTTTACGATAAGGTCTGCCATCCAATCGCACAAATTGTTTATTCATTTTAAGAAGCCTAATAGAGGAATGAGAGTGTCCTCCAAGATTGATAAATACTGATTCAAAGCCAAAAGGAAAAACCAACAAAAATATAAGTTTATGAAAAGTTTGGGACTTTTCGAAAAATTAATATTTTAAGAAAAATGAATTCAACTAGGGAAAAGAACTTTACAAAAACTTTTTTTCAATTTTAATTAATTTAAAACAGTTGGTCTGAGTAGTTTCTGGAGTAGAAAATTTAACATATGACGCTTTCCAGCTCAAGATTTTCGTAATTTGCAGTTGTGTTCTCAGATTTTTATAAAAACTTACAGAGCTGTTCTAAGCGCCAAGTATGGAAACCTCTCATTATTAGTTCTGCGGAAATGTGGTTTTTTTTTGCAAGTTATGAGCATGGAACTTCGTAGTGTAAAGTAGTGTTTTTGCGAAAAATCGTTGCAGTTTTTTTGCTAAGTTCCGCCATTTGGTCAAAAACTAATTTTTTTAATTATTGTTTTTGGATTCTTGTAGCATTTTAAATGTTATTTTGATTTGCATTTTTAAATTTGGAAAATTTTGAAAGTTTACAAAATGGCGGCCATTTTTTGAAAAATCTGCTCAAAATATGTTTGTAATTTTTTTTTACAGAAATGTGGATGAAAAACAAATGTTTCGTAGAAGACTTGTTTTGGGCTTAATGGTTGTGAGAGCAACGGGAACTTTTTTTCTAAAAAGTCAAGTGCTAATTTGTTAACTTAATTTGTGCTTTCCAGCTCACTACCCACTAGGTGGCAAAAAAAAAATTTCAAAGTAGAAGAATATACATAATTTCCATTGCTTAGAAAATACAAGGTAGAAAAAAAAAACAATATTTCATATATAAATTATAAGAATCTTGATGAAATGACGGCCATATTTTAAAAAATCTTAAAAATTAATTTTCCCAAAAAACTATTTTTCCTTTTTCCTGATATCTTTTTCACGGAAATCTTTTGAAAGGTGGATGAAAACCATTAGTAAGCAACCTAACTTTTCGACATACGATCAGATCGGTCCACCTTGGGTCGGTTTGAATCGAAATGCCAAGAGTATCTGAAACCATAATATCCACGCTAGCCATACTAAGGAGAGGACGGGGGACAATCAACTTGTCTGTGAGACAAACAAAAAAAAAAAAAAGAATTGGGTCTTTCTGGCGTTCGATTAAATCCGATTATCGCAACTCCAATTGGCGACTGTATTGAGTTCATTTGAGAGAGTGTCATTTATATACCGCCTTTTTCTTCAAATTTCCACAGAGCTTGGATGCTTTTGTTGCAATTTGAATCATATATGCTGCTATCATTTAGAAAGTAGTGGATTTTATTAATGGTCGACGATAAAAGATCATCGATAAAAACAAGAAAAAGTTATGAGGATAGGACGTAAGCCTGGGCAACTCCAGCGTTTGATGTTAAACAGTCTACGGCAATTTGTATAGCGTTAGCGATGGAATCACTGAAGGCCTATGCAATTAGTTTTGTAAACAGGGCGCTATGCCAAACTCGATCAAAAGCTTTAAATTGGTTCCACCTCTTAGTGACAAACCCCTTTAAAAGAGCTATTCTGGCAACAGCGTTAGAGATGTCAAACAGCTCACCACTTTCTTAACCCAGATAGACCTGAATTTGTTTTTTTTTGAAAATTTACTAACTTTTTTTTGTATTTTTCGTGTATTAGAGGTTGTTTGACAATGAATATGGTGATTTTAAAATTTTGTTGGATTCGGCGACGTCACAAATGGACGCGAAGAAGGACGTCAGTGCAATATGAAAGTAAAATTTTTATCATTTTTGATCATAATTCTCTCATCAGTATCAGCATCTGTAAGTTAGTTTCCCATTTTGACGAGTCTATAAGAATAACAAAATCAAAACCTTTAGTATAGTTGACTCCTGAACACTGAAAATGAAAGTTCAGCTTCAAGGTTTTCGGTATTAACCATCAGAATGTCGGTTTTTTGTTGGGTTTACAGCAGAAAAACTACTTCCTCCTATTTCTTCTTCTGTATTCTGAAGCGAACAATTTTTACCATAGCCTTATCAGTTTGAAGAGTCTTTATCCGTTAAGAAACAAGCACCTTGGTATGATTTCATCCTGAATATGAAAATAATCCACCAGCTTAAATTTGTTCCCATACCTGATCGGCTTTCTTCTTGTGAACTGATTGGTTCCATGACTTTCGAATGATGGGACCATATTCTCAACGACTGAATATTCCTAAAAGAGCAGGGTA
The DNA here is from genome assembly GCA_951812925.1 of Calliopum simillimum. Lineage (NCBI taxonomy): Eukaryota > Metazoa > Arthropoda > Insecta > Diptera > Lauxaniidae > Calliopum > Calliopum simillimum. The sequence continues at coordinate 41,323,840 of OX638368.1, forward strand.
AAAGCATGACATCTCTCGTTCAGGAAGGGATTAACCTCGGCAAAATGGTTATCGGCATCATTTAGTAGTAATAAAGCCAAATTGTCCTTTTTATACCCCATGGCATCATCTTCTCCCTCCAAAACATCCGAAATTCTTTCCAATGGAAGCGGTTTTCTGAGTAAGAAAAATTAAATTTTATAACTCGGATTGCACTGATGTCCTTCTAAAAGGATTGTTGAAATAACGGACGTTGCTGTTTACAAAAGTGGCAATATTTCATCTTATTCTTAGTAACCTTTCAAGATTATTGAAATTCATCATCATTGTAGAAAATGCTTAAAAGATTGCATAAATGTCGAGCCAGTGTTGAAGCACACTTTCTCAACACATGAGCTGATGAGCAATCCGGCCACGGCACAGGGTTTGCAAGGACGCTCTTCATTACTCTAGCTCGGAAGTAGATCCTTGGCCGAGGACTTTAACACGATGTTGAATGATTGCTAACAGGTAGTGTAGCATTCTCTTAATGAGACCAGATACAAAGCTGTCCTTCGAGTAATGACGTGTGGCGAATGTTAACTTGTGGAGATTATTCTATAAGAATTTCTTAACTGCCATTTAACGTGTTATTTCGTAAACCATGCTAAATTCTTTCCTTTGTTTGCCCATTAAAAAGTTATAATTTATATCTAAGGCTTTATTTCGCACATATTTTATATGCAAACATTTTCAATATTTAAGAGTTTGATAAAAGTCAAGCGATTGCGAATGAGATTAAATCAAAAGTCATTTCGCAACGCCCCTAAAAACTTTACAGTCATTTCATTGGTTTATACATCTACCAAGGTAATGCATTTGAATTTTATAAAAAATTTAAAATAAATAATAAAAAAAAAAAAAAAAAGCCAATCAAAAGTTTCAAAAAGTGCTGCCACATTTAAAAATGTAAATTGATTCTTGTTGTCTATGTCTGTATATATTCGTACCAGCTAAACAACAACAAAAATGCAAAAAGTTAAAGAAAACAAAAAAACAGAGTCAACATTTCAAAACTACCTAGACAGCAAAAGTTAAAAGTAAAAATTAAAAGTAAATGAATAAAGCAACTAAAAGACGACGCCTCTGTTACTTTGCCTTCTTAACAAGTAAAGTGCCCAGCCTGCTGGCTTGCCAGTTATTATGGTTGCCACACTTTTGCTAGAGCTGTTCGTTGGCAATTGGATTACAGAGCAGCAACAGCGTCATAAAATCACAAAAAATGTCAAGTAAAAAGTGTATCAATGCCTACCAGAAATCAGACATGCCAGCCGAGAGACAGACGGACAGACTTTTAATAAAAAAAAATAAACAACACCAAGGAAAAAGTTTTTATTTTAAAAAAACATGGCAGTCGACAAATTTACGACATAATAATTTACATTTATCTTCGTTGACTGTTGCAAAAAAAAAAAAAAAAAAAAAAATAAAAAAAATCAAGTAAAAAACGCTGAAGAAAAAAATCACAAACAAATCAAAGCAAAAATGTCAAAAATCCCATGAAAAAAATAAATCGCCAATATAAAACAAGTCGTCGCAAAATCATGAAAAACAGAACTAAAAGAATTAAAATGATTATTAATAAAAAGCCAACAACGCCATGTTGTTTTAATAAGATTCACTTGATATGGTTGATGGCAGCATGGCAGCATTGAGGCGCGTAGCTTCTGCACAGTGCCGCCAACTTTAAAAAAAGTGAAAAATTGCATTGAAGCAGCAACACACAAAGTCGGTACATTTTAAGCGACAACAAAATTAAAAGTTGATGCTGCAAGAAATATTTTTCTTTTTTTTATTACTCGTATCATTTTCATAACGCTTTTTGATTAATTTTATTTTCAGTCAGAGTTTCTGGTATTTTGACGCCTCTTTCAATTGACAGATTGTGCAAACTTGTTTACATGCTACCTATGCTGTTGACCAGATGTAATTATAGTCAGTAGCTATCGAAAGCGGTATTCTAGGTAGTCGATGAATTTTTTATGTAAGGTGGCCCTTGTCACTTTTTTATTACTTCCACAATAATACGAAGGATATTTATACGATCAGTACATGCACTGTAAGGGCGAAAACATACCAGCGTCAGGCTCATGCTCACCAAGGGACTTTTAAGGGTTTGAACCCTATCAAGAGGATAGGTTAGGTTAGATTAGGCTAGGGTTACTACCACAAACTCTCTTTTGTTAGGAGAATAGTATTGTTCTGGCTTCATGAATATCAAGAGGATTCTTAGCATAAAAAATTCTTCATTCATAATAATCTAAAAAAAAAAAAAAGTATAAAACTTAAGTTCTAAGTTCTTAACCCATCTTTGCCCGCACCAAGAATTCGTGAACGGATTTCGATGACACTTAATACAATGCCTTGAAATAGAATAATTAAGATATATTTACAGTTTCATCAAAATGGTGTTCGTGGTTTTCGAGTTATGAAATGGTAATTTCACTTACCAGTGGGCTCATATGTATAGAAATTTCGTGTAACTGATAAATTTAAAACTTATTATATTTTTATTGAAAATGTGGACATTTGTTTACAATAACATGGCATAAACATGGAAACTAAACACAAAAAGAGTATTCTGCACAGGGGCGTACATATAGGGTGGTTTCACAGGGGTCCTCCCCCCGAAATTTGTAATAATCTTGCAAAAAGACGTATAAGTAACGTTCCTCATATGTGCACAAGAATAAAAAAGCTTGTTGACACAATCTGAATAAAAATAATGTGGTGGCTGTATTTATTCTCCTGAAAATCCTAGGAGGAGCATAGGACCGATTCTTATATTTCTTTATCCAGCTACCTTTTCCAAGTGGTTCTCGGACTACCAAAATTTTGACGAACAATATTGGTTCCAGTTATAGGAAAATCATTCTTAACTATGCATGTTTCCTGCACCTACAAATCCGATGTGCATGCTGCCGGGGCAGTTGGATCAACCACATTCTGGTTGGTACTACTTGGAGAGGTAGTTTCCATCGTTTTTTGATCCATGCTTCATTCGTATAATTTTCTCAGCAATGCCCCACGCAGTTAGCGCTGCAGATAATAGTGCCATAATTCACTATGACAAAAATCACATCCGATTTCCAGCTTCGGATAGAGAGGTTTTTTATTAACTACATAGACTATGTTGATCAGTCGATTGTGTATGTTAATTTCTATAACCTTTCCTTCTTTACGACCAAATTTTTTTGGATTACCAAATGGGTCAACTACACCACTTCTAATGAGTACTGTTACATCATTTTTCCAGCGTAAGATCATTTTTTTGCAACTTTTTCGGCAAGTAAGCACTAAAATTGTTATTGCTGCGAATGGTACGAAAAACATACGAAGCTTACAAATGTATCGGTGTCTTTCCATCTAGTAAGGATAGCGAATTTTGACCTAGTGGAGACAGAATATGAAGCCACTTACCACTTACAAAACATACGAAATGACAAAAATACCGACCTACTGGTGCATAAAATTAATTTAAGTTTGAAAATATGTACAAAACCAAAAATGGGTTAAGTTCTAGCGGTTGATAAGTTCGTGGTCTGACACAAAGATGTCACCATAGATACAAAATAAATATTTTTCGGTAGTACCATATAACCAACTCAACTGTACCACATTGGCCGATTTTTAGAAATTATAAAAATAAAATGGGAAACTTTGTGAATTTACACAGTTTAACACTTATTTCGTAATATTTAGTACTTACTTTAACTGAATATAAATAAAACTTCCACAGAAAACATAATTTTTTACGAAAAAATGCGAAAAAAGTCGATCACACGCGATTATATGTTTCGCTCAACTGACAGCGGAAAAATTATATTTGATGCATGACAGCAACACATCCCTGGTTTTTCATGTTTTCAGACTGGATAAAACGTATGACGTCCGTAAGTTCTTATCCGAATCGGAGATATGCGACTATACTACATTACAAAACTATACCACAATCACACCACTACCCCTAAAATCTAATTTTCGAAAGGTAGCTGTGAAAATTGTATGATTAAATCAGGTTTGTTTTAAAAGTTATAATGGCTTCAGTTGTGTCACTTTTGCTATTTTCGAAACAATGAAAAAAAAAAAGAATTTTGAGTGTTTATAAAACATTCCTTTTTGATGGGAAAAAACACCGTTGAATCAAAAATTTGGCTTGATAAGTGTGGTCCAGACTATGCACTAGGAAAATCAATCATTATTGAGTGACTGTCATGCAAAATTTAAATGCGGTCATACAAACACTAATAATGCCACCAATAATGTTCCGAAAAACATTTAAAGAAGTTCATAAAATAGCTTTAGAAGAACTTAAAGTAAAATTGTGTGATCTAGCTGGCACCTCAAAGATATTAGAAGATGATATGCTTACAGTTTTGAATGAAAATTTGAGCATGCAGAAGTTACCTTGAAGGTGGCTACCACGTTTCCTTTTTTTCCCAGACAATGAACCGTATCACAAGTTCAGAAAAACGATGATTAAAATGAATGGATTTGTCTTCCAGTGACCTTTTTACCTGTTCGCAGACCTACAAAAATAATCACTTTAAAGACATTTGGTTCAAATGAGGAGGAGGTGATCGGCAAAACAACGCCTTTTTCGACGCCAAATATAAATCGTTCTACAAGAAAGGTATTGATATATGAGAGAATCACTGAAATGATTGTATCACTCTTGAATGAATTAATAATATTGGTTTTGACCAAAAAAATTGTTTTTTTTTTTTTTTTTTTCATTACTTAGAACATGATCTTTTCAGCTGATGTGTTACAATACATATAGGCTAGATGATCTGGATCTTTGAAGTGTTTAACCATATTGCAAACATGATGGTGGTTCTCTAATGGTTTGGGGCTCTTTTTCTGCAGCTGGGCTTTGAATACTCCATTTTGTTGATAGTAGTAAGATAACGATTTCAAACATATTTTTTATAATAACAGATCATGGATTCAATATAACTGTCTCAATGTATTCGTAACACTGGGGCAGGGTTCAGATATAAATGCTATAGAAATCTTGTGGAATTATCTGGACGCAAATGTTCGCCAGCACAGTATTTCTTTAAAAATTGAACTAGAAAGGGTATTCATGGAAGAATGGGAATGGGAAAATTGATCAGAGCTATTGCGAAAAACTAATCCAAAGCATGCCAAAAAGACTAAACATGATAATTAAAAACAAAATAATGCACACTTAATACTGAAGTCATGTAAAAATTATCATTTTGTTAAAGTGTACGAGTTTGGCTTTGGTACTGAATATGCTTGATTTCAGTAAATTTCTATATATTTTCAAAAATAACGGAATATTTCAAGTTTGGTTTTTTGTTAAAATTGAAGAATTGAATATGCTATTTGAAATGTACATCAAGTTTCTTAAATTATTTTTGTATATGTACTTTAGTTTGGGGCATTGAAAAATAGTTTCTTTGGTGTACGAGTTTAGCTTTGACGTGCTGTAAGTTGTGATGAGCAAACCAAGACCAAGACCATAGCGATCTTGATCTTGGTCTTCTTCTTGTTGATCTTGAAAAAATTTCCAAATATTGTTGAGTATTCAAAATTTCCAAACATTATTTTTACAAAGCAGTTGGCTTTTAAGATGCCAAATTTCGAATTGAGATATGATTTTATGCTTGAAAGAGGCGTGGCACAGCCAGTGCCGGATTAAGGCAAATGGGGGCCCTAGGCCATTCAAATTTTAAGGCCCTCTTTTTTTAATAATTGTAAAATTAATATTTATTTATGCATTAAGAGAATTTAAACAGCTTATTCATATCATTTAAAGGTTGTAAGCACAATAAAACAATTAACAGTGTGGTAATTTATAAAATAATCTTTGGACATCTCTTTTAAATATTGGGTCTATAACTTAATTCGACTATCATTTAATTCGGTCTATGCAAAATGCTCTCACCGGGATATACTTCACTTCAGAACAGGGTATCAGAAATTGGCTTAATTCATTTTTGGCCTCAAAACCGGAGCAGTTTTTTTGGCGAGGAATCCATATGTTACCAGAAAGATGGGAAAAAACGATGGACAATCCTTTGAATAATACTATTGTACATTAGGGGTGTTTTAGTGCACGAATTTTCGATTTTGATACTTGACACCCCTCAATTTTGTGAGGTTGGAAAAAAAAATTAGTTTGCAAAAAAATTTTGGGGGTGGGGTGAGGGTAAGGGTTGGCGCATCGAGGTCAAAGATGAGAGAAAAGGAGAAACAATATTCTTACAGTCCTACAAGAGGGGCCACCTCTAGAGGGTTCAAATGTATTGCCGACCCACATTATTTTTTCTCCCCCAACATTTTTACCAAACATACCTACCTCTTACATCTAACCCCTAAGGGTGCTTCCATACAAAATTGACATTTTTAGGAATTCGACCCCCACCACTCCCAGGGTGCCCCTAGAAGGGTCAGATGTATGACCGGCCCCTAATATTTTTTCCTCCTCAACATTTCTTCGCCCCATACTTACCCTCTATCTCTAGCTCTTAAGGGGGCCCCCATACAAAATTGACGTCATAGACATAAAAAATATGGAAAGGAAATCGTCAAATAGGCCCATAATTGCCCAGGAGTCTCTCCTAGAAGAGTCAAATATATGACCGACTCCCATTATCCCCCCTTCAAAGTTTCACAGCTTACCTACCCCCTATTTCAAATCCTTAAGGGGGCTCCCATACAAAGTTACGGTTTTTTTTTTTAAAAACTGCTCCCACTGCCCTAACTGGACCATGGGTACCCCTAGAAGGGTCAAATGTATGACCGACCCCCATTATTTCTAGGAAAATTTATAAAAAAAAAAATTGTATGGCAGCCCCTTTCAGGGTTGAAAATAGGGGGCAAGTATGCGGGAAAAAAATATAGGTCGAAAAAAAATATAAAAACGGTAACTTTGTATGGGAGCCCCCTTAAGGATTAGAAATAGGGAGTAGGTATGCTGAGAAAAAACTTTGCAGGTTAGCTAATGGGGGTCGGTCATATATTTGACTCCTCTAGGAGTGACTTCTGGGCAGTTATGGGCCTATTTGACGATTTTCTTTCCATATTTTTCATGTCTATGACATCTATTTTGTATGGGAGTCCCCTAAACAGTCAGACATACAGGGTAAGTATGTTAGGAAAAAATGCTGGGAAGGAAAAAATATAAGGGACCAGTCATACATTTGGCCCTTTTAGGGGCACCCACGGAGTGGTGGGGGTCGATTTCCTAAAAATGTCAATTTTGTATGGGAGCCCCCTTAGGGGTTAGAGATAGGGGGTAAGTATGCTGGGTAAAAATGTTGGAGGGGGAAAAATAATGTGGGTCGGTCATACATTCGACCCCTCTAGAGAGGACTCCTTAACATTTGTATTGCTGTATGTAAACTTTTTCTCTTTTTCTCTCACCTTTGACCTCGATGCGCTAACCTTTACCCTCACCCCACCCCCAAAATTTTTTTTCCAAATTAATTTTTTTTTCCAACCTCTCAAAATTGAGGGGTGTCAAATATCAAAATGTTGTTACTAAGGATCTCCATACATTCTTAAAACACCTCTATTGTACATGTTTTTCTTAAGTAAACGTTCAAATTTTGATAAAAAAAAACCGCACGAATTAAGTTATAGACCCAATATTAAAACAACGTTCAACTTTAAAAAACTTTTCTCCTTCATTTCAGATCACTAAAATCAATTTGACGAAAGACATCCGATTCAATGGTTATCAGACTTAGCATGTTCAATCGTTCTTAACCCATAACACTTCTTTGCTCGTTTTGTATGCGTTTCAACTTTGAAAAGTGCGTTGAAGCCTTTTTCGTTGCTTTCGTCGAGCATTAACAATCCTAGTTTTGTCATTGATTTCTTGTTGTCATTGCGTCCCTCGAATTTTCAAAGCATGCTTAAACTTACATTTGCCAAATTTTGTGAGCTAGCTCTTTTAATCAGCCTATTAAATATGTTAGCTCTCAGATTTTCATGGGGGCCCATGCTCGTTGGGGGCCCTAGGCCAAGGGTGTCAGCGTAGAACAAAAGTGAGCCAATTTTGGCTCGATACCAACAACATCAATATTTCCGTACAACATTCACAGAAATAATTTTTGTTGTTTTTTTTTTTTCACGCTCGTCAAAATTTCGCGTTTTTGTTGCTTTTTTGCGTACACACAAAATCGAACTCGAACCAACATAAAACAACAACAACGACTTCGTCGCATCAAAATCAAAAACAACAAACAATATGGGTATTAATAGGTTGATGCGCAGTTGCGAAAATGCAAGTCTTTTACGCACTAACGCCTGAACGTTCAATGTGAATATTTCCATCTTGAGAAATTGCAGAAGTAGTGCGAAATTTTCGGCAATGTGTTTGATGTTTTACAAATGCCAAACTTTCGCAAACCGCAACTCTGCAACGACGCAAGAGCATTACGCATCAACGCGTGAATACTCCTACTTTTTGTGTGTGTCCCAGTCCTTAGAAATTTTGAAAATTGTTGAAATATTATTGTTGTTGTAAACGAGGCATGAAAAAACAACAAAAAAATTGTTTTTGTGATTGTTTAATTCGAATTTGAAGTTGTTGTAGCGAAGCGAAAATTTTGCGCTGACTGCGCTGCATGCGCTTGGCTCAGTGATTTGAAAACGCTGACACCCTTGCCCTAGGCCATGGCCTAGCCTGGACTTGCAAAATTACCAAGACCATGAATCAAGACCAAGACAAATTTTGCTCATCACTATAAATAAGTAAACAATTATCAAGAATCAGACACATCTGAATTTTTATTTTTTAAATTGATATTCATGAAAGTATTGTTTCTGTTTAGAATTTCATTAACAATAAGCCATTCTTTTGTCGAATCGCCTGCGTTTTCAATTATTAGTTGTTTCCACAAAGTCGAATTTCTTTTTTCAGTTCCAGACATATTTTTTCAAATTGTTTTTTAAGTCTACTATTATAAGGATGTCTTTTGAGACGGACACAAAGTTGTTTTTTCTTTTTAATTTTTCTTAAAAGTGGAAAAGTCATCCATTGCTTAAGAGACTTACTGAAGGATCTACTACAATTAGATACTCGTAGTGTAATTGCAACTTGTTAAGAAACAAATCAAAAGCGGTTAAAGGGTCATGTGTAAAATAAACATCATCCTACATTTCAAAATTTAAGATATTTCTTCAGAGAGTCAAAGTCAAATATTCATTCAAGATTGTTGGAAAACTTTTCTAAATATTGTTCCACTTTGGACAGGGGAATAAAGCAGCAGATGATAGTTGGCCAACAGTTCTCATTATATTTGAGTGAATTAATTAAAAATTTGAAACTTCCCTATAACTATAGATTAAAATCATTAACACATTTTTCTCTTCTTTCATTTCAGGTAAGGAACTCATTATATACGAGTAGGTACTTAATAAAAAAAACCTTAATTTTCAACAAACACAACCCAAGGATTCATACACAGAAGACAAAACTTTACCTCTAACCCTGAACTTGTTAAGGAAATAAACTTCAACCTCGAAAAGTTCTAGTGCATATACCAACAGAAAGAAGAAGAGAGCACAATTCAACGAAAAAGTAAAAGTGACTTCATAGAAAGAAAGCAACATAAAGAGAGAGCGCAAAACTGCGCGAAAAATCGATTGAGCTCTACAGCGCCAGTCTACTATTATCTGTTTATCGTATATTCGCCGCTTTGAAAAAAATACGAAAACCGGGTAATGCCGGGAGTATCGGGAACATTTCATCCTCAAGTTGCTTGCGTAAATTTCATTCATGAAAATTGTGTATTGCGTGCGCTTTTATGAATGAAAATGAAATGGAAATTTCAAAGCGTGACGTCGTATTATACCAAGATGATGGTGGTGATGGCAGCCTTGGTAAACATAGCACAACACACTGCTCCCCTCAATGTATTATATCGACCCAGTATAAAGGACATGGAAAATACTGAAACCAACAGGTGGATATTTAATAACAGTGGAGTTTTTCAAACGAGGTAGGCTGGGTGTTTTTTCCATCTCCTTGTCGTACGTAAATGTCTGTTCATGCGTGACTGAACCACACCACTATATGGGTGTCTATGATATTTATTTTCCTGCAGCTTATTTTTGCTGGAAAATATTTTGCTTTTGATGACGTCGTTCAAGGTTTGATGTTCGATTGTTAATGTTAAGGTGAAACACGGCTGGAATACATTTTATTGTCGCTATTTTTATGATTTTTTATTTTTACATGAGGGGATTCCGCTTATGTTCTGGGGCAATCTATTGCTATGATAATATCTAACAATTGTTATCATACAAATTGTGCGTACGTCATTCATTTTTGTGATTCCACATAAATCATTGGAGTCAAAGAGAAATTGGTAAATTAAGAAATGGGTGTTTGTATAGCAATTGTTTGTTTTTTTTTTTTTGGGTAACATTAGAATTATTTTTAGCGCTATTTATTCATTTTGAATTCAAGCAGATTCTAAATAAGGACATAGCCAATTATGAGAAACAATGTCCCGTTTTTTGTGCTCCAAAAATAGTGCTAAAAATTAAAAATTATTTTAATGATACCTTATGATATATAGAGGATTGATTGTTATTTGCTGTTTTAGCACATAGAAGTAGACTTGGCAACTATGGTACTGGTTGAGACTAGTCAACATGATTTTTGTTATTTTTTTATAAACCGTTTTAAGAGATATAAAACTACAAAAATTATATCAATTTTATTATTGAAATGCTTATAGCTCCGCCAATGAAATTTTTCTTTTTATAAAAAATATCAAAAAATTTTTAAAATTATATGTACCTATCCGTAGAACCAACTATAAAATTTTTCAGTTTCGAAAATAAACATTTATTTTAACAATGATTATACTCCCTATCTTTTTAAAAATTTATTAGAAAAACCCTAACATATTTGAAAATTTTTGAGTCAAATTTGAAAATCAACAAGCGAAGGATCTATTATTTAAAAAACTTTAAATTAACAAATCCTTGTTGCCGGAAGGGAAAAAAATGTTCACCAACCGTCCTCCCTAACACTTTTCTCGAGCGTACTACCCCCATACAAAATTTAGATAAAAAATTCCTAGTCGCCAGGATAGGGACGAAATGTTCACCAACCACCATTATTTTAACCAACGCAACATTACTCCCGTATATACTATAGTTATTTTTCCACTCCTTAATTAAAGAGCTTCCATGCACGAATTGAGAGGGGTTTTCAAAAACAACCTGGTCGATAAATCGATCAAGAGATTTGAGAACGGCCTCTGGATTGCAAGCTGACTTAGAATGATAATATTGCTGATAAGCTGGGTTGGCATGTGAAAAACTCAATTACATTATCTACATTTCTTTTACTTTAATTACATTTTGTAAATTACTGGAAAAATCTTGAGTTTTCTGCATGAATTTTGTAGAAAATTTAGAATACTAAATAAAAATGCAAATTAAATTGGATTTAAGATGAATAATTCAGAAAAATTAAATTTTAGAATTCTAATGAATGATAATGATAAAAGTGTATGTAGTAAATTATGAAGATTATTTTCTTGTTGAAGATTTGTTTTCAGTGCTAATTTTTGAAACCCCAATCATCGATATTGTAAGGTATTTCATCTGTCTATAGTGATTTGAAATAATTGTTGACGAGTATCTGTGATCTCTCGACCGAAAGCCTGTTTCCGATCCCCGATGGGAGAATTCCTAAAGTATACAGTGAAACTTCCTTTGTTTACCGTAAATGATGAGTTCAGCTACTTCGAACTGTTCAAAAAAGTAGTTCAACACTTCTGCTTCATGTTTTCCACGATAAGCTGGATGGAAATAATTTGCCTCATAGTTGCAATTTTGAAGAAATTGTTTTTCTTGGATTTTCTCATTTGTGCAAGCAACAAATAAACCTAACCATTTTTCGGCGGTAACAGCAGATGAAATATCGCTTCTTTGACAGTTGTTTATTAGTTCGGCTACCGGATTTGGCATTCCAAGGAAATTTTTTACTGATTCCGGAAAGTTTACATTGAATAGAAGTTAAGATTTCTTCGCTTTTGGTTTTATAGGCTCTAAAGCAGAGGTGTGCACCTGGAGCAAAAATTTTTTCATCTTGCTCCCATATAAACTTGATTTTGAAGCCTTACGTCATAAACGTAAAGCTTGAGTTTTTGATTTTTTCAAATGTTAAGTTTTTCTAAATACAAGCCAACAACAACAAAAAGTACAAATATCCTGTCGTATATAACATGCTACTTGTTCGCAAGTGTCAGTCCAATTCTAGTTTTGAAGCAAACCAAAAAATGAATATCAGGAAACAACAACAATAAAATTTGCAACGACAGTTGCATACGCTACTTTTCTACGAACTTCAAAAAATAAAATTCAATGCGAGCGACCGCAACAACAATTTCATGCAGCTTGAAGTCAAGTGAGTTAAAGCCTTTTTCGTTGCGATCGTAGAGCAACGGGAATTATTATTTTATCATTGATTTGTTGTTGTCATTGCATCCCTCGAATTTGAAATTTTGATGTTTTCATTTTTTTCGAAGAATGCTTGGGGACTTACATTTTGCAAATTTCGTGAGCTAGCTCTTTTAATCAGCCGATTAAATATTTTAGCTCCCTTACGTTACCTGTGTGCACACTGGGGCTCTAAAGTTTTGTAAATATGCCAACGCAGTGATATGAATCAACAAACAAAGTGCGTTCTCTTCTCGGTGAAGGAGAGTGTGTAGATCTGGATGGGGTCTTGCTCCAAAATCAGTGCACTGGATTTATGCGATAATGCTTAGAACCCTTGTAACCTACGTTTCGCAAGTCTGGTGGCCAAAATTCAGCAATTGAACTTCTTTTGGACTTACTGTCACTAAATTTATGCATAATGAAAACAGTGGTATTATCGGCACTACAAAAGAAAACCAACAGAATTTGGCATTCGTTGGATGCTTGAAACACATCACTGAAAATGGTTGCTCACGGCTAGGTGGAACAGATTTTAATTTTAAGGTATAAGGGCCTGTGCCAATCGAAAACATTTCACTCACCTATACAAATTCTGACGTCCCAAATACAATTTTTGAAATATATGAGGTGAATTTGTTGCGTCAAAATTTGTACTAGCCCAAGGGGCTACTGAAAATTCTGACAATCGAAATGAAAAATAAATTTAAAAAAAAATTTAAAAATGTCAGTGGTCACGATTACAGAATAGTTTTTTTTTAATCATATTTTTGTCTTAGAAAAATTATATCAGATTTTCATCCAAATCGATTATGCATGGATATGACTGATGTAATAAGAGATATTAATAAAAGTCGTGCGAATGTATTTTTTGAAATATAAATTTATGAATTATGATTTTTTATAAATTGTCTCCGTTTTTAACAGCCAAGTTGCATAGAAAAATTACGCCTTTTAGAGTAAACGGAGGCTTAATATTTTGAGGATCATCCAAAAATATGTGAAGTGGTCAGACAAAATCATACTATTTTCAAAACAGGGCAAAATATAGATTTAACCCAGAAAGCCCTGACGTCCTTCTAAAAGGTTTCGGGACTTTGATCGGTATTTTGATGTTTTATTCTTATTAAAGCTTGTCGGTCGACTCAAATTTGATTTTAAACTGCTGTTTACATCATAACAGAAGAGAAATGGAGGTTGTTTTATTCAGTTGTCATTTAACAATTGAGCAGTGTGGCTTATGCGTTAAGCCAAAATTTCATGATTTGGGTTATATGCGTAATAGTCTGTTGCCGCTGAAGATGTATTCAGTGGTTTGCGGCTCTTTTCAATTTAATTGACGTTTAATGAGGATTACAGCCAAATAACTTCATAAATTTTCGGTAGAAACAGGTTATTACACTGACCTTCGTCGAGACCTAGTAGTGGGAACATTAGATTAAAAATTTTGCAACGAAGCGAACTCGTAAATCAGATCGTACCACTAAAACGTAGGAAACCAATAATTGTTTTAGTAGTTCAAGGAAAGAAAAACCTTAAAGTTTATGTTTAGAACAGCAAACGAAGTGCTTGTTAGTTTATTACTAGTTATATTACAAAATAAATAAAAAAACCTGACTCGTGTTCAAAAAGTATGAACACAAAACTGATATGTAACATTTTCAAAAGATTGTGCCTTCTAAAAACAACCAATAGAAATAAAAACAACAATTTTTAAAAAGATTAAGAGCCAATATTCAAGATGAAAACTATATCACATGAACTCGTTTTTCTTTTATCACTAAATTTTCCCGATTTATAAAATTAATTTTTGCACATTTAAGAAAAAAATAGCAAAGAAAAAAAAATTACAAATTCGATTTGTTGAAATGTCAAAAATTGAATCTGTCTAAAATTATATTTCATTTGGCACAGCAAAAACAGAAATTTTAGTCACCAGAGTGAAATTTTTTTTCACCCCTATTTGCTTAAGGTAAAAGTTTCGATTTGGCACACGCCCTAAGAATTACCCGAGCGTTTTCTTCTGAATTGGTTGGTATCTGTGGACCTTCAGGTACAATACCACATTTTGCATTAAATTGTACGTGTGGCCTCTTTTGAGAAATCCCAACTTAAATCAAATTTTATATATTAAATGAAAAAAACAACAAAAAAACTAAAACCCAAAAACAAAAACAAAATAGTAATTTTAAGTCCCTATCTGGCACCAGAATTGCGCTTCCTTGTCTGGATTTTGAGGTTAGGAGTCAAAAATACGTATTTTTTTTTTTGAACATGGAGTATTGTACCCAGATAACAATTCAGAAGACAATACGTGGGTGATATCTGTTAAAATTAAAATCGGTTCCACTTAGCCGTGTGCTAATAGTCTACAGCAGAAAATCGCTGAGCTTTGATTTTTTAGTGATGCAAAACAAATGTATTATAAAAATAAAAATAGAGATAAAATAAATCAAATAGAAATTATTACAATAAAAGTAAGGTACCCGGATGAAACCAGTAACACAACTAAATGCTGACGATATATAGGGGAAGGGTACCGGGTGTGGGCACCGTTTTGTTTTCGACTCATAACTTTTGACCAAATGTATATTATGCAGTCATATAAAGACTTTAGCTAACTATTGGTGAAGAAAGTAAATTGATTTTGTCAGTTGGAAAAATTATATAATAAAAAAATAGTCAAGTGATCATTTTTGACAAATTTTAGGTCCGGTTATGGGCACCCTTAGAAAATCGGCTGAAAATGGGAAAATATAAAATTAAAAGCAATCAAATGGAGAAGAAAGCAAAATTAACTTTTTTCGGAGACATTGACACAAGCTAGCTAGGTGACGTAATCTCTGGCCCTTGTAGACATTGCTCTTTTGCCAAGCATGATTTTTTTTGTACCAATCCATGCCCGCCATCTGCTCCTCGGTCTACTTGGCTGGAAACTCAATAACAAGATTTTTTGCAAAGTGTTATACCACCTCAACACCCACACTTAATTAAAATAACTTTTTTTCTACGATATCTTTAAAGAGCCTATTGCTTCTTTTCTTTCCACTTAAAAAGCGTAAAATGGCATTAGAATACCATTAAGATTACTATCGTTGGCATCCACGATGGTATTTGAGTAAAACACACGGTTTAAATTAAAAAAAGGGGTGCCCACATCCGGACCACTTCGGGGCCCATGCTCGAATTTCATAGCCACTTTGAAAAGCAATGAACAAATTGTGTTGTGTGAATATTTTGGTTGCATTCGGTTTTGAATCACAAAATATAAAAAATCTACTGCATAAATATAGATTGCATTCAGCTTTTGGATTCACTTCGATTTATTGCAAATGATTGAAAAAAACCTTTGTGTTGACTTTCACTTATTCAAAAATTATTTTCTTCTCAGCATCAAGCAAATGCGCCTGTTTGCTCCGGTAAATGCACAAAAACTTCGTGCTGTCATAACACGCGCTTAACATTCGTCAGAACAGCCAGTTACGGGGGGGTGCCCACACCCGAACCCTACCCGCTGGCGGTACTCTTCCCCTAGAAAAGAGAATCAATTTCTAAGATTTCAAATAAAATTTTTTATAAATCTTCTACATATAATACAATTTATCCTATATTACTCAATACAATAATTAAAAACTTGATCATGAGAATACCTTCCCAATATCTGGCGCGTCATGACGGTCAAATAAATTAGATGAAATACAAATGAGTTGGACAAATTCAACAATTTGAAAAAGAAAAAACCAAGTTTATATTAATCTTACAAATTGTTAACATCTTCCAAAAATGGTAAGATGAAATAAAAAGAACAGCACTTGACATAAAATTCTAATTAAAATTTACACAGACTGTTTTGAACTTAATAACAATTTTTTCTGAGAAAAAGAAAAAAAAAAGTATTCAAATGAAGGAATCATTTAAAAATAGTTAAATTAATCACAACATTTAAGCAAACAGTCAGCCATAGAACTCTGAAGAGCATTATTAAAGTTCTAGTGCTGCTGCTGCTGATGATGATGATTCAAAATGTTAACTGTCACACTGTTTGAACAGCAATCATCATCAACAACAAAAACGACAAACGGCAACTATTACCATTTTTGGTAACAACAGAAAACATAACCGCGATTAACACACAAAAAACGTAATGAAGTGGAAGACCCTATTTAAATCAGCAATTTATTGAAAACAATAAAACGACAGCAAAAAACGACAACAATAAACGACAAAAACACAATTGCAATCTTAAAAAACCACAATTTGGTGTTACCAAATTTGGTATTAGCGAAAGATTTTGTGGTTGCTGGCTTGCCTTTTTTGAAAATATGAAAATATACGAAATAACAAAAGAAACATCAAAACCTTGAGATTCTACCAACAATTTCGGCGACAACAATGAAACTTAGATTTTCACTAACCAACCTGTTTTTTGCAGTCAGAGATAATTGATTTAGACTGAAATACTGCTGCAAAACTGTTTCATATATTGATGAAATTATAATCTCGGAATATGGGGGGGATTGAAAAACTTTCTTTATAAGATATTGTTCGATCCAACCATTGCCTTTCCATATAATATAAATATCTAAATGTCTTAAAGTCTACCTTTGGCCTTTCTTAAGGTCTTCGTTTCCAACGAAAATTATTTGATTCTTACGAATGTTAGCTTTGAAATGGTTCTATTTTTTCTAGTATAATACTACATATATACACTTTTTCTTAGAAACACGATTTTTGGCAATATATTTGCAAAATAAGTAATTAAGTAGACTGTTTTACCTCTGAAATTCTGAAGGGTGATGTCAAAAAAGTAATCTGATGAAAGTTTTTCATAAAAACTTGTCTAATAAAAGTTTTTTTCATTTTGAACAAACACATCATTGGGGAAAGATTACTTTAAAAAAGACCCGGTGACTGAAATATATGTTGGTACGACCATTTTGGGACCATTTTTGTAAAAAAAAATTTATTGTACCATTCGATGGGGAAAGGTCTTAAATATATTTTGGTCATGACCAGAGGAGTATCCGACCCCTCTAAGTGACCGTTTTGGGTCCATTTATGTAAAAAACTGTTATTGCACCAATCGATGGGGAAAGGTCGAAAATATATTTGAGATGACCAGAGGAGTCCCCGAACCCTCTAAGTGAACGTTTTGAATGGGGAAAAGTTGAAAATATATTTTGGATATGCCCAGAGGAATCCCCGACCCCTCTACGTGACCGTTTTGAGCCAATTTTTGTAAAGAAATTTCATTGTTCGAACCAATGGAGAAAGGCCAAAAATATGTTTCGGACATAACCACAGGAGTCACCGACCCCTCTAAGTGACCTTTTTAGGCCCATTTTTGTAAAAAAAGATTTATTCTACCAATCGATGAGGTAAAGTCCCAAATATGGTACCCAAGCTTTAGAATTTTACAGAAGGAATTTTCAATAAGTTTGATGTCAATGAAGATTCAAGGCCACTCAAGAACAGTTACAATATTTTCTTAGCGAACATATGTACATTTTTCGAAGTGTCGCATGGAGCAAAATTTTCTTTCAGTACTTGTAACGCTCGAGCCATCCCAAGGGGAAAGTAAGTGCTTCAAAAACCCTTCTGAAGTTCATCTTTTTTACCACTAAGCGCTTTATTCAACCTTTTTTTATTTCACTTTTCTATTTTCCTTTCTCTTATTTATTTACTTTTGCTTAATTGAATTGAAACTGATTGCACAATGATTCTATATAAGGCTGTAGGAGCATTCGTATGTCAAATTCTGTTTGGACAACATTTGATTAATATACAAATTAAATACCTCTTCATATCATCAGGCATTGATGTAGCGGTCTAAAGAGTTGGTAAATGTAAGTAAAAGTAATCTGGTTCTACCTATCGCCCGGACGGTCATGGGTTCAAATCCTGGTGCGGCCAGTTTCTTTCTTTTTTTTAATTTTATTGAGTAAAAGCTTACCGCAGCCTTACTATAAAAGGATTTTTGAAGCTCTTATTTGTAATGCTGCGGTAAGCGTTTTTTCAATAAAATTAAAAAAAAAAGAAAAAAACTGGCCGCACCAGGATTTGAACCCATGACCGTCAGTGTGATAGAAACAGATTACTTTTACTTACATTTACCAACTCTTTAGACTGTTACACGAATGCCCGATGATATGAAGAGGTATTTTATTTCAATTCAATTAAGCAAAAGTAAATAAATAAGAGAAAGGAAAATAGAAAAGTGAAATAAAAACTAGTAAGGGTGTAAAATTTGGCCTTGCCAAACATTAAATACCCTACACTGCGGTATTTTTAAAATTTTGCACATATGGGAGGTGCTACGCTATCTTGTCCGAGTTCACCCAGTTTTTGTCCAGAGTTTGGATTTATAGTTTTTAGTGTCTGAGCGAAAAACGTTTTCAATATAGCGTTTTGAAGCTTTTGCTTATACAGGAGGTGCCACGCCCTCTTGTCCGAGTTCGTCTAGCTTAAGTTACAAAGCGTGCATTTATAGTCTTTAGTATTTGAGTGAAGTTTTGTTGGATTATCTCAAAAAACTCTTTCAGTATAGCATTTTGAAACTTTTGCTCATAAGGAAAGTGCCACACCCCCTTGTCCGATTTCACCAAATTTTTGTTGAGAGCTTTCATTTATGATTCTTAGTGTCTGAGTCGAATTTGGTTCGAATATCTCAAAAAACGCTTTCTGTATTGCGTTTGAAAACTTTTGCTTATATGGGAAGTGCCACGTTCAGTTTTTTCTCAGAGCTTGCGCTTACAATTTTTAGTATTTATGCGTATTTTGGTTGCATTGTCGTGAAAAATACTCCTAAAATTGCATTTTAAATATATTTTTTGTATGGGCGGTAGGCGTGTCCGTTGACCGATTTCGCTAATTTTCAATCTCCCGAGCTATCTCTGACGCGGAGGCAGTGTACCAAATTTCATTGAATTATCTTGCTTAGTTTTCCCAAAAAGTGTATTTCAACACATAGCCAGCCAGCCAGCCAGCCAGCCACCCAGCCAGCCAGCCACCTAGCCAGCCAGCCAGACAGACGGACATGGCTATATCGACTCAGGAGGTGATGCTGATCAAGAATATATATACTTTTCTCTATCTGCCACGCCTCCTTCTCTGCGCTACAAACGGAAGGACATAGTGAATATACCCTGGGTGCAGGGTATAAACAAAGGTTGAATAAAAAGTATTTTAATAAATAAAAAAATAAATAAAAAATAATAAGAAATAGGAAAAAGAAATCAACCTGGCTGGATTCGAACCCACGTTGTTCTTACTGCAGCCTTACATGGAATCATTGTGTAATCAATTTCAATTCAATTAAACAAAAGTAAATTAATAAGATAAAGGAACATAGAAAAGTGAAATAAAAGATGTTGAATGAAAAAGATTTTAATAAAAAAAAAATAAAGCAAAAAAAAATATAAATGAAAAAACCCGGGCTAGGTTTGCACCCATGTTGTTCTTACTGCAGCCTTATAAAAAGTCATTGTAAAAGTGCTTCTTAATTTCTATTGGGATAAGCACTTTTGAAGAGCTTGAATCAGAACCGCTAGAAATTTTACCTCTTGGGATCTTTTTGAGATGTTACACTTACTTATTTTTCATAAGATGGCGCTCAGGATTATGAGTCACTGCGTTTAATTCACTTCGTACAAGATGGCGCAATGAATCTGTAATAATATCTTTATTATATTTTTAATTTTTAAATTCGTTTAAATTTTTAAGTTTTAAAGCTTTCTGAATAAAGTTATATATATACATACTTGGAAAATCTATAACAACTATTTTGAAACCTCCTTAAAAATATTTTATTATTTTTAGCTAATGATACTGGAGCCATGTCCAACCAATTCATGTCAATTTGCTTAGACACCATTATACATAGTTGAAAGTTTTATTTTTCAAAACCACAAATTGAATTAATTCAATGTTGCTTACCAACGTTGGCCCACGCTGTCATAAAGGTGGTCAACAACTTTCAAGTGTGGTAGCTGTTTGAGCGAAAGAAAAAAATTTGAAGTCAATTTTTAAACGTTTGTCTTTTAATTAGTTAAGCTTCATATAATTGATAATTAATACAAGTGAATTTATGCAAATTCAAAAAACCAAAAAAAAAAAATAAAAAATTGAAGAAAACCGATTTATCCAAAAACAAAGTCAGCGGAAGTCATTAAGTTTTCGTGAATTTATAGCGCTTTGCTTTTGGAACCAAAAAAAAATTATGATTTACAAGTTAATCAAAATAAAAAAAAAAAACGCCCCTTATATCTGAAGAGAAAAATAAAATTTTTTTTTTTTTTTTGCTTTTTTCCATGCCGGAAAATTTATAGTTTCACCATATCGTCTCAACGTTAAGTTAATCCATGCTAAATCGGTCAAATTTTATTATTAGAATGACAAATATTTTTTGCTGTATCTTCTTTAGCTCGTGTGTTGTAAGTATCTCGTCTATTGTCGAGTTCTGTATCATTTGAAAGATTTTTTCTACATTTTTTTTTTTTAGTGCTAATACCACAGCGTGACAGAAATGTTGAGCCAGAAAAAACACAAAATATCGTTATTTTTAAATTATGAAAAAATTGGTATTGTGTTTTTGTTTTTCTTAAATGGTTAATGGCTCATTTGTTGTCAACTTGTTAGAAGGGATTTACTTAATAGTTCAGAAAATTAATAACAAGAATTAGTGCCTAAAGACGCAAATATACTTTGAAAATGTAGATCATATGGATAATCATATGATATTAATGTAGATATTTTCTTTGTTTTGCTATAAAAAAAAAGAATGTTGCAAGACATCAAAGATAATGCCATACGAATAAAATCTAATTGTTCAGGATTAGTAGGTTGTAAACGAGACTAAAATAGTCGAATAAAAGATAAAAACAAATCCTTGTTGAAGAAAGTTGTGCATAAATAAATGCTAAAATAACGTGACTAATTTAAATTACTCCATATGATCTATATCACACTGAAGTTTAGGAATATCATGAATTTTTCGACTTTTAATACTCAAGGCATATCCGTGTAAGAGACATTCCCTTAGCCACTTTTAGGAAGTTCAACGGTTTTGGAAAAATATTTTTACGATATTTTATCACGATTCTCTCTTATTTTTTTTATTATGTAATTGGTGATATAGAATATTACGTCCTTAACTTCTGTAATAGTTTAAAGTCAAGCGATCAAAAAAGTTAAGTAAGCTAATTTTTAGCATATTTAAAAAAATTTAAGAAAAAAAAATTAAAAAATGGCTGCCGAAGTCAAAAATTACGAAATAAAAAAAACTAGTAAGGGTGGTATCTTTGGCCTGGCCAAAAACTAAATACCCTACACTGCATTTCAAGTATATTATTAAAAACTTAGTTGATAAATACTACTTATGCAATATTCTTGTACATACAAGTTTTTATTAAAATAAATTGTTTTATTCTTCCGCCACGCCTTCGTCTCCGAGCTTACCTAGATTTTGCGTAGAGCATGCATTTACTGTTCTGAGTGTTTGAGAGAAATTCGGTTAGGTTTTCTTAAAAAAATCTTTCAGTATAGCATTTTGAATCTTACGCTAATACGGGATGTGCCATGCCCTCTAGTCCTACTTTTCCTCTTTTTTGCTCAGAGTTTGTCATTAATTTTTTTAGTGCTTGGGTGAAATTTGGTTGGATTATCTCAAAAAACACTTTCATTATATCATTTTGAAACTTTTGGTTATATGGGAGGTGCCACGCCCTCTTTTTCGAATTCGCCTAGTTTCTTCTCAGAGCTTGCATTTATTAATCAGAGTGTTTGAGTGCAATTTGGTTGGGTTACCACAAAAAACGCTTTCAGTATAACATTTTGAAACTTTTGTTTATATGGGAGGTGCCACACCCTCTTGTCCTAATTCGCGTAGTTTTTGCTCACAGCTTGTAAATACTTGCTTTCCCTAGTATTTATGTGTATTTTACTTCTGTTATTGCAAATAATGTTATTTTTATTGCAATTTGAATATATTTTTTGTATGGGCGGTAGGCGTGTCCGTTGACCGATTTTGCTCATTTTCAATCTTCCGAGCTTGCTTCAACGACGAAGGCAGAATACCAAATTTCATTGAATTATGATCAAGAATATATATACTTTTCCATACCTGCCACGACTCCTTCTCTGCGTTACAAACGGAAGGACAAAGTGAATATACCCTGGGTGTAGGGTATAAAAATATCAACTTCAAAGGTTCAAAACTTTGCAAAATCCTTTTGAGTTATATAATTTCTTAAAAAAGTTTTTTCTAAAACGCTAGAGTGACTCAATAAAATTTTTTTCTAAAGCAAGTCGGAAAATCAGTCTTAACACTATAAATCCTCAAGGGTACATTTTAATACCCCCCTCAGGTGCAATTTTTTGTTAGTCTAGGCCTCCTATATTACCTCCTAGATGCTTCGTAACCTTATGCGATACACCCTATACGGAAGGCCTAACAAAAGTTCGCTTAGTAGGTTCCATGTTATAAATTTTTAGTAAATCAAAAAATTGCGTACAATTTGTTATAGCCTTACGATATATCACTTTAATTTTCAGAAAGATCGGTCAAAATGGAGTGAAGAAAACGTAAAATTCGTGAAAAATGTCAGTAGGTATACGTAAGCTCACGCCTGTGGATATTTTTAGTGAATGCCACATAGCATTTGAAGTTAATGCGCCATACCACATGACTATTCAAAGTGGTTCCGAGAAGGCCGCCCAAAATCTTCGACTGATTATGCAATTGTAGCGCTAGTGAAGTCTAAAATTGACAAAGATCCAAGATTGACTCAGGAAATCATTGCTGAGGAACTAGGCTTAAATGCCATGGCTGCATCGCGAATATTTAAAAAAGATCTTGGATACACGATGAAATCTGCACAATGGGTTCCTGCAATTTTAAGTGATGCTCAAAAAAGGCACTTGTGCGTTTTGCAAACTATTTTCTTGAAAATTTCAAAAATGGAGAGTCTAACACTTTCAAGAAAATTGTAGCAGGTGATGAAGCAAAGTTTTACAGTAACGACCCCGAAACCAAAGAACAATCCATGGTATGGAGCCCAGAAGGTGCAAATCCAACTGTTAAAGCAAAGCAACAAAAGTAATGATGTCAGTTTACTTCACCAGAGGGAAATTTGTAGCTACTATTCCTTTGGAAAAAGGTCAGACGGTTACTGCTAAGTGGTATACTGAAACCTGCTTACCAAAAGTTTTCCAAAATTTATTGGGAAAACGCCAAAAAAATTAGCTACTTTCTACAATACAATAATGCGCCAGCGCACACTGCTGAAAAAACGTCCGATTCTATTGCGCTTTCAGGCATCGAAAAAATTCGTCCAGCACCTTATTCCCCAGATCTAGTGCTTTGTGACTTCTGGTTGTTTCCAAATGTAAAAAAAAATTGAGAGGGATAGTCTTCAACAGCTATGAGGAGATAATAAATGCGGTTAATGATGAAATTGTAAAACTGCAAAAATCCAATTTTGAAGACTGTTTTCCGAGATGGATTTATCGACTTCAAAAATGTATCAAAATAAATGGCGATTATGTTGAAAAAATACAAACAGATGAAGAATTAAGTCATAAATTTAAAAAAGTCTTATTATTCAATTCTACTAAGCGAACTTTTGTCAAAAATAAAATGGAAAAATAGGCAAAAATGCTATTCGGGCATTTTTCTTTCAATTTTATTTAACTTTTCCATTTCTAAAACGATTTTCTTAAATGGTAACTTATTTTCTACACAATGATATAAAAAACGATTTCTTAAAATTTTTTTGCATAAATTTGCAGTTGATTTTGACTTTTTTTTTTAATTTTTTGGAAAAACAAATAGTATTTTTTTAGAAATCAATTTATTACGCTGAAACTAACAACCCAACCAAAACATTAAATGATTACTATTAACAGGAAATTGAATTACCTTTAATTTGATTTATATCACGTTTAAATATAAATATTGGTTCTTGAAATATTTGTACTTAGGTGGAACCATATGTTTTTTATTTTTTGGTCCAAAATCCGAAAATTACCAATATCTCGAAAACGACGTGAAAGAACAAAAAAAGAATGTGACTTTTGGAATCAGCAGGAGATTTTACATATAAAATGAATAATGGTATTCAAAGATCATTTTTGCTGTAAACTAGTGTTATTGTTGCTGTATTATATTACGTCAAAATTTCTTTAAAATCGTGACTCGTACGAAAACAAAAATTATATAGCATGCGATACTTAGTTCCTTGGCTACGAAATTGCATAGCAATATTTTTCTATAGAATCTTTAGCAGGATATTAACAAAGAATAATTCTTAAAACCTTTGACCTCGAATATCTTAACTCGCGAGTTCAGATCTTTAGAACGTTAAAACACAGTTTTATTGCGAAGCTTACTATTTGTTTTACCTCAATTGATTCGAGAAATAGTTATATTATCAAGAGATAATAATTCACATCAGAAATTCTTTATTATGTTGATTATTCATGAATACGACACTTCCAACCCCTTTCGAACTTTCCCATTATCTATGTAAATTTTACACACTTCTTATGCAAAATTTAGGTCTGCTTGTCATTTTTTCTGCATTTCTTTAAATGATATCTTAAGTTTTTCCATTTTGATTCTGATTTATGAATGCAAGTACGATGCAGTTTAGCGAAGACCATGCTGAAGAGGTTGAAGAATTTTTTGTTTTTGGTACGACGAGCACTTCATAGTTCATCATTTTATTGCATAAAATATTCCTAAATTCAATGTGGGCGTCATATGTTTTTTTCTTTTATTTTGATTATGATAAACGGGCGAATTATGTTGTCAAGCAAATGTTGTTCATGGTGATGTTGTTGGGTATTTGTAGTCATGCATGCACTGCATGGGTCCAACAAAAGAACTCTAGTTCGCACTTTACCTTACTATTTTAATGTGATTTCATATGGTTCGAGTTGCTGTATGATTCTGTGATTCATTTAAGAATGGATGCATTACTATGCATATGATCTTATGATGATGACGTTTTATTCTTATTGTAAAAGTTTTCACTTTTCTCCGAAATCTCAAAGCATAGATTTCTGTCTTGATAATTACATTTTTCCATCATATACTGCAATAATTACAATCGGATGGATTCTCAACATTTCATTAAAAGTAAAAAAACTGAAGAATATCTTCAGAAAGGCGTAGTGTCATCTCTTCTGTACATACTGATTGATGATCATCGAGAAATTATTCAAAGTTTTCGCTTATCACCAGTGTCCGACCGATTAATCGGCTTCGGCCTTCTTGGGCCTCACATTTAACCTTCGGCTTATTTTGGCCGAAGCCGAATGTTTGTAGCCTCAAGCATAAAGCAAAATGTTGATTAAAAAAAAAACTTTTAAACAAAATGATAGCCATATATAGTGGATTGGGGCTTTCTAATTACGAATCTGAACTATGTTTTTTTCTATTATGTCAGAATCCTGAGTTATTCTTGCTCAAAAGTGAAAAAATCATTGTTTTGATATATACTTAAAGCTATGTGACAAAAACAGTAAATAGCAAAATTTAATTTTATTAAGGGAGTAGTCAGGTAGAAATAGCGTTTTTGCGAAACAATTTTTTTTCATATAAATTTTAATTCAACATTTTTGATGTTTTTATATGTTATTGTACATATTTTTAAGTAGCAAACAAAAAATTTTTCAATTTTCGTTGACTTCCGGTGAAGATATGGGCGACCGGAAATAGGCCGGTTTTGATGTGGTACCCACGATTTCTCGATTTCAGATCATCTGAAACACAAAAAACAAATTGCATTTTAAAGTACATGTGAATGGCTATCTTGGGTACTAGAACTGGAAAAAAATATTCATAAATAAACAAGTAGTGCAATTTTCAATTTTTTTGGTCTTTTTCAACCTCGTTTTTTGTTAATAATATTGTTCAATATTTATTGACAGTATTGATTCTAGTACCCAAGATAGCCAAATCTATTATGAACATTTAAAAAAAAAATTGAAGTAAATCGGTACAGTAGATCAGCCGGAATCGTGGGTACCAGTTCAAAAAACACTGTTCTGAGAAAAACACGTTTAAAGATTTCACATTAAATTATCAATTATGAAATTATGAAATTATCAAATTATCAAACTAGTTTTTAATTACTTTCCGATAACATCTGAGGGAAAAGAAGGTTTCTACATTATTCTTGAGGGTTTAAAGTATCCGAAACGGGAAAAAAAAAAAAAAATTTTTTTGAAAAAAAACTACCTGACTACTCCCTTAATGTATTCGGATTTGTAAGATCACCCTCAACGCTCTACTTTTTCAATTCGATTCCTACTTTCCGAGTTGTAAGCCATTAAAATAAGGGTATCTCTCAATAACATTTTTCCGGACCGAAAAATTAAAAAGTTCGTGATTATTTTTTGTCAGTAACATATTTCATTACAAAAATTTCGAGCCCTTGCATTACAAAGTCGGATGATAAATGGCGGCTTTATTTTAGAGAGGTGGTGCCTTCCAATAGTAGGTGTAGTGACTACATATATTCTTTATAAAAATAACAAAGTGTCCTCTGATTTTAAATTTATAAAATTTTCAAAATAATAAATTATTCAGATCTAAATTTCATGTGAATATAAAATAAAAACTTTTATTAAATTAATTTGTTGGAATTTAAATTTAATTGTAATCCTACAGTAGGTATGAACTTTTGTTCTAGTCAAACCTTGAGAAGTTGTGCCTTCCTGACAAATCGGGTGCTAAAGGTGACGAAAGTACTGTTAAATAGAATATAATTTGTACGAAAATAACTTATGCATCTTTTCTATATGAAATTTTATACTCTAAAAAATCGTGGATCAAATTAGGGAAAAAATTTTGGAAAAAAACTGTTTTCTTGACCTTTTCCACCCGATATCTCATAAAAGCACCACATCTCGAGATCCATTCCAGTTAAAGCTTATCTGAACAATGGAAAATCGGCACTAAGTGTGTTATCTTTGGCCTGATAATGCCTATAATTCTACAAATTGAATATACCCTGAGAGTAGGGTATAAAACTATTAAATGAATGAACCTTCGACTTCGGCCGAAAGTTATACATAAACCGATTAATCGGCTTCGGCTTTGGCCAAAAAGTTACTTTCGGTCGGACACTACTAATCACTTATTCGTAATATTTTGCTTTATCTTATGTTATTTTAAACCAGAAAAAGCTCAATTACCACCTAAAGAAGATGGTTCTGATAACCGACGATTCCTTTAGATAAAGACAAGAGAACTTCGAAAATGTAGGGCATATCTTACGTAACTGATCTGATTAAATCCCACGATTCCAGATCCCAATGACTTATATAAGATTAATCTCATTAGAGTAACGAGGTTTATAAATAGTCCAAAAATGTTTTAGGGAAAAAGACAAAACAAAAGATATTTAAGTTTTTTCTAAAAAAAAAGAAAAACCCGTGAATATCTGAAAAGAAAATAATCTAAAATTTTTGAAAAATTATTAAAAATTTTGTAAATTTTTTTTTCGGGTTGAAACAAAAATGTAACATTATCTTTCCCAATATAAATATATAGGGTAAGGGAAGAAAATATGGACTACGTGGGTAATATGGACCACACGGTTATTTTCCACTGCGTTCATAGGATTTACCGTTATTCATGTTCAAATTTAACGCTAATACCTAAAGCTTATAATAGTGCAATTTTAGCAATCGGTGAAGTCGCATGTTTCTGTAAAGTTGTTTTTTCTAAAAAAAAGATCAGTGATAATTTTTTTCTAGTGAGTATATTTCATTATTTCACTTTAAAGACATCGCGTTTTTTAATAAATGGTTAATTATATAAAGTCAGTGAATACTATTTATTATTTATGACCACAAATTAGTTCATTCACCACAAGACTTTTTGATAAAAAAACCACTTATTTCACCAACACGTGCTGTGGGTAATATGGACCACCAAAGAAAAAAGCCTCAAAAACAAAATTATTTATCATCTTTTTCAGATGGGGAATCTAGCTGCAGATTTCATGACGATTCTGATGGTCATTATTTGTAATTCGTTAACTACAAAGGAAAAAAAGATGAAAAATGCATATAATGTAATAACCTTTACTCAGAAAATCGTAGTGGCTAATTTTAGGTTGAATGTGTAATCTTACGTTCTTGGAGTCATGAAAAATGTGCCGGATGTGGAAATGACATTTTTATATGCAACTTCTGTACCAAATAAACATGTGGGGCAATATGGACTATATAGTCCATATAACACTACACTTTTTTTTATCTTCATTTTGAGTATTTTCAGTTTTTTAATTTTTTTTCTTTACCCTGATGAGATATTTATCTTAAAGTGAATCAAAATAAAGGTAAATTGTTTCCTTTAATGAATGGCATAAAATTAATTGTTTTATTTTATGTTTTTTGAGTTTTATTTAAAAAAGAAAGATTGGTGGTCCATATTTCCCTCCCTTACCCTATATATTTTTTTTTTTTTTGCGACAAAAACGACAAATATTGCAAACAATGTAACAGCTTAAAATACAAGCGGCTTGCCAAAATAATACAATATTTAAATTGCTACAATTTAAGCTGCTACAATGTTGCACAAATTATCATAACTTCAACAAATGTTTCCTATCAACGTAAAAGTTTAAGAGAAATGTCAAAAAAAAAAATCATTGACATTTTACATAAAATCGGCACGTTTTCCTTGACATTTTCAATTTCATGACAAAGTCGCATATTTTGCTACAAAGGATTAAAATGTTAAGTATAAAAATAAATTAAAACTAAACACAATTTTCACTTAAATGAATTTTCTTATGACGTTACTAAACTATTTTTAAACAAACAAAAAACTAAATTGTTAAAAAATACACACGTCTTTTTTTGTGTATATTTAATTAACTAATTTCTATGGAACTTTATGAGCGCAAATATCTATATGTATTAGCAAAAATTCTAAACGTAAATTGCTATTTTTGCTTACGTATTGAATAATTTTATATAATATTTAACGTCACTATTATGTTTACATTAAGAAACATTAAAATGATTGGAGTAGAAATTTTAAAAATAACAATTACGTTCATTATTTCAAAAATGTTGTGGCTTTTCGTTTGTGGTTTTATGACGTTGTTCTGGAAAAACAAAAAAAAAAAAGAATTATAGAAAAAATTGGAAATTTATTTTTAAAAAGTTAATTGCTTAGTTTTTATTTTTAGAATTATTTCAGAAAAATTTCAAAACAATAAAATACCGGAAGAAGGCTTTCCCCCACAAAACAAAAAATCTGACGTAGGTGTGTTCAACCCAAACGTCATAGATTATTTATATTTCATCAGTTCCATATAAAAAAAAAAAAATAGAAAAACCATAAAATATTTTTTTTTTTTTTTTTTGCTAAATGAGGTAAACAACAATACAACGTACAACTAATATAACAATTAATAAATAAATATTTCTTTATCGGCTTAATCCATAAAAATGCAAACGTAGATATGTATTTATGTAGGTACGCACGTGCATATCCTTGCATTACGCGTTGCTGCTACCAGTAGTAGAAGTGTTATCTTCGTCATTGCCAAATATTGAGTACCCTACACTGTATATAACACGGTTCAACACAAAAAAAAAAAAACACATTAGAAAATCAAAAAAATTCTTAAAAAAAAAACGTGTCTCGTGGTTTTTCTCCAGCACATCACATTTTTTTTAATCGATTTTTGAAGTTTTTAACTCCACTGTACATGAAAAAACAAAAATAACGCATTCTTATGTTAAATCGATGTATTTAACTACATGATCCTTACATCTGAGATGTATTATATGTTCAGCAAACTTATTCAGGATATTACAAGGAATATTTTTGTAGAAAGCTTTAACCCTCTACATCCCCCACATATGGGTCATTTATAATCTTTTCCTAAAAAAGTGCAAAAAATACACCTAAAATGCGGGAATATTGAGTCAATATGTACCACATAAATATTTGCTATAAAATTTCTGAAGTTGCTGAACACTAAAAAGTCGAAATTTCATCCCGAGTTCAAATCAATGGGAACTTCTCACATCGCATATTTATTACATTTCTGATGCGCTTTCCTTAAGTTATAAACATTATTCATCTTAAGTAACTCCTAACGATTAGGACAACGATTTTAAAAAAAATTTAGTTTTAGAGTTTTACAGTGGAGTGAAATTTCGTAATTTGATAAGATATTTTTTTATATACCTTGATACAAATTTCACATAGTTTTCCCATAGCTTGCATAAATATCAGTGTGAAATTATGAAAACTTTGCTTGTGTAAAGGTGCCACGCCCTTTAGTCTGAGTTTGCCTAGTCTCTGCTCAGAGCGTTTACCAACTGTACCTACCCAAGAGGAAAAATTTCTAGCGCTTCTGATCCAAGCACTTCAATAGAAATTTAGAAGCACTTTCACAATGATTTCTTATAAGGCCACAGTAAGAACAACGTGAGCTCGAGCCCAGCCCGGGTGATTTTTTTTTTTTCCTTTTTTTATTTGTTTTTGCTTTATTTTTTTTTTTATTAAAATATTTTTTATTCAACCTTTTTTTATTTCACTTTTCTATTTTCCTTTCTCTTATTTATTTACTATTGCTTAATTGAATTGAAACTGATTGCACAATGATTCTATGTGTTTGGTCGGGGACCAAAATTATACCCTTTAAGGTATGCGTAAAATACACAAGAAAAGAAATGGCAAAAGGTTACCTTGAGAGTCCCTATGGGGTACGGTGCTGCTCGATGGTCTGCTACGCGTTGCTGCCTGTGGGCTGCTTTTTAGGGGTTCTTAGCCTGCTGCTGAGACTGCTCCACCTGTCACACTCGATCTGCTGGTGCTCTGGTGCTAGATGGCCCCGTATCCTTGGGACTTGCAGGAATTTCTACTCTACTAGCGTGCTTACTGCACGTGAAAAATCTTTCCTTTTAGGTTTGATTAAAAACACCTTTAGATTTAAGTTATTTTTAGAATTTATTTTAAGCTATATTTAAGTATTACTCTAAGTTAGGCTTAAGTGACTTTTTTTCTTTATATTATAAAAATTGAAAATATTAAAGCACAAGAACACTGCTGCTGCTGAAGTTAGAAATCCAAGTAAGTAAGAAAATTCCATGTCATGCATGAATGACATTTCAGCCAGAACACAGCAGAGTGAGTGAGACGGCAACACCGCACATATAAAAGTCAATACATATTTTAGACTAAAATATGAATTCGCCGTGCGAGTGGGTAGGGTTGCCGTCGTATAAAAAATCAACTTGGGTAAAATTTTAAAAACTTTAGAAAGGTAGTTGGGGCCTATTTCATAGTTTACGTTTCCACGTAAACATACTGCCCGCCTTGCAGCATCTGCAGCAAAATTGAGATTTAGGTTGACTTTTTATTTGTTTTTATTTTACAAATTCAAGTGTATTTTACAAACTTAGATAGTTTAGTTTTTCATAATACTTATGGATACGTACAAGTTTTTTTTTTTTTATATGAAAAGAATATACAAAAGGGCTTGTTCAAAAAATATATAAAAAATGTATGGTAATAGGCATAAGAGGTCACGTGGGACCTTCTCAAATACATAAGTAAGAGAGACTTTAAAGTAGTAATGAAGCTTTTTCAAATATATAAATATAAAAAATATTCAAAGTGGTTACAATAGAGCCGCTTGGGGCTTTTTTTGTTGTTTTCAAAAATATATGAAATATTTCAAAGGTTCATATTGCATATTGAGAAATTGCCTCTTGGGACTTTCTCAAAAAAATGTATGATATAAATATACATGTTACAAAAGTTGCCACTTGGGACTTTTTTTGAAAACTATATGAATTATATATAGTACAAAATTGCAACTTGGGACTTTTTGAAAAATATATGAGAGATTTCAAATACATGGTTTTTCGTGGAACAAACATACAAGGTTTAATTTGAACGCTCGCAGGCACCTACATATCTCTTTTTTTGAGACAACATCCTAAAAACGAAGAGCAATAGATGGTTTAGAGTATATTTTGATAAAGAGTTATATCCTGTTTTGGTTTGGTTTTAAATGAAACTTAAAGGGTTAAACAAACATTCATATTGGGTCAATGAATTCATCATATTCAATATGTTTATTCATTTTATTTATTTACATATATATTAGATATATATATATACGTAGTTTTATAAGGGTTAAAATTCATTTTTGGGTCATATACATTTATATTCATATACTTATAAGACAAGACATTTCATAATCCACATGGACCAGACACAATCCAGCCAAACACTGTATTTTGCGCCAACATTCTTCCATTTTACGAGAGCATACTCCCAGATTTCATTATCTGCGGGTAAATATCGGCTCCAAGGATCACTTCAATCTTGGAAGACGATGTATAATTTTGGTCCGCCAACATGATGTTGTTATACGCTCTTTTGGCACTCTCCGGTAGATCTTGTCGGTAGATCCTTTTTGGAAGCTCGTCACTGATGAGAGCATTTATTTCCAATTTGAACTTTGGATTTATTTTTGAACCAACGACAATATTGCAAAACTTCTTTGACTCAAGGTAGATCAACTTTATCTTTAGATTTTTCACAGTTTCGGAGGCAATTGTCGTTACCGCTACTGCTGGGTTGATTAGCCCTCTGAGAGTCTGGTATTCACCATCAAAGTGCAATTTTATTGTTGCTGTAGGTAACAGAGTCTGCTTAGAGCACAAAATTCTGATTTCGTTGGTAGACCGAGTATCCCTTAAATCTTGATGCGCAGCTGCAATCACGCGAGGATGACCATGCAAGCTAGTATGATGCTTCGCATGACAAATCGCACACTTATCGTGACTAGTACAGTTTTTGATGTTGTGAGACTGAGCCAAGCAGTTGATGCAATAATGCATGCTAATGACCGTATCGTACTTCTTGGTCAAATTCATCTCACGGTATTTATAACATGTTGAGAGACGGTGGTCCTTTTTGCACATGCCACATGCAACATGGCGAACGGCGTGTTTGCTGGTTTTGTGCTCCAGATGTGAGACACGGGTCCTGTGGTCGCTTGTATCTTGTTTGCGACAACAATGACAAGAAGCTGAAGAACATTTTTTGATGACTGGAGCCATGGCGATGGTGAGTTGACTGTGTGCTAAAGCTGGTTGAAAGATGGTAAATTTGACTGCTATAGTCCGATGAAACGTCCAACGGTGTTGATTCTCGCGTTCACCTGTTATATATTTTAATCTGTAGAGTGTGTTTTTGGGTAATTTCACAAATAAAGCATTTTGTATAATTCAATAGAGTGGTTATAGGTTAGAAAAGATATTTATTTCAACAGATACAAACAGTCATATAGAACAAAGTATAAAACATATTAAATCATTGGGGAATCACAACGAGTTTCTGGATTGGTCGTGTGATCTCACCGGAGTTAGTGTTTAAAGTTGCCACACGAACCTTTCCGTCAGAACCGTGAAAGATTTTGATGATACGGCCGAGTCTCCACTCTGTAGGACAGAGTGATTCATGGCGTATGACGACAAGATCTCCTATTTTTAGGTTAGCTGTTGGTGTCTTCCATTTGGTGCGCTTAAGTAGCTCTTTCAAGTACTCATCCTTCCAGCGACGACAAAACTCTTGAGCTGTGGCTTTGACTCTCTGCCAGCGGTTTAAAATGCTGATGGTTGAATTGGTGTCTTCTGGTTCTGCTGGAGACAACAATGGGGCTCCAACTAAGAAGTGCCCTGGAGTCAGCACAGCCAAGTCAGTTGCGTTCTCAGACGCAGCGCTGAGTGGTCTCGAATTGAGACAAGCCTCTATTCTCGCGAGTATCGTGGCAAACTCTTCAAAAGTATACTTTAAGTGTCCGGTGATCTTTCTAAAGTGTTTCTTGAAGGATTTTACGCCGGCTTCCCATAGGCCACCCATGTGGGGTGCTGAGGCCGGTATAAAGTGCCATGAAAGTTGCTGATAGCCATATTTTTCAACTGTATCGTCCTTAACAACTTGTATAAAGCGTTTAAAATCCTTTTGAAGCATTCCAGCGGCACCCACGAAGTTGGTCCCATTGTCTGAATATATGTTATCAGGACAACCTCTTCGGGAAACAAATCTTGATAGAGCTGCTAAGAAAGCCTGGGACGTCAGATCACTCACGGGTTCAAGATGGATAGCCTTTGTAGAAAAACAGACAAAGAGGCAAGCATATCCTTTGGTAATTTTACAGTATCTACCAGTAAAACTTTTTATCTCAAAGGGTCCAGCAAAATCAACGCCTGTGTTGGTAAAAGGACGTGATATGGTTCCACGCTCAGGAGGTAAGGCAGCCATAATTTGACCATGGTAGCGCCTTTTATTAATGACACAAATTTTGCAGTTGTGGATACAAGTTTTTATTAAATTTTTCACTTTGAGTATCCAAAACTCACGACGTATTAGACGAAGAACTAACTGGTTTTCACCATGAAGAGACATATGATGCATAGATTTCACTAGTAATCTGGAAAAACGACTTTCATACGCGAGTATTATAGGATGCCTTTCATTGTAATCCAAAGCTGGAGAAGATGCTAGGCGACTATTTGCTCTTATTATGTTTTCTCGATCCATAAACGGAGTCAAAGTTAACAAAGAACTTTTGGAATCAATTGGTTTACTATCTAGTAAATGAAAGTAGTCATTATGGAAGTAAATTTGCTGAGATAGTCGAATTAGTCTCCTTTTCACAAATTTCAGTTCTTCACTTGAAATCTTACCGGACGTGTAAGGTGGTGTTGAGTCGACAAGTCGACGAGCTCGATTAAAAAATCGAAAAATATGGGCAATCACTCGCAATGCTTTGTCTAAAGAGGAAAAACGCTCCAAGATATCTTCCTTCACTGTCGAGCTAGTAATGAAAGATTTCACAGGCTTGCTCTCCAGTGTAGTATCTGGTTGTAGTAAACATGAACTTTTTGGCCATTCAGATTTTGGAAGCTTAAGCCAAGAAGGACCATTCCACCAGAGCTTACTATTTTTAAGATCCGCAGGATGTAGCCCCCGGGTTGCTAGGTCGGCAGGGTTATCCCCGGTATCGACATGAGCCCAATTTTCAATGCCTAGTTTGTCAATTATAGTGGTGACTCTGTTTGCAACGAATGTTTTCCATGTGCATGGAGGTTTTTGCAACCATGAAAGAACAATTGTGGAATCCGTCCACTTGAATATTGAAAAATTATCAATTTTTAATTGTGGAATCACAGAGTTCACAAGTTTTGCTAGCAAAACTGCGCCACAAAGTTCAAGTCTAGGCAACGATATGGTTTTAACTGGTGAAACTTTAGATTTCGAAGTTAATAAGTGGGTAAAAATGCAGTTTTGTGTTTCAACACGAATATATACTGCACAAGCGTAAGCTTTTTCAGAAGCATCTGAAAAAGCATGAAATTCAACTTTATTTGTGGGTGAAAAGTGTACCCACCGAGGTAAGGAAATATCATTAATTTTCTCATAACTTTCAACAAAAGAATGCCATTTTTGAAGTGACTGGACTTTGATGTTATCATCCCAATCAGTTTTTTCGAGCCAAAGTTGCTGCATAATAATTTTTGCTGTGATAATGATTGGGGCAAGCCAACCAACCGGGTCAAACAATTTTGCAATTGTGGACAAAACTTCGCGTTTGGTATAATTTGGTTTATGGGTTAGTGGGTGAACATTGAAATAGAAATAATCAGACTTCGCATTCCATCGAATTCCCAGAGTTTTTGCTAAACTTTTATCTTCTAATGAAAGAAACTCAGCATTTAATAAATGATCCTGTGGAAGATCAGAAAGCAATTCTTTTGAGTTTGCCGTCCATTTTCTCAACTCAAAACCTGCTGACAGCAAAATATTATTGAGCTGATCACGACAGTTTTTTGCTGTCGTAAGATCGTGAGATCCCGCTAAAACGTCGTCAACGTACATGTGCTCACGCAAAATTGCTGAGCCCAGAGGAAAACGGTGCTGTTCATCATCAGCTAATTGTAAAAGCGTACGAATCGCTAAATAGGGTGCACAGTTAACACCAAATGTGACGGTTTTTAGCTCAAATTCTTTAAGTTCATCTGCTGAATTTTGGCGAAATATAATTCGTTGAAATGCAGTTTGATCTGGGTTCACTAAGATTTGTCTGTACATTTTCTGAATGTCAGCATTGAAAACAAATTCGAATAGTCGCCACTTAAGAATAAGTGTGACTAAATCGTTTTGAAGTACCGGTCCCGTGTATAAGACGTCATTCAAACTATTAGAATTCGAAGAGGGACACGATGCGTTGAAAACAACACGAAGTTTCGTGCTTGCACTGTCTGGCCTTAGCACAGCATGATGGGGTAAATAATAAGAAATATTTTCTTGAAAATTTTTAGGCTCGATTTCGACCATGTGATCGGGTTCCAAATACTCTAATATGACGTTGTCAAACTCAGACTTAAGTTCTGGTTTTTTGAGTAGTTGTTTTTCGTTTCGTAGAAACTGGCTTCTAGCAATAAATTTCGTTTGGCCTAAAGATTTAGAGCTAGGAAATTCTAGTTTAAATGGTAATTTAACAATATATCGACCATTCACATTTCTCTTTGTGGTATTTGAATAAATCTGTTCACAGATTTCATCGGATTTGGAGACTATAGATTTATGTGGGATTTCTTCGATTTCCCAAAATCTTTTAAGTTGTTCGTTCAGAGTTATTTCTGTAAAATGCGAGACAACTTTTAAGGAGAGCATTGGTTGCTCAGCTGGCACTGGTCCTGTGAGGATCCATCCAAAAATGGTTTCTTGGCCAATTAGAGATCCAAAAACATTTTTTTGAACTCCACCAAGAAGTATTGTAGGGTAAAGGTCTCCACCGATAAGCAAATCTACAACGGAACTACGATTAAAATTCGGATCTGCAAATGCAAAAGAGGGCATTTCTACGAAATGAGAAATGTCGAAATTAAGCGATGGCAAATTTTCGGTCACTTTTGGGACCACCAGTGCACTCATCTCGATTGGATTTTTTCGATACAAAGGAGAACCGATGTGAAACGAAGCCCTCATAGTTGGTAAGGTGTTGATTGTCCCATTCAGACCCGTTACTTGGGCTGAAATGGGTTTGGTCGAAAGTTTAAGCATACGTTGAATGCGTTCTGACACGAAGCTGCATTCAGAAGCAGGGTCAATCAAGGCGCGAGCCTTAAAAGTTGATCCCAGATGGTAAATGTCAATTAATGCCGTTCCAAGGATAACCTTTTTCGTGGCTGGCGTAAAATGGGTGTTTACTGTACCCGTAGGGTTAATTGTCGTAGACAAATTTTCCGACGTAGTCGGTTTTTCAACAGTGGACTGTATTGTAGAGGTATAAGTGACTGCAGAACTCTGTGCATTGTCACTTCTGTTAAAAGTTTGCTCATTTGCATAACTTTTATGATTAGTAAATTTTCGAGAACTTGGAATATCTTCCCTATGCAACAGTGTATGGTGTTTTTTCTTACATTTGGAACATGTGTATAAACTTTTGCAATTTTTCACTTCATGGTTAAATGCTAAACAATTTACACAAAAACTGTGCTTTTTCACTACAGAATATCGCTCATGAACGTTTAGCTTTAGAAATTTTGCGCATGATCGAAGCGGATGAGCATCTTTACATATTATGCATTTAGGAACCTGAACGTTGTTATGAAATGATCGCAAAGGATGTACGCGCTTCGGAGTTGTCTCAGTATGTGACTTTTTTTCCGACTTGGAATCTCCGAAACATTGCAAGACTTCAAGGGATTGGGTACGATTTTCCATGAAACGAATCAATTCCTTAAAAGTTGGAACCTCAGAATCTGAATTAAGCGAAAGCTCCCAAGCTTTTCGTGTAGATGAATCCAGCTTTTGGACAGTAATGAAAACTAGCCAATCGTCCCAGTGTGCAACTGGACGCTTAAGTTGTTCCAAAGCACGCACTGCAGATGTAACTCCATCAAGAAGTTTTCGCAAACTTGATGCACATTCTTTTGGAATTGCAGCTAAATTCGTAATCTCAGTGAGATAAGCATTGATTATAATACGTTTATTGTCGTACTTGCGCTCTAACAGTTCCCAAGCTGTGGTAAAATTAGCTTCTGTGGTTGAAATATTATCTAAAGCATGACGAGCGTCCCCAGTAAGGCTGTCTTTTAAGTATTGAAGCCGCTGAGTATTAGTTAAAGAATTATTTGACGTGACGATTGAAACAAAAAGATCTTTGAAAGGGTACCACTGAGAATATGTGCCATTAAATGGCGGAATCTTTATTCGCGGCAAACTTGTTGTTGCAGCAATAACTTGAGTTTGGTCAAGTGTGGTGTTTGCCGTGGGTATATGTGGTGAAACTTGTGGTGGTTCAAGCACTTCTAACATGTCGCACAATTCCGACACTGCTTCCACGTAAGAACATTCTACTAAATCAAAATCCTCATTCTCTAGCATAGCTTTCACTGAATCTTCCTCTGAATATTCATCTAGTACTTCATCATAAAGCTTTTTGAAATTTCTCCAATATTGTTCAAGAAGAGTCTTGCGTGTTGTTACGAAGCCTTTGGTCTGTTTTGCCTTACTAGTTTTCTTGGTATTGGCTGCAAAATTCAAAACGCTCCATTTTTGGCGAGAGTACTTCTCCAATTTTCGTTCCATTTTGATGTTGAAACGTTAAGCCAAAGAACCAAAAGGCAAACAAAAATAATCACGCAAAAAACTTTTTGAAGCGGAGATGCACGCAGAGTTAAAGCTTATGTCGTCACACAAAAACTCATAAAATGGGCTCTATGGTTTGAAAAACACGAGAAACGTTCTGCTATTTACGTCACGAGTCAACAAAATTTCAAAAAAAAAATTATAAAAAATTTCTTAAAAAAGGTTTCGAAAGCTGTGTACACTGGTGTAAAATAAACGCGTGATACTCTGCGGTGGTTTAGGTTACTTTATAATGGGTAATTTGATTTCACCTTGAAATATTTCAAAGGTTAGAAATTTCAAAAAAAACACGAGTGTTCGCTTTAACCTTAAGCAACTTCAGAGGTTAAAATACACGATATTAAAAAATATCACAATTTGGTTAGAAAAACTCGCGAGTTTGTGTTAACCTTGATCAATTTCAAAGGTTAAGCACACATACAAACTGTCCGTTAACAAAAGAAAAAAACACATGGGTATATGTTAACCTTGTACACTTACAAAGGTTAAACACGATTACAAAATTTCTTATGTAAAATACATGAACACACGTAAAATTTACTCGATAACAAAATGGCTGACGCCGTGCAAAAATTAAAAAATTTTATTTCCAAATGTGTATAAATACTGGCCACAAAGAAGGCCGAAGGACCAAATGTTTGGTCGGGGACCAAAATTATACCCTTTAAGGTATGCGTAAAATACACAAGAAAAGAAATGGCAAAAGGTTACCTTGAGAGTCCCTATGGGGTACGGTGCTGCTCGATGGTCTGCTACGCGTTGCTGCCTGTGGGCTGCTTTTTAGGGGTTCTTAGCCTGCTGCTGAGACTGCTCCACCTGTCACACTCGATCTGCTGGTGCTCTGGTGCTAGATGGCCCCGTATCCTTGGGACTTGCAGGAATTTCTACTCTACTAGCGTGCTTACTGCACGTGAAAAATCTTTCCTTTTAGGTTTGATTAAAAACACCTTTAGATTTAAGTTATTTTTAGAATTTATTTTAAGCTATATTTAAGTATTACTCTAAGTTAGGCTTAAGTGACTTTTTTTCTTTATATTATAAAAATTGAAAATATTAAAGCACAAGAACACTGCTGCTGCTGAAGTTAGAAATCCAAGTAAGTAAGAAAATTCCATGTCATGCATGAATGACATTTCAGCCAGAACACAGCAGAGTGAGTGAGACGGCAACACCGCACATATAAAAGTCAATACATATTTTAGACTAAAATATGAATTCGCCGTGCGAGTGGGTAGGGTTGCCGTCGTATAAAAAATCAACTTGGGTAAAATTTTAAAAACTTTAGAAAGGTAGTTGGGGCCTATTTCATAGTTTACGTTTCCACGTAAACACTATGTAAGGCTGTATGAGCATTCGTATGCCAAATTCTGTTTGGACAACATTTGCTTAATATACAGATTTAATACCTCTTCATATCGTCGGGCATTGGTGTAGCGGTCTAAAGAGTTGGTAAATGTACAATAAGTAAAAATATCTAGCGCGCGGACGGTCGTGGATTCAAATCCTAATACGGCCAGTTTTTTTTCTTCTTTTTTTTTCATTTTATTGAAAAAACGCTTACCGCAGCATTACAAATAAGCGCTTTAAAAACTCTTTTTTGGTAAGGCTGCGGTAAGCTTTTGCTCGCTTACATCCTATGGCATGCAATGTTAAAAAGAAAGAATAGTTCTTACGGAGCGGAAGCGCTTATTGGTGAATAGGATGCACTTCAGAAGGGTTTTTGAAGCACTACTTTTCCCCTTGGGTAGTAACTGTGCGATGAGCATGTAGTGATGAGCACGGTGCCGTGACATAGTCCCCACGGACATAATCCCCATTCACGAAATGGGGATTATGTCCGCCAGTAATTCGGACATAGTCCCCATTTCTAAGTGTTTCGGACATAATCCCCAGGAAAAAACGGACATAGTCACCATAAAGATATTTTGTTATTGACAACAGAAGCAGTTCAGGATTTAAAACTCCCAAAAATTCCAATACCGTTTCCGCGGCGGCCTTCAGCCGCTGATCAGTCTATAATATATCCAACACCTAGTTTGCTAGCCACAGTAATTTTACATAAGGGTAGGGGTAAGTGGGCGGTCATGGGGGTTATGTCGTAAATGGGGATTATGTCCGTTGGGATTATGTCCGGTAACCGATGAGCACACCAAAACCAAGACCATAGCAGTCTTGACCGTGGTCTTGAAATTAAATCAGCTTCTGGGTCTCGAAATATTACGAAGACCAAGATTAATTTTGCTCATCACTAGTAACATTACCTCAAATAAAGCTTGCTCTACTGCTTTTTCAGAACTTTGAGTTTCTGAATAGGAGGTGGTGCGCCCTATAGTACGAATCGCTAAAATTTTAGTAGGAGCTTACATTCACTCTCCTTAGTATTTGATTGAAATTTGGTTGGATTATCTATAAAAACTCTTTCAGAATAACATATTTAAGCTTTTGCTTATATGAGAGAAACCACACCCTCTTGTGCGGACTCTTCAAGTTTTTGCTCAGAGCTTGACTCGAGTATTTCTAGTATTTGAGTGTATTTTGGCTGCGTTATAGTTCGTAATGGTCATGAAGTTAGATGTTAATTTTGTATGGGTAGTCTGTTGACTAATTTTGCTAAATAACACGAGCAAACTTTCACGATAGAGCCATAATTATCGATTTATCTTGCTTAGTTTATCCGTAAAAATATTTCCACGGACTGACAGAAGAAAATGGCTTCATTGACTTAGGAGGTGACGCTGATAAAGAATATATATACGTTTCCATACCTGCCACGCCTCCTTCTCCGTGGAAGGACAAAGGTTTTTTTCCTCAGTGTAGCTCTTTTATTTACTTATGTAATTATACTTCAACGTAACGTCATTGTGCACATTTACCATACAAAAAAGAGATTAAATAAAAATTTGTTGCCATGGCTGGAATCCAATCTACATACGTCATTAGTTAGTTAACATGGAAAATAATTGATAAAATAAATTGAGATATAAATTGTAGCCGAAAGTGATAACCGTACTCAGTTCCGTTACGACAATTACGTTAGTAATTGCTTTTCGTTATTATGATTGTAATTAACTTAGGAATATATACCCATTTTACATGTTTTATCAACTTTTTTGCATCACATGCACGGCATGATGTAAGTCACGTGAATATTTCATTTGAGTTGCTTATTGGGTTGGGCTTAAAATCTGGCATGTGATGATTATTGGTAGTCAAATAGTTCACACCGAGTACTATTGACCAGTGCATATATGGCAAGACTTGCAGAGTTTTATGGAAATTCGATCCATAAAAGCCTGTTAAATCACGAAACTTGACTGCGTGGCTGAGTGTAAAAACTAGATGAAACCGGACAAGACCACGTGGCGTTTCCCATACAAGCAAATATTTTAAAATGCTGCGGTATAGGGTATTTCATTGTTGACCAGACCAATGATTGCTCCATTGCTAGGTTTTTTTTTTCAATTTTATATGGCGGGCCAGTAATTTTTACACGCGGGAAGTGCTATTCCTGGAATTTTAAGACATTTTGTTTCAGGATACATTATGACTTGTATTCTCTTTTTATTTAATAAATACTTCAGTTTGGTTAATGAAAATTTCAGGCTTAATGGTCAAGTTAGTTTGAATAAATTAAAACATTTATTTTATTTTATTTAACCAACGTTTCGTGGGTAGTTCCCCACTTCTTCAGGGTTTATTTTATTTATAAAACACTGCAACGAAAAATAAATATAGAACGAACGTTACATTTTTCTCTTCTTTAAAATTAAGTTTAGCAGCTATAATAAGTATAGCTTTGTAAAACACTTACAATGTTACATTTAAAATCAAACAGTGATTTTCCACCGACAAGACAACATTAAGTAATAAATAAATGAATTTCAAATAATCTTTTTAAACGACACAAGTTATTGCACAAATTGACATGAAATTTAAAATTGTAAAAATTGAAATAAATAAATAAATAAACTATTGCCTCTTCCCGATCGCTAACGAATAAATATTGCTGATTTTGTCTTTGTCTTCTTTGAAGTTGAGTGAAGTCGTCGTTTGTTTGATACGAAGGCTCTCCAACGTAAATCTGGTGTTGTATCGTCTCTCTTTGTCTAATATTTTTACGTCGTCTAATGCCGCAAAATGTTGGTTGTCTAATACATGTTGTGCTAGTGCTGTTGTGTTTCTTTTGTTCTCTATGTCTGCTT
Source organism: Calliopum simillimum (assembly GCA_951812925.1). Lineage (NCBI taxonomy): Eukaryota > Metazoa > Arthropoda > Insecta > Diptera > Lauxaniidae > Calliopum > Calliopum simillimum. The sequence goes on from OX638368.1 coordinate 41,367,211, forward strand.
TGTGTTCAGTAATTCTTGTGCCTAGTGCTCTCTTCGTAGTTCCAATGTATTTGAGATCACATTTTTGGTTTTCTTTACCCATGCATTTAATTTCATAGACAACATTGTTTTCTTTCTCTTTCTCTATTTTGTCTTTTGTGTTTGTAAAAATCGTTTGTAGTGTGCTGTTAGATTTATGCGCGAAGCTTACACTCTCATTGTTTGTGATAGTTTTAAGTAGTGTGCTGTCAGTTTGGTGTTGCGTGCAAATGTCTTGACAGTACTTGGACATAAAAGAAAAACAAAGAAATACTGCACTGACCTGCCTTGCTTGATTTGCTTCAGTTCTGTTTATGTTCTGTATATGCTTTAGTTGTAATGTAAACTTTAGTGAAAAAATTAATTTTTCACTCTCTTCTTTGTGTCTCATTTTAACGCTCTCTCTCTCTTTCTCTCGCGAAAATGTATGAAAGCTACTACAATCATGGTCGGTGCTGGGCAAAACGCGTCCCTAGGGTAGATTCGTATCAATGACTAGAAAAAAGTTCAGGTTGTATTCCGATTCAGATCATGCTTGACTGAAGAATGATCAGGAACGAGTCAGGAACGTCAAACCTCATATGAAACGGACCTGATCCGGATCCCATAAAGTTTTCAGGAACGGATCAGAATATTTCAGGTCCCCATCAGAAAAGTAATATAAGTATTTGCTATTGAGGATCGGATCATATCCATATAAATTAATTTTAATTTCGTCCGGCTACAAAACGCTTTCTAAAACATTTTGTAGCTTTTGTTATGATATGGAACATTTATTTAGTTTTGCAAATTTGATGTTAAGATTTTTGGTATCAGATCCTGAAGAGGAACTGATCAGATGGGTGTATTAAGGAATATCTGATCCAGATCTGATCCTAATCCGGAATACCTGAACTAATTTCTTTTCGGGTAGATATGCACAAAGTTAAAATTATGTTAATATTTTGACTCTAAGCCAAGTAAAATTCATTGGCCCTATGCTCCTCCTAGGAGTTAAAGGAGAATACATACATACAAGCCAAGTAAAATTAAATACAAATTTTTCAGTATTTACAACAACAAAACACACGGTCACACAGAACTTAAAAAAGGATAAAGCACAAAGAGAAAGGCAAAAAGCATAATTTTGTTTATATTACGCTTGAATTATACGAAGGACGATAAATGAGCTTTTCTATTTCGTACCAAATAGCAAAAAAAAATGAAAATGAAGTACTAAAAGTGTCAAAAAAGTACCAAAATTATTTAATAGATTCGAGGTCGAATTTTAACCACTGGGCGATCTTAGTATTTATTACTAAATTCCTAAGGCATTGGTGATGTTTACAGAGTAGCTTTATATGCAATCAGCTTTTGAAATTCGAAGTCTCTAGTATCATAAAGAAGCTAAGAATTTTAAAATAACTTTTCAGTATGAGAATACAAGATTAAAATTTTGAGATTTCAAAATTAATTGTATTATTTGCTGTCAAATATAAAAAATATTGCCGATGACATCAAAATCCAATGATTTCCTGCGTTTTCTGTTGCTGCAACACACATCAAAGATTACATCAATCTGTGAAGCGTGTGCCCCACCAGCAACATGCATTCGAACATGAAAAGACATTAAAATTAAAAGTTTTAAAATAAAAAAAAAAAATAAAAATAAAATCGCTATGAAATAGAAAAAAACGAAAAGAATCTGAAACAAAAATTTGTAAACTAATGGCAGTACAACTTAACATCAAAACTAATTTGTTGCATAGTGTCAGCGCATTGACATTTCTCATGTTCTTTATCATCTTGTTTTTTTTTCGGTTGTTTTTTTTTTTTTTTGTGCTTCACCTTCGGTAAGCGCCAAAAAATCAACGGCAACACCAAATTGATTTTATGGAAAAAAAATCTTTACGGAAAAAAGCAAAAACATAAGATCTCATCATAAAAACAACATGAGGTGATCTAAAAGTAACATCAAATAAAAGTGTGTCATGGAGTTTTTCCTTTTTCATTTTGTTTTTTTCAATAATCTGAATATTTAGGGGCAACTCTATGTGAAATGGGCACTGCATTTAAATACATTATAATTGATAAATAACTCGCATCAGTGATCGAAAATGTTTACCAAAACTATCATTTACAGGTTGCTATTTTAAAAAACATGATTTTGATTGGAAAGTTTAATACCATTTGACAGGGGTTTATATTTAAAACAGGATTGTTGACGAGAAAGTTCTTTGCAAAAAAAAAAAAAAAAAATAGTCTCCATCTCTTTTAGATAGAAACATATTTACCAGAATATACCTACCATTTAACAGATTTTTATATTAAAAAAACAGGATTTTTGAAAGGAAAGTTTTTTGTACGAAAATAGTCTCCATCTCTCTTTGACCGAAAAATAAGTGTTTAAATTAAAAAAACAGGTTTTTTGACAGGAAAGTTTTTTTTGCAAAAAATTCTGTATCTCTTTTTGCTCGAAAAAGAAAAAAAAATTACCAAAACTCAGGCTTTTATATGAAAACCAGGATTATTGATGCGAAAGTTTCTTGCACAAAATCAGCCTCCATCTCTTTTTGACCGAAATAAGTTGACCAAAACTACCATTTGGCAGGTTTTTTTTTTTCATAAAAAACAGGATTTTTGAGAGAAAAGTTTTTTGCACAAAAAATTCTGACTGAAAAACATTTGACAGGTTTTTATATTTAAAAAAAAAAAAACTGGAAGCTTTTTAGCAAGAATGGATCCCAGATTAACAGGAAAGGACTGATGCACATGCAAGAAACTGCTCCACCCATAGCGAAACCTATTTGAAGCGCTTACTCACTCTAGTGAAGAAGCATGAATTTTTAACATTTAACTTCAAAAGACAATATTAGCTGTTAATAGTTCTAGAACTGCAGGCTTGCTATCCAATAACCGCATTGCTATTGCACGCTGGCATTTGGCAAGCATGCTAAAAAACTATTTATCCTCTTCAATTTATTTTGTCCGGGTTTCATAAATATTAACGAGAAAGAATCTTCTTAATCCTTGCTCTGCAACTGCTCTTTTCTAGCTAGAGCCATGCTTACAGTCCTAGAGAAACATTTTTCAATAAACTCAAAGACGCAAAAACATAGTCCCTCACAAAAGCCGGCTTTTGTTAGTAAAATGCTAAAAAGATAGAGTATACTTTTAGTCTGTAATTACCATAGTCAGTTAAGAGCATGCTTCTACGTAGAAGTGACTTGATAGAACAGAAAACATTTAAGAATGGTAACTATTTGCAAAAATTGAGAGAAAAAATTCAGCTGAGCGAGTTTATAAAACTGCATCACTTGTGCCAACTTCTATGAACACTGGTCTTTCTAGCTGAGACAATCTTTGCGTAATCGATCAAGATTTGAGTTGACATCTCCGATTTTTGGGAAAATTGGTGAAAAGTTAGTATTTTGCATACATATAACTGTGTAAAATGATTTTCCAAAAATTTACAAGATGGCGGCCATAGGAATTTTGATGCAACTTTTGGATACTCACATATTTGAATATTCATAGTTCCTCGGGTTTTTATCTGATTTTAATGAAATTTACAGGGTTAATGTACAAAAAAGTATGTGCCACTGAAAAAAAAAAAAATTTATTTAGTTGGAAAAAATCTTTTTTAAAGCCAATTTGAGGGTTTGAGCAACTTTTTTTTTTAATATTTTTAGTTAAAAGTAAATTTTATTATAATTATTTTGCAACCCTTAAAATCGTGGTATCTTTTACAGTTTTCAAGTTATGAGTTTTTGAAGTGAGATCAAGCAATATCTAATCCCATTAAGGGTGGTTTTGACCCCTTTACCAAAAACTTGTTTATAATGGGTTGAAATATTTCACAAAAATCATCTACGAAAAATTTCACTAGGAGCCACCGAAAAAATATACCGTCCGGAATATGGTGGCGCACGTTCACCAACGACCCATGATAAACACATTTCATTAAACAACTTCAAAAACTCATAACCTGAAAACTGTAAAGGATACTACAATTTGCAGGGTCGAAAAATAATTATAATAAAATTTCCCAGTGTGCCAGACGGTTCAAATCTCCGCTTTTTTATCCGTTACGGATCCGTTACTGATCCGTTGGCGTGAGAGATTCCCAAAAAAAAAGCGAATCGTTTTTTTTTTTTTTTGGAATTTCTCCCGCAAACGGATCAGTAACGGATCCGTAACAGGTAAAAAAGCGAAGATATGAACCGTCTGGCACACTGGGTTACTTTTAAATAAAAATATTTAAAAAAAAAATATAGGGGTGCTTTAAGCCCCAAATTGGCTTAAAAAGTATATCATACCTTTTTACACTAACCTGAAAATTTTATCAAAATTGGATGAAAACGCGAGAAGCTATGAGTTTTGAAATAAGTGAGTATCCATAGAACTTCCTATGGCCACCATCTTCGAAATTTTTGGAATTTTCCGGAAAATCATTTTACCACAGTTATATAAGTATGTTAAATACTAACTTTTCACCAATTTTCATAAAAATCGGAGATGTTGACCCAAATCTTAATCGATTATGCAAAGATTGACCCAGCTGTTATACTTGGAACCTTAACTTTTGCCACATTGACTTCTTCACAAACTGTTGCGGAAAAAAGTAGTGGAACACCTCGTCTAAACGTTTCGATACGTTGTTAATTGTGAAACAAATTTTAGTAAAAAAAATTATCTTTATATGTAGGTCCATAAATGTCAATGATATCAAAAACAGATTTTTAATTTTCGTGAATTCTTTACAGTATGAACTTTAGCCTTTTGTGCTTTTTATATTAATTTATTAAATACGTTTTTTCATTTAATTTACAAGTCGTCGGATTTTTCAATATATCATTTCCCCTAGTGCTTATACTCACACAACTTAAGTGAAGAAATTAATCTTTACCGAATAAAACAAAAGATCTAAAAGGCCATGCTTGAGCATCATGATACATTTGTGTACAACAACACGATATACGGTATATATGGTATATTTTGACAAGTGACGCTTAATCGTCATTATTGTTTTTATTGTTGTTGTTTGTTGTTATTACTGATGTCATTACAACATCAAAACAATGTAACATGATTTTATATCATTTCTTTTTAATCTTAAATTTGTGTAGGATTTTCCGTGAATGAATCTTTCATTCATTTCATTCATTATATAAGAGGATTTTTTTTTTTTTGTTGTTTTGGAATTTTCAATGTTGTTGATGTAAACTAACATTGTATTTATTTATATGTACATAATTACTTGTTAAACTTTTAACAATTACATACTGTAATTTAACATTTGCCTATACTGAACTTTTTCGTACAGGAAATATGTAGGCAATGAAAAGGTCAATTGAATTAAGAATATTGTGAGTTGTTCGAACGATTACATGTATTTCCGGGGAATTTTAGATTTTCAATTGATGTTTTATTTTATAATGTAGAATTTTTATTAACAACAAAAAAACACTATATTTACATTTGTATATTAATACGAGTACATTTCGTAGCATACCAAGATATACCTTGATCCATCAGTGTTTTATTAAAATACTAATCAAAACTTCAGAAGTTCAGAAACTGAAACTATTCGTACATTATTTTTTAATTATGATACGCTTTTAAAAGAAATTACAGAAAATATTATGTTACGTTGAAGAAAGACTATCGAAATTTAATATTTAAACTGTAGTTTTTGCCTGTTTCAAGTATTTAACAAAAAAAAAAATTTCATATATTTTAAATGTCTTTATTACACTTCCCAATATTCAGTGATTTCAAGCCTAGCGTAGGGTTTCTCATTCCCCGGTAAATAATGAATTCCCGGAAACTAGAATATTTTGAAGATATTCCTGGGATTTCTGGGAAACCGGATTTTTACATTTACTAATTAAAACAATTAGTTAATTTATAAAAACAATTAAAATACATATTCATTTCATTTTAATTAAAACCAAAAACTAAATTACTAATAGAACAAAAAAAAAGTTATTTATCGAAGGGTTCTTGAAATGAGTTCTTAGGAGTCGCGTCTTAATTTTGGGGACGAAAAGGTCAGCACTGAAAAATACTCTTTCACTTTCCACTGAGATTGGTTCGATAGAGCATCTAAGATCATCTTAATTTTTTTTTTTTATTTTCCACTGGCTTCTAAAAAATTAAATTCTTATTAAAACAATAAGATTCCTCTTTAATATTATTAGTACAATTATTTGGGAGAATAAAATGATGTTACCTGGAAAGTTTTGCGGGATTTTTGCAAATGAGTTATTTTATAGATTTCGATGTGCTCTTTTAGAATTTCAACTTTGCCACCTCGAATCGTGTTCGCCCGTGCCGCCATATTGGAGAAATGGAGTCCAAAATAAGTTTTTTTTTTACAAATATCTCTTTAACGGTTACTTTTAGAGAACCATATTGTGGCACAATAGAAAATGGCTTAGCAAATTTTCTATAAAAATGGCCTTTGAATAGTTTTCATACGACTTATAATTCATGAGATATCCTTATTTAAAATGTCAAAAAAATTAGTAAATTGTGCATGTCGCTTATGAGTGCTCACAGTAATGTGTTGGGCCTTAGTGGGCTTTAGGTCCCAGGACATTTGCGTCAAAATACCTTTATTACAAGGATTATAAAACCTCTATATGAGTCGCTCAGAAGTCAATTGAGGTTAAATCCAAAAAAAAAACATAAATTGGAAATATTCGTGTTTTTAATTATAGTTATTTTTAAAATTCTTCTGAAATTATATTAAAAAATATTTTGAAGATTACCGAAAAAGGTTTTTTGACCTAGAAAAAATTAAGAAACCCCAGTGTGCCAGACGGTTCATATCTTCGCTTTTTTACCCGTTACGGATCCTTTACTGATCCGTTTGCGGGAGAAATTCCAAAAAAAAAAACGATTCGCTTTTTTTTTGGGAATCTCTCCCGCCAACGGATCAGTAACGGATCCGTAACGGATAAAAAAGCGGAAATTTGAATCGTCTGGCACACTGGGACAAGTTAATATTTTAATAACCAATAAGAAAATATCAAAAAATGGACTTAACCGCATTGGCTTCTGGCGATTTATAATTTTGGGATATAATTTTTGAAGTTTTTGTGCATTTTCGCCTCTATAACTTGGCGTTTTCTCCCTATACTTTGGACCATATGTATAATTTGTTATTTTGGCTGATTCGAACTGTTACCAACTTCAGATAGACTTATCTGACAGATGGAACGTGACAGCTGTCTAAAAATTGGCATGATGTTAGTTCATTCTATTGTCAACAAGTAACCAAAAGCATTTGCGCGTCAATTTATTGAAAATAAAAAATTTTCGAAATGGAATTCAAACGTAATAGTGTGATTGCTCTTTATTTGGCTGGAAAATCGCAACCAGCAATTGTTCGTGAGCTGAAACATTTAAAAGTGAATTAAATGTTTGTGTATCGGACCATAACACGTTACAATGGTACCGGCAGTGTTGCCAAACGACATGGTGGTGGTCGGAAAATAACTGCAACATCACCAGAAATGGTTCGAAAGGTGAAGGCCAGAATTGAGCGAAATCCGAGACGAAGTGGCAGACAAATGGCTGCCGAGCTGAAAATATCGCGTGAACGAATGCAACTCATATTGTCAAACAAGCTCGGACTTAAGGCCCTCAAGTTCCAAAAGGCGCATGATCTCACTCCTGCTCAAAAAAAAGTTAGGCTCGATAGAGCCAAGGAGTTGTTGCGGTTGCACGCCGCCGGAAATCTGTCACAAATTGTCTTCTCTGATGAGAAAAATTACTGTATCCAGCAATATGTAAACAAACAAAATGATCGGGTTTACTTGACAGAGAGGTCCTACGAAAATTTGAATGTTCGTTTGGCCACCAGGACGCAGGCACCACCGCATGTGATGGTTTGGGCTGCAGTGACTGCTGATGTGCGCTCACCACTCGTTTTTTTGGCCGCTGGCGTCAAAGTAAACGCCCAGGTGTATCGTGAATCAGTGTTGGAGGGTGCTTTACTACCGTGGGCACGCAAACATTTCGGTCGCAAGACATGGACATTCCAACAAGACACTGCACCGTCACACAAAGCTCGTGTGAATCAAGAATGGTTAGAAAAAAACGTTCCTAGCTTCATTTCTGCTCAACAATGGCTCTCAAATTCGCCTGATGCGAATCCGCTGGATTTCTCAATCTGGAGTATGTTGGACAGGAAGGTCTTGACTAAAAAATACAAGAGCGTTGATGCGCTAAAAGTGGCCCTTCAACGAGAATGGCGCAAACTTCCACAAAATCAAATTCGTGCAGCATGCGACTCGTTCTTCGACCGTCTACGGACCATAGTTAAGGCCAAAGGTGGCCATATCGAAAATCTCAAGCAGATTCTTAAAATTTGAACATTTCCCAACAATTATAGCGTTTGATCAATAAAATCTGTGCATGCAAACTAAAAATATAGTCTTTTGAATTGGCAACACTTCGAATCAGCTACCCTGTAGATATTTCTATTTTGGAGAGTTAGTCCTTTGGTATATGACAAAATTACTATTTTTAGTATTAAAACTACAAGAAACATTCCAATTTACTGAATTATTTTCAATAAAAAAAAAACAAAAAAAAAAAAAAAACAAAATTATCTTTCACATTAACTCAAAAGTAATATGGTATTTTTATTGATTTAAGAACAAAGATTTTCGAAAAATTTTTAAAATTACAATCGTCCAATACTGCTTCACGAAATTGTCCATAACATTTATCAAGAGATTTTCACATTCTGACTTATTTCGGAAAGGTAGTAAATAGGGTTATAAGCACAAGATAAGATTTTGTGAGAGAGAAAAACAACCAAAACTACCCAGTGCAGTTTGTCGTCAAATTCTCAAAATGTAATAAATCAAAAATCTCATGAAAAAAGTATTTGAAGAAAGAAATTCAAGTATCAAAACTTTTGTTTTTTTTTTATATTCAAAATATTTTTATTTTTCCATTTCTAGGACGAATCGTTTTGGCGCTAAGGAGTGAGATCGAAAAAATCTTAACATATATAAAACTCAATAATTTTAAAACGGTTGACCTTAGAGTCTTGATTTTTTTTTTATTTAATTACAGAAAAATAAAACTTTTATTGTTCTAGCCACTATTTATGAATTCGTGGACTTTTTTTGGTAAGCCTTCCATTAGAGATTTGTTAGTTGTTTCAGACACCTTTTTGGAACAGTTTGCCCAACTCCTTTCAAAATCTTTGATATTTTGGGACACCTTTTTTGTGCTCTTTAAGTTTCTTTTCACAAGAGACCAATATCTCTCCACTGGTGTTAGCTCCGGACAATTTGGAGGATTGGCTTCTCTTGGTACAAAAGCTATGTTGCTACTTTGGTACCACTCCAGAGCTTTCTTGCCGTAGTGACAGTATTGATAGGAAACCTGGTTCGGGAAGAAAACAAGGACCACATGATATTGGGAAAGCCAAGAAAATTAATTTAATTAATTAATAGATCTCCAAACACATCTGCTAGAAAAGCTGCCCGGTTATAAGGCAAGCTATATGCAATTGCGGCAAAAAAGCAAGTCATTTGTTACATTGGGCTCTATAAATGCCGAAATATACATCAAAAATTGTTTGAAAAAAAGACTTCTTCCTTTTATCAGAGAGCACAATGCGTCCACATATTTTTCTATAAATGTAACCGTTAAAGAGATATTTGTAAAAAACTGATTTTGGACGCCATTTTTCCAATATGGCGGCGCGAGCGAATACGATTCGAGGTAGCAAAGTTGAAATTCTGAAAAATCACATCGAAATCTAAAAAATAACTCATTTGCAAAAATCCCGCAGATTTTTCCAGGTAACATCATTTTACTCTCCCAAATAATTTTACTACATGAAATAAGTACAAATTTGATCATACTACCCACCCATAATAAAGTTGGAATTAATGTTTTTAATTATTCTTAGATACTATTCCAATTTTATCTCGCGTGCCTCATATACGAAAACGGCAAAACATTAAAAACTTAAAAATATCTTGAAAAATACATAAAAAAATCTCTAAACAAAATCCAAAAACAGATCAGTAGAACGAAAGACGACCGTCATACTAACATGAAACGAGTAGAGTAGATACAACGTGCCACAGATTGGCAGTGGCAGATGCTATAAACAGCGGCTACCAACTATCAGCTGCTGCTGCTATGCCCCCACAAGCCCAAATTCTAATGAACCATTCTCATCATCATCATCATCATCATCATCGAAATTGCCAACTGTAGTTGTTGTTCTAAATATAGTAAATGTGTCTAATCATCGATGTTCATAAATGCTTAAAATTAGCAAAGTCCGAAAGCATGTGATCGTCGTCAACAAGCATTGAAAATGCCAGGAGCAAGAGAGGGTTGTGCTGAATAGAACACTGCTCAATATTATTGCAGATATTCAAAAGATAGATGGCGCTTTGTGCCAACGCATTTTAGCGAAAAACACAAAAATCCAATAAAAGTTGAAAATATTTATCTCTATATTTTCACCAATATGACGTCAAAGAGTTTTCTTTCCTAAAATTCTCACGATATATTGGTGTGATGATCGTGTAAACAAAAGATACATTAACCGGCTTAAATATAAACAAATTTATAAATAATTGCAATTTTGTTTCTGTGAGTCTCGGTACGCAAATCACCATCGAATTAATCAGAAAAAATATTTTTCAACTTTTGCATGCGTTATTTTTATTGGAAAAATAATATTTAGTTTAATTTTGACATTTGCAATACATCGCTGCGGGTATATGAAACAGTTTGTGTCATGAAACGCGGTTGATAGGTAGAGGCATAAGTCAGACTAATAATCTAAAAATTAAATATTTGAGGTAAGTAATAAGAACAAACATTTAAGGAGATATTGTACAACTTAATTTTTCACTTTGCACGCAATTATTTAAAGTTTTGAAGGAGAAAATCATATGTCATAATTATATCACTCCATTCAGAATAGTTTACTTATTACGTGACAAAAAAATTTTAGTATATTTTACAACTATCAATAGTTTTTTTTTTACGAAAATTTAAAGTCCTTTTTAATTATAATTAAATTCCTTTATTTTCCTAATAGTTACGGAATAACGTTCACTCATACAAAATTATGTACTTAATTCCGGCAGAAATAAAATCATACTTTTCTTTATAAAAAATAGTTAATTTTGCTTTAGAACTACTAGAAAATGTTGATAAATTGTTAAAAATGTTAACATAAATTGTTAATTTAACAGATTTCAATTAAATATACAAACATGTAGTCCTTGAAACCCTTACAAGAATTTGTATGCTACACAGAGAAAACAACATTGTCAAAAGTGGCAGAAACGTGGTTATTTTAACAACGTTGCGACCCAAATTTAGAGCATGGCTCGTTCGCAGCAGTTTTAACAACGCGCGTTGCTAAATGAGTTTCAACTACGTTCGTGAGTGATTTAACAACGCGCGTTGCTAAATAAAATACAAAAAAAAAAAAAATATTTTTTTTATTATTATTTTAATTCAAATTTTTTCCTGTCAACAACAATGAAACTGATATTATTTTCTTTTTTAATTTTCAATTTTTGCTTTAAATACATATTTTTTTTTGTTTGGTATTGTGTGGTGATTTGAACCTGGAACCTGTCGTGTGATGGATGCGGACGTTAACGAACTCAGCCACTGCCATCATTATTGTGAGTTTGACTGAAAGTCTATTTGTTCTGAAATTAGCTTCTTTGACTACGTTTCGTAACTGATTTGGATTTTACTAGGTATCGTTGTGTTTTGACCACATTATGATGCTGATTTGGATTTAACAACGCTTGGCAACTAGCGTTGCTAAATAAGTTTCAACCATGTTCGTGAGTGATTTAGCAACGCACCTTACAAATACGATATTGGAACGTTTTTAAATGCAAATTAGCAACGAAACGTAGTTAAAACACTCACGAACGTAGTAGAAACTCATTTAGCAACGCAAGTTATGCTTTTTTCTTCACTCTGTGTATGAACGACATAAGCGTTCGAAATCAAAGTTATTGTAAATTAGTCATTTGAAACATCATTGAGAAGTTATTAAATTGTAAAAAAGAAAAGAAACTATAAGAAATGGCTAGTGATTAAATTATGTAAGCTAACTAAGATCCATCAATGCAATTTTAGAAAGAAAAAATTTCGATTCAAGCCAGCATTATTATTACTTTTATTGCAAATCACTAAAAAGTATAAAATTTCAAACAATTAACCCATTTTGGGCCAGCACCTCATCCCGTAGAAATTTTTTTTTTTAATTTTAGAACACCAACTTATTTGAGCGTAATGAAGAAAAATTCATTGGAAATTTTCTAGAACTCAAACGGCTTTGAGTATCGGTAGGGATAGTTATCTACCCTTTGGGCCAATACACAAGTATACTCGATTCGGAACAAAACTGGTTTTTGTACATTTTTCGCAAGTTTATTTGAAAAAACTATGAAGCTGCTTTGATATACCTATCTTGTAAATTGTTGTCCTATGATTAACGAAATCCATTTACATGGAATCCACTTAGTTCAATTTGCGCACATTCATATTTTATGATCAGTGACCACGTGAATAAGTAACCATTATGTGTCCTTAGTATACAAAGTCCTTATTTTCAAAGATAAAATTCTGCCTTAGGAAAAATAAACTAAAGTAAATTGATATCTTGCTTTCAGCACTGTTTTATTTTTGTATAAATCACATTTGGTTTTTTCGGAACCCATTCATATTCCAGTGGTCCATGACCATCGATATATATAAAAGACAGCAAACATTCCAAAGATAAAACACGTATCAACAAATAATTCTTATATTTTCCAATTGTATAGAATGGTTAAAAATGGAAAATATTTTTTGACAGATTACACTATGCAACAGCCAAATCTCCCAGTGAATGCCACTATCCATTTCATATGTAAAATGGGCTGCTGATTCCGAAAATCGCATTATTTTTTTTTTTCGTATCGTTTTCGAGATATCGGTTATTTTCGGTTTTCGGACCAAACAAAAAAAGATAGTTCCATTTAAATACAAATATCTCAAGAACTAATGTTTGTATTCAAATGTATTACATGTCATATTAAAGATAATTAAATTACCTACAAATAACATTCACATCACTTTTTGGTTGGCTTGTCAGTTTCGGCGAAATAAATTGATTTCTAAAAAAAAACATTTTTTTTTTCGGAAATAATTAACAAAAAATCAAAATCAACTGCAGATTTATACGAGAAGAAATAACTTTTTTATAATTTTTTTGTTTTTTGTATCATAGACTATATATTTGTGAAGAAAATAAGATACCACTTAAAAAAATCCATGAAAAAATGCAAAAGTTGTATACAATTCATTGATAAATTACTAAAATGCGTTTTTGCCTATTTTTTTCGTTTTTTTTTAGTAAACTGTCGATAATTTGAAATTTTTTTTAAAACACATGAGAAAATCCAAAAAATTCTTAAAGTTAGCGTTAAAACAAAATACCAGGGTCTCGTCGTTTTTCTCCAGCACGTCAGATTTTTTTTTAATCGATTTTTGAAGTTTTTTAATCGACTGTACATGAAAAAAACAAAAATAACGCATTCTTGTGTTAAATCGATGCAAATAACTATATGATCCTTACATTTGAGGTGTATCATGTGTTCAGTAAACTAATGCAGGATATTACGAGGAATATTTTTGTAGAAAATTTTAGACCCTTTCATGTGGGTCATTTTGACCCCCTACATTTAGGTTAAGAGACCTACATGTGGGGGTTTTAGAGGGTTAAAATTGTCTACAAAAATATTCCTTAGACCCTTTCATGTGGGTCATTTTGACCCCCCACATTTAGGTTAAAAGACCTACATGTGGGGGTTTTAGAAAGTTAAAATTCTCTACAAAAATATTCCTCGTAATATCCTGCATAAGTTTACTGAACACATGATACATCTCAAATGTAAGGATCATATAGTTATTTGCAACGATTTAACACAAGAATGCCTTATTTTTTGTTTTTTTCATATACAGTGGATTAAAAAACTTCAAAAATCGATTAAAAAAAAATCTGACGTGCTGGAGAAAAACGACGAGACCCGGGTACTTTGTTTTAACGCTAACTTTAAGAATTTTTTGGATTTTCTCATGTGTTTTACAAAAAGTTTCAAATTATCGACAGTTTACTAAAAAAAAAACGAAAAAAATAGGCAAAAACGCATTTTAGTAATTTATCAATGAATTGTATACAACTATTGCATTTTCCCATCGATTTTTTTAAGTGGTATCTTATTTTCTTCACAAATATATAGTCTATGATATAAAACAAAAAAAAATATAAAAAAGTTATTTCTTCTTGTATAAATCTGCAGTTGATTTTGATTTTTTGTTAATTTTTTCGAAAAAAAAAAATGTTTTTTTTAGAAATCAATTTATTTCGCCGAAACTAACAAATAAACCAAAAAGTGATGTAAAAATCATTTGTAGGTAATTTAATTACCTTCAATATGACATATAAACATTGGTTCTTGAGATATTTGTATTTAAATGGAACTATTTTTTTTTTTTTGGTCCGAAAACCGAAAATGACCGATATCTCGAAAACGACACGAAATAAAAAAAAATAACGCAATTCCCTGGCATTCCCTGGGGAAAATTTTTTTAATCATTTGTTGCATATGTTATTTCTAAATGGAAAGTTTAAAATTAAAATGTCAGAACAAATTTAAAAAAAAATTGGGGACTGAAAATCTTTTTAGAGAATTTCAAAATGAATATATAAAAAAAATTCAATATCATAAATTTTACTACATATCTTCATTTGGATTTGAGTGAAAGACTACTGTTATATCCCACTTTGAGACATCAGACAGCATTACCTTGTCATCCGTAAGTTTTTATCCAGGCCAAATTAGCTTTCAAAAGAATGAATAAGCAGAAGATTTTAATTCGAGGAGATGGCTACCAACCCAACATCAACTTCTTGGCTGAGTGTTAAATTAGTTCACACGTGTGGCAGTTACATGACGACTTCAGTTAGCTTATATTAAGAAGTAGCACTTCCACTAGAAAACCTGTTCCGGGGACAGCAGAAACATGCTGAAAGGTCTATGCGCTTTTGAACGAATACCCTTAAAAATCTTATTTTATATACTTACCCAAGAGGAAAATTTTCTAGCGCTTCTGATCCAAACACTTTAAAAGCGCTTGTCCCCATAGAAATTTAGAAGCACTTACTTATACAATGATTTTATGTAAGGCTGCAGTAAGGACAACATGGGTTCGAACCCTGTCCGGGTGATTTTTTTTTTTTTTTATTAAAATATTTTTTTATTCAACACTTTTTTATTTCACTTTTCTATTTTCCTTTCCCTTATTAACTTACTTTTGTTTAATTGGATTGATATTGATTAGACAATTATTCCGTGTAAAGCTGCAGTAAGAACAACAACCCAGCCCGGGCGATTTTTTTTTACTCTAATTTATTTATTTTTTGCTTTTCTATTAACTTTCTCTTATTTATTTACTTTTGTTTAATTGAAACTGATTACATAATGATTCTATGTAAGGTTGTAGGAACATTCAAATGTCAAATTCTGTTTGGACAACATTTGCTTAATATACAAATTTAATACCTTTTCATATCATCGGGCATTGGTGTAGCGGTCTTAAGAGTTGGTAAATGTAAGTAAAAATTTGTTTCTATTTATCACACGGACGGTGTTGGATTCAAATCCTGATGTTGCCAGTTTTTTTTTTTTTTTTTCAATTTATTGAAAAAACGCTTACCGCAGCATTACAAATAAACGCTTCAAAAGGCTGCGGTAAGGTTAAGCGCGCTTACATCCTAGGACATGCAATGATAAAAAGAAAGAATGGTTCTTACTGAGCGGAAGCGCTTATTGGTGAAAAAGATGCATTTCAGAAGGGTTCTTGAAGCACTTATTTTCCCCTTGGGTATATGCAAAACTTTTTCTAGCTAAATAGAAACTTAAAGAACTTATCTCATTGCGCTCTCATCAGGCCTTTAAATTTTTATTCTCTCTATCTATCCTATCATTCTCTCTCATTTCTTTCTCACAACCTTGCTTGCGATAAGACCATGGTGAAGGTGAGGTTCATGTAACAACAATTTTTACAAAAATTTTCCAACAGACAGCGCTGTGCCTTAAAAAAAGCAACAAAAAAAAAAAAAAAAACACAAAAGAAATGAACCACCCAACATCTCCTACCTACCCCCCAACCCCCCGGGTATAGTGCCATCAGCGTCAATCACCACCTGTAGATAAAAATTCTCTACAGTTACGTGAGGTTACAAAAATAACTTTGAAATTAAAAACAACAATTTGCATTTATTAGTTGTTGTTGTTGTAATTGTTGTTGTTGTAGTTGTTGTTGTTGGTATAGTTTGGATATTCAAACATACATATAGACGACGATGAGATATATATTTTGTTAATAAAACACACTTTGTTTTTCATCGGTTGTTTTCTTGCTTTCTCGACCATAATGACGTACGTCATCTCTGCAAAAACTTGGCGCGCGCACTGAAATGTGCAAAAACAATAAAATTCATTTGTTCAATCACGTATACGTGCCATTGCCCGAAATAGGTTTGCGGGATGTATACATATCTACTCATACAAATATAATACATCTTCTATCGTTCGGTCCGTCGGTCGATATTGTGAGAAATTATCTGAAAATAGCACGACGACGAGTACAGCGAGAATATCAACATTTAAATGGTTAATTGTAAACAATTAGCTGCTATTTTTGCTCCTCTCGTTATTGCTATTTTTATTTATTTTACACTTAAATTTAGAATCATTAGTCTATTTTTTGATCACCCTGTACGACGGACTATACACACACACACATCCAATAGCCAATTGATTTTTAAATTTAGTTTCTGGCTAACACAACCCGACTGACTGACGTTCATGGCGCATTCCAGTGGGTGGATGTTTAAATGTTGATTAGCGAAAATTGATGGATTCATCGATGCTTGGATGATGATGATGATAGTTCGTTCAGTAGATGACTGGATTGACCAACTGCTGTTGGCAGCAAAAGGGGGCTGGAAACGTCGCTAAGGTGAATGTTGTTTATAGTTTTGTGCGCTTGTAAACAAACCAAAAATGGTAATTTCTGAGAGGGAAACAATTTGCTGTTGTTTCTGTTTGATGATGATGATGATCAACGTCAGACTGAATTGTGTGGGTCAGTTGTGCTGTTCATCAAATTTGTTTTCATAATAGAGTATTTGTAGTATACTCATATGCGTGTGTGTGTTTAATTAAAGAACTTTTGTAGTATTTTGTACGATTTTCAGATTTGAATCTTAGAATTTGCAGTGAAATTTGTGAGACGTTGGAATTATTATGAACTCTAAATTTGCATTCTATTTATACATATGTAGTACCGAAAATACATTTCTTTTATTATTATTCAATCTTTCTTCTTTCTGTCTGCGTATTCGTCTTATTCAATTCGAATCTTTGACATTTTACTTAAAATTGATTCCATGTTAAAACGATCAAGATTTTTATTCATGTAATACGATTTGGCTATAAATTGGCATAAGCGAAAAAAGTTACTACCAATATTAAGTACTTTGAAATTTTAAGGTTAGTATAGTTAGTCAAATGATTTGTCTTAAAACAGACTTTAAAATTGGAACCAGGAAAAATTTTTTTTAATTTAGTTTCATTGATGATACATTTTATTGTTTTTCTGGAGAACCCTCGCGATCCCACTGCAAAAATCGGATGACATGTAAGTTCCACCTGCAGCTCTTTTTACACAAAAATTTAAAAAAATCGAAGATGACATATTTTGGGAAACTCTATTGAAAAAAAATTTTTAAGTGTAAACTATTTAAAAAAATAAAAATTTATGTTTGTTAGATTTTATTTGAAAGTCATTTTTCAGACAAATCATTTGACACCTTAAAATTGAAATTGGATAAAAGCAACTAAACCAGCCTAGAAAAAAGTTCAGGTTGAGATCCGATTCAGATCAGGCTTGCCTGAAGAATGATCAGGAACGAGTCAGGCTTTCTGATCCGACAATGATGAATAAACGTCACACCTCATGTGAAACAGACCTGATCCGTTTGAGCGGATCCGATCCGGATCCCATAAAGTTTTCAGGAACTGATCTGGATATTTCAGGTCCTCATCAGAAAAATAATATATTTATTATTGCGGATCAGATCATATCCATATAAATTAATTTTAATTTCGTCCGGCCACAAAACGCTGTCCTTAAACAATTTGTAGCATTTATTATGATATTAACATGATAACCACTTAAAATGTGTTTGAGAAAACTTTCTGTGGTTGTTTTGACATGGAATATTTATTACATATCAGATGAATTAAATTCCTTACTACGATTAAGTTCTGCAAATTTGATGCGATACTGATTTAAACAACGCACTAGGACCGTATTAAGATTTTTGGTATTAGATCCTCATGAGGAAGCGAACAGATGGCTGTATTAATGAATACCTGATCCGGATCTGATCCTAATCCGGAATTCCTGAACAAACTTCTTGTCGGGAAGTTATAGCTTCTTAAAAAAAACTAACCTCAAAATTTCAAAGACCCAATGTCATTTTTTAAATTTTGAAGTAATTTCCACTATGCCACTATTGCTTATGCAAATTTATAGCCAAATCAGATTCCATCAACAAAATCTTGATCTGTTTGACATGGGATCAATCTAAGATGGCTCAGAAAACAACACAGTCTTCCGTTTTTGGTCGCAGTGCGCAGATGCGATCCAAGTACGCAAACCGAAGTGTTGCATGATTGAATCCAAAGTATTGCAGAGCCACTATAAAGCACGGTGGACGGAGTATAAGAGCATATCCGTAAATAATTTCTTCTTATATGACCCAGGTTTTAAGAAATTTTTTTTTATGTTCAATAACCAAATGTGGTGGAATATGTTTCTAGACGTATAAAATGAAATTTCCAATAGGTGAACAAAGAACTCCTATAATATGCGGGAGAGCATATAGTAGTAAATATGTTACGGGACACTTTCCAAATATTCTGGAGTATAATGCGATAGGCAATCGAGCACACCGTAGCGACACACAAGGCAAGATAGCGGGAAATCTAACAAATATTCCGGAGTAAAATTCAGAAAATTCGTATGTGGGTCGTGGCGACAGAATGGGTTGAAAAGTCGAAATCGCTCTTTACGCCCACAAAACAGGTCCTAAAATTCAGAAAAAACTCAGGCAAATTCTTTGAGAAAAAATAAATCGACTATGTTTATGCACACTAAAAAATGAAAGTTTACTTTTGTGACTTTTGATTCGCTCTAGTATTAATTTTAACTATTTTGGTATTAAAATCAAAATTTTTTACAAAAAAGTTTAAAATTTTTTCAAAAAAGTTTAAAATTAATACTTTTTTGTCATTGTTCTATATAACTACTTTTTTGGTTTCAAAATTAAACTATAATTTTTACTGTTTGATGTTTTTCTAATTTAAGCCCCCCATGCCGAGTAAATTCCGATTGAAATCCGATTAATGCCGGAATACTCGAGTGAAAAACCTAACTGCATATTATAATGTGAAAATTATAATATATATAAACACAGCTGCCAACCCTGGCTTGTCAAAAAGAAGTAGTACTGTAAATCCGATCAAGTAAAGATAGAGCAGCCGCCGAATAAAATTCTGGTGCACCATTACGGACGCACAAAATACAGGGTGGACGGGAATAGGTAGAACACCGAAAAATATTCTGAACAACTTTTCTTTGTTCCATTTTTCGAAATTTGCAAAACGAACGGAGATATAGCCGTCGAAAGATCGGAATATAGCTTTATGAAAACGAGTATGAGTTCGGAACCCCTTGATGGATTTTAATAATATTGGTGTCATTTAAAGGCTATGTGTAATATTTTGCAAATTTTCATGAAAATTTATTTGGTTTACTTTTATGTTGTCCCATTAAAAAAAATATGGTAATAAAGAAATTAGGTAAAAATTGCATATCAAATGAAAGGAAATAGATTAGGAAATAGATTTGTTACTAAATTTATGAGCTAATAAGGAATTTTTTGTGGTCAAAATTTTCGAAAATTTCACATATCTCGAAAATCATGACTCGAATTTAAAACTTTTGTGTTCTAATTGTGTTCTCATAGCTAATCAAAATACTTTTCAAATGGCACTTATATTATTAACACTCAAATCCACATCATGGGTAAAATTTACCCATGCGAAGTTTGTTTTCGTAATATTTCGCTAAAAAACGAACAAAAAAACGAAGTAAGCGCATGCATTCTCCTTTTGTTGTGGGCTTTGTCGCAAGCGGTCGTCGTCGGTTGTCGGAGGTATAGCGTTTTAATTTTTTTTTTTTCGGGTAAATTTTGCCCATGTTGTGGACTTATGTAAGTTTTTTTTTTTTTCGTTTTGATTGAAAATAGTGAAAGATGGCACGACAAAGAGTAAAACATGACGACGAAATAATTAAAATTTTGAAAAAAATTTAATTTTCATTGTTTTAACCAAAGTTAAAAAGCAGATACCAAATCACACAACTTCGAAAAAATTTGAAGGAGCTTATAATGAAAATTTTTCGTACTTTTAGTCCACTCTGAAAGCAACCAATGTTGTACTAGAAAAACCTGTCAGATGTTTCTAATGTCCGGCAAAAAATGACCGAAAAACTAAAAACCTTTGAATTTGGTGTAAAAACCTTTTTGCTCTGAGCATAGGGCTATGATTTGCAGTACATGCACAATGTGCATTGCACATCCTTATTTGTTTCATTTTTTTGGTATATTTTTATGAGCTTGTTTAAAAAATTTTGAAATGTTATTTAGTTGAATTGATAATAATATAAAAATAGTTTACAAAAAACATTATACTTTTTTTTTTTTTTTTGTTTCAAAAAATTGCCAATGAATTAATGTAAAAATTATTTATTTTCAAAGTTTTCTTAAAATATATGTAAAAAACAACAGATATGACTTATTTTCCTTTCAATTCACCCTGGTATTAGATTGTTAAGGTATAAATAACTAAGTTTCGTTAAAAATTTCGGATATTGACCAAAACAGAATGTTTTTAAGTTATGGGTAAAATTTACCCATGATGTGGACTTGTGTTGCTAAAAATATGTTGGGGAGATGAGGGTTAAAATTCTTTAAGGGATTTCGAACTTATGCTAGACTTTCATTTCCTAAATATTTTTATCTGAATTTCTCATTGGATATAATTTTATTTTATCTGAGTGGTCACCAGACTAAAAATCTGGACATTCCAGACTAGTAATGGTACGATTAACCGAAAAAACAATTAATAATTGGTTATTTTTATGCAATTTACGGTTAAATTGTTTCGTCGATTAACCTTCGATTAATCGAAAGGTATGTAAACTAAATTGAAAAAGTTTTATTCAAAACAACGAAAAAAAAGTACAGAAGGCAGTTGAAATTTCCAGCAGTGCAGATAGCTGAAAAGCAGTACAGTTGGCAAGTTTATTTACAAATATCCATATTTTTAAATTATTTTCATCTTACGTAAAAGCAAATTTTCCAATTCATGGAAATCAATAACAACATTTATCATAATCATAATCAAAACAAACATTAATGTATACATGGACTTGGTGTGTAAACAATAAAACCAAATTTAAGGACAAGGTCGAATAACAGCAACTCAGGTCAAGTACACGACAGAGATGGCATACATATATTGCCATGCTGCTGCTGCTTCCGTATAAATGCAAACAAATTCATATGTGAAGGTTGTTTTTGCCTTTTTGAAAGAACCAAAATAGAAACTGGGTGAAACATTGCTCCCGAAATAGAGAGTACGTTTAGTAGTATACAGTGTAGTGTCTAAACAAGGCAATAATAATAAAAACAAATAATATTATGGCCACACGCGTATTTGTTTCATTTATACATACATATGTACGTGTGCGTCTATGGTTCATGCTGTTCTATTTAGCTGACCAACCGGCAGGCAAAACAATTTGCACTCATAAAATACTTTTTTTGTTTGGGATATTGTACCACCAACACACATTAAAATGGATACACATACAGAAATACTAATATCGTAGATACAAAAACATTTGGGCGCTTTTTTAGTATTTAGTAGACCATTTTTTTTAAATTGTGATTCAACTTATTTAGCTTTTTTAGCTGGAAATCATTAGCTTGTAAACAAAATCTTATCGTAAATGTATCTGCAATTATTATTGTAGATGCTTATAATTAGCTGCTCACGGAATATCTGAAAAATTCTTTGCTCGCTCGAATTTGCGTCTTGTCTACTGTGTTTTTAATAATAAACAACGTTTTTGTACTAAAAACAAAAAGCTTTAATAGTTCATTAATCTTAAAAGAATTTATATTAAAAATTATTTTTTTGAAATATTGCAGTTTAAATTTAGTTATTTTAACTATTTAACAAGCTAGTATGCCACACAGCTTGCCAAATATTTTTTAGTTTTTAGTGCTGTTTATTATTATTAAGTTTCTAATGGAAAAAATTTATGATATTCCATCGAAAATAGCACACATAATAATTTTATAAGTACATAGTTTTGTTAGAGTCCCTGGCGACAGCGTGGAAATTATTATATTACGGAATGCTCATGAAGAATAAAACTTTCAAAATTTGTCAGGAGAATTAAAATTACTAGCCCCATTAGCCCAGGAAAATAAGACATTTTCTGCGAAAAAATTCCCAGTGGAAATTTTTCACCGGAATTGTCTTTATTTATGCATGATACACAAACTGTGAAAAGTCCATCGCAAAGTCGTGTGCGCATAAAAAGTTATTCGGGCTCAAAGGTCGCTAAAATCAGTTTTTTGCAAATATCTCGCTAATGCTAACTTTTACAGAAAAATAATGGTCTATAATTTTGTAGCTAAAGAAATTTCCTTTAAAAGTACGTTAAAAGTATTTGCGTACGACTTCTAGTTTAGGAGATCACCCAATTTAAAAAGTTGTTAACAGTTATGATATGAAATACTACCTATGAGTTCATATTAAAATATCTTACTTTTTAAATTGCAATAACTCTTCAATGAGAAGTTGTACAAACCAAATTGAAATGCCGTTTGAAAGATAATTTAATTTTCTATATACCGTAAAAAATTTTTTTTTCGAACGGCTCATGACCTTAAAAATATTCTTGAATAGCCGTTAAGGCTTCGAAATTACTGGTTTTTTAAGGATATCTGCGAATTGGTAAGTACTACGATAAAAAGTAATGGGACCAAATTTGTAGAGAATTACAAGATCTACAAAAAATAAGCAATATCTGTACACATAGAAGTAACCGTTTAGAAGATATTCCAAAAAAACCCTTTAAATACCAAAAAACCGGTTGCTATTGAATATCTTCTATACGGTTACTTCTATGTGTACACTAGACCGGCCGCAGCTTATATGGAAAAAAATTAAAATCGGAAATTTATAAATATTTGTTACTAAATATATGAGGTTTGATGTAACAAATAATACCTGAAATTTTCAGCTTGATTTGAATATGCCTAGTCGTGCCTAGTGGGGTCGAAAGTACCCACATATCAAAATTTCCGATGATATGTGGGTACTTTCGACCCCACTAGGCACGACTAGGCATATTCAAATCAAGCTGAAAATTTCAGGTATTATTTGTTACATCAAACCTCATATATTTAGTAACAAATATTTATAAATTTCCGATTTAAATTTTTTTCATACAAGCTGCGGCCGGTCTAGTGTACACATATCGCTTATTTTTTGTAGATCTTGTAATTCTCTACAAATTTGGTCCCATTACTTTTTATCGTAGTACTTACCAATTCGCAGATATCCTTAAAAAACCAGTAATTTCGAAGCCTTAACGGCTATTCAAGAATATTTTTAAGGTCATGAGCCGTTCGAAAAAAAAATTTTGTACGGTATATAGAAAATTAAATTATCTTTCAAACGGCATTTCAATTTGGTTTGTACAACTTCTCATTGAAGAGTTATTGCAATTTAAAAAGTAAGATATTTTAATATGAACTCATAGGTAGTATTTCATATCATAACTGTTAACAACTTTTTAAATTGGGTGATCTCCTAAACTAGAAGTCGTACGCAAATACTTTTAACGTACTTTTAAAGGAAATTTCTTTAGCTACAAAATTATAGACCATTATTTTTCTGTAAAAGTTAGCATTAGCGAGATATTTGCAAAAAACTGATTTTAGCTACCTTTGAGCCCGAATAACTTTTTATGCGCACACGACTTTGCAATGGACTTTTCACAGTTTGTGTATCATGCATAAATAAAGACAATTCCGGTGAAAAATTTCCACTGGGAATTTTTTCGCACAGAAGCTCTTTTTTCGTGTTATTTTCCTGGGCTACATGTTATACTAAAAATATTTACTATTTATTTTCTGCAATTATTCAAAATTATTAAATCAACAAGGTTTTTTTTCAGTTTTTGAGCGTTTTATTTTTTATTTTAGCCGCAAAACGACAATAATTATATTTTGTTATTTGGGTTCTCGAAATTTTTTTATTTGTCCTCGAAAAATTGTAGCCACGCACATCCCTTAAGATTTTGCCCAGTAACTGCCATTCCTTATGGATGCCTTTTTTATTTGTACTAAATTGGTTTTGCATTGGTCGAGGAAATCAGATGAATATTATAAATATTTATCTTATTTTATCACGGTAATAGTAAAAGAAATATGACTAATGGTATATTTCATTTATTCACAAAATAATGTTAAAGTTAAAAATCAAACCATATACGAGCGCAGTTTGATAAGTTGGAGATATTGCATTTCTTACATAACATAGCCTTCTTTTAGCTCAAGAGATTTATTATTATTATTATTAATAGGTTTTCTCAACGCCCTTTAAGAATTTGTTTTTTTAGTAATGACTTCTTCTTTCGACCCAAATCTCTTACCGCCCCACTGTGGGCCAGAATTTTTTTAAATCGGCAAAATACAAAAACTGTAGTTTTGAATTTTTGATTTTTATGTCACTTATTTGAAAGTACATAAATTTGTACATCCTGTGTCAAAAAATTGGTATCGTCACATTCATACTTTTGAGAGTACATTCGTTAGAAGTTTGTCATCTTAAGTGTGTTTTTAAAATATATTTATTTGAAAGTAAACGGTTCACGCGAAGTGAAATATATTCCAAGCTGCGCTGTAAATTTTAAAACGGCGTACAAGACAATAATTATAAAGGTAAGTAGATGGCTTTTGTAAAAAAATATTTGTCATCATTCTTAATATTGTATGTGAAGATGGATCTCAAATAGGTGCGTTCAATTTAACTGTGAAAATCTTATAACCTAAAAGAAAAGACAAAAATATTTATGTACCCTGGAGATCCCTGGCTTTTGCATATTGCAGATAAAGAACTATTCTATTGAGACCCAAAATCAATATAAATTAGCTCCCGCACTGTCCCCCCAAAAATTTTGTGTACGTAAATCTTATGCGATGTGGATTAAAAAATTGTTTTCTATTAATGCATTTTTACATAAATTTTAATCAATAATTTAAGGTTCTAGATATGCAAATTGCTACTATCGTTCCTCTATATTGTTTTTTAAGTCCTTGGTTTGTAGGATTTCACAGTGCAACATTTTTCAAGTCATTGACGGTGAACTAAAATCCGTTATAAGGCGTCGAAAGTACTCGCCAAAACAAGTAATTCTGCCAGAGCGTTTTGCAAAGTTGACTCATATAAGGATTTTATGGTAATTTTTGCGATTTTAAGGCACTAGATGAATTTTTTTCCGTTAAGTTTGTTCGGCATTTTTTTTCTTCTATACAATAGCTACAACATTGCTGAAGTCATCAAAACAATATCTCGGCTCGTTACCGAGATATAGCCATATGAAAAAATCGAAAAATCGCTCAAAATCCAATTTGGGGCAAAAAGTTGCAATTTTCAGCATTACAATTGTAATTATCCAGCTGAAAAGTGCAACTTTGAGCGATTTTGAGGATTTTGAGCAATTTTTAGATTTTTTCATATGGCTATATCTCGGTAACGAGGCGAGATATTGTTTTGATGACTTGAGCAATGTTGTAGCTATTGTATGAAAGAAAAAAAATGCCGAACAAACTTAACCAAAAAAAATTCATCTAGTGCCTTAAAATCGCAAAAATGACCATAAAATCCTTATATGAGTCAACTTTGCAAAACGCTCTGGCAGAATTACTTGTTTTGGCGAGTACTTTCGACGCCTTATAACGGATTTTAGTTCACTTTTCATGTGTTACACTGTGTTTGAGGCAAAAACCAGAAAAATCCATATTTAAAAAATGAACTTAGTAGAAAAATAAAATAAATTTTTACTTTCGGGCATAAATTTTTTTTTCCAAATTTTTATGAAATTGGAATTCAGTAGGCCCGAAAACTTAAAAATTGTCTTTCAATACATGAGTTAAGGGGTTTCCATAATTTTGCCGATTTAAAAAAATTCAAGCCCACTGTGCGTCCATCCAAATCTTCAGGTCTGGAAACAGTAGTTAGTCGCAGAGGGTTAAATCTGGAGAATATTCTGGATGGGGCAGCAGTTCATAGCACAATTTATGGGTTTTTGCTTTATGAGACAACACTTTTATCTTCGCCAATTGCAGTTATTTCTGGTTCAAATCAATATCGAATCTATCCAAAAGTTCAGAATAATTTTCGGCGATGATCATTTTACCATTTACAGGGTAATTGATATGGATGACACTAGATAGATACCAAAAAATAGTGGCTAAGATCTCGTTGGCCGACTTAATAATCAAGCTTGCTCAAAATTTCACAGTGGTCTGTCGATAGATGCCAATTGAGCAGTGTTGGATTTAAAGTTACTGAATAGTAGATCGGGTCGAAATTTAGATTCATCCCGAAACCGACTCAAAAGTTAGAGGGACTCTTAAAAACGATATCTGCATCATTGTTTTATTTTCATTCTGAGAAAAACCAATGAAGCACTTTTGATTCTGCTGAAGGCCTATTTTAGCTAAAAAAAACTAGTTTTTTGGTCATAACTTTTTTTTTCTTTAGAAAATGGATACCCAAGAGTGCTTTTGAAATAAAGATTATGTTTTTACAAAACTTTAAGCCTTTAAAAATTTTTTTTTTAGGCATAAATAATATTCGGTTCCAAAAATTTATCAAATTGAGTTCTCTTCTGTTAAGCTCACGTTTGTTATTCCAAGCATTTTTTTCCGTATACACTATTTTCGTAAGTTCCTTGCTTTTGAGTAAAAAATCGTTTTTCCGACCTCGTTATTGAAAAACGTAAAAAAGTCTATTTTGGAACCCCAAAAAAAAATAAAAAATTTTAAAAGCCAAAATTTTTGCAAGAATATAGTCTTTATTTCTAAAATACTCTTGGGTATCCTTTTTATAATGAAAAAAAAAAGTTATGACCAAAAAACATGTTTTTTTAGACAAAATAGGACTTCAGTAGAATCATTGGTTTTTCTCAGAATGAAAAAAGAAAAAAAATGATGCAGATATCGTTTTTAAGAGTCCTTCTAACTTTTGAGTCGGTTTCGGGATGATTTTATTTTGCTTCATACAAAATTGACCCGGTCTACTACTATACGGGAAGTTATATAAGTCTCGAGCATATCAAACTTCACTCATTGTAAATTATTACGTTAGCATAGTATTCAAAATTGCTAAAATGACAAAAAATTATATATTCCAACTCAGTCAGATCTAGGGACTCTACGCCTTTTTCTTCTCGGGATAAAATACATTACAAAATATGTGAAAGTTCAGAGGAAAATGTACGTTATCTTCACAAAACCGGTTTTCTTGTATCTTCCAAAAATACATATTATTTTGAATAAAATAAGACCTCGATCAGCTTCAAATTCCAAAACTTGATGAGATATGACGTTTAGAAATCGTGAAATGAAAAACTTTGAGTGTTGGATAGCTGACCAGTAGTTGAGGCCATCGCCTTTAACGCTAGTACAGTAACTTAGACTGTGGCGAGTCTTCAGCTTGTTTTCATAAGCTAACTACCTTTTGCTTTTCGGATATAAGCAAGAAAGTTATTTTTCCGAGCGTTGCGGAAATAATAATGTTTGATTAAACTTAATATTTGAAGGATGTCAAGTTATTATCAAAATATATTATATACTTGCAAAGGACTGGTATAGTTCGAGAAAAATGGCTGAAATCTTTGTGAATATATTCAAATGGTAGGAGTACCATAAAGAGAAAAGAATTTGAACCCCGGAAATCTTAATATGTTTTTTAAATATGTCTAAATAAACTCAAAAAAATTGTTTTTCAGTGAAAATTTAAGTAGAAAAATAAAAAATTATGATCTCACAAGTTGGTTTCCAAAAACAACTCCTCACTTCGGACAATCAATTTAATAAAGTCTTAACCTACTTTCATTTTAAAGTGCGTACTCAAAAAAAATAAAAAATAAATAAATACTATAACTGCATTAATTCGGTACAGCATGGATATTTTTTTCCAAAATTGTACAAGTATTAAGCCATTACAATAAAATTCAATATAAAAGCTTAAAGCCAAATTAGGCAACTCGAATTTATAACCTCAATATGTATGTAAGTATGTCTACACGATATTATTATGCGCTTGGTTCGATGTGTAGGTGCAAGAGATAATAATTTTATTGTTTATTTTTTTAAATATTATATGTTTATTTATGTATTATATTATGAAAATAATTAACGGCAGCAGCGTGCCATAGCCATAAAAAAGATTAAATAAAATACATAAATTTATTTGTAAAAATTTATTATAAATTTTGAAAAATTCGTAGAAAATCATTTTATCATAACTTTATTATGATGGTATAAATATGTACAATACATATACTTCATGTATGTTTTAGTATATTAATAAAAATTTTATCTGATGTGACACACCGTTCCCCAGCAATCTATAGTTTGATAAAAGTATAGGAAATTCCGGAAATGAGCTTGTCGTAAGTTAATTGAGTATGACAAAATGGCGCTGGTCTCAAAATCGTATCTAAGTATGTACTTCCTTTCCCAAAACGGTTATAAATTTGAAAAAAAAAGAATCCAAAAGCTGACTTTGCATAAAGTTTTTCAGTTTTTAGGTTAGGATGTCTCAAACCTATACGTGATAGGGCAATCCTGGGATTAAATTCAGATTTAACATTTTTATCAAACTTAAAATTGCTGGGGAATGGCCTAGTCTACTTATTGGAGGTTATAGTGATTACATATTCCCGGAGAATATTCCTCAGACTGCCGCACAATGGGAGATTGTGGCCATAAATAGGTAAAATTTGAAAGTGCTATGGATTTAAAAAATTTTTACGCCAATCGTCAGATAATACTTAGGGACGGAAAAAAAAAAACTATAAAATTTTAAAATTTTGTTTTGGTTTAGCAACACAGTGAGCCCAAAGTTGGACTTTAAACAGAAAAAATGCTCGACAGAACTTTTAAAATTAGAAACTGCTGGATAAACGCTCTAGTTAATTTGTTTTAAGCCCGATCCACTAATGTATCGTTAGAAAGTATATTGTTTCTACTTTGTTAAAAATATATTTTTTTTTCTTTTGCCGATTTTATGTGAATTAAAGTGATTTTTCAAATATTTAAAAAAAAAATGGTAAATAGGGAAAAATTGCAAACTTTGACATTAAAAAAAAAAAAATACATTTTCTGATTTTCATTATTTTTCAATATTATATGTGGCCAAGTATGTTTAATCGAAATGTAAAGTCCCTACTGCCTTTTTTGATAACTTTTTTTTATGACCTTTTTCATATTGTAGTTTTTGACGGAACAAAATAAATTGACTTTTTTGGAACGATGTTTTTAATTTGTTTGCATCGAGATGTGTCAAAATAGCATTTTGGCAAAAAGTACAAGCACTTAGCTTTTAAAAAAACATTTGTTTGAGTTTTTATATATTATACGTGAATTATGGTGATTTTTCGAAAATTGAAGCTCAAAAAGCCAAAATCGAAAAAATTTTAAAAACTTTGACAATAAAAAAAAAAAAATACATTTTCTTATTTTCATTATTTTCGAATATAATATATGGCCAAGTATGCTTAATCGAAATGCAAAGTCCCTACTGCCTTTTTTGAGAACTTTTTTTTCTATGAATTTTTTCCTGTGGCAGTTTTTGAGCAAAAAAAATTTTTTATTTCTTCACATTCTGCAACGTTTTACAATATATTTATCAATTTTAAGCTTACAGTCTTCTTAAATTCCAAAAAAAAAAAAAAAAATTTTAAGAGAAGGGTGACAGGTAAGGGGTATATTTCCTCCTTTTAACCCCCCTTGGGACTCATCCTTTCTTAAAATAAGCCAAGAGCATATTGAAAGGTATACAAAAAACATTATAATTGGTATAATATGCCCCTTTCTGTACATAAAGTTTTATTTCACGGAAGCGAAATCATACAAGCACTTCAAATAGTCTTTCCGAAGAAGCTCAGGAAGCATCAAACAAAGTTTTTAAAAGCGCTTAATTACACAACAGCAAAATGTGCTCTAAACTAGCAAACAACGAAGACGTTTTGCATTACATGCTGATCTCTTCTGATCCGATTGTTAGCCAAATCCGAGTAAAACGTGATAAAAAATATAAAGAGTTATCACCAGAAGCTCAAGAGCTGTTGCAATTAAATGAAAAAACTGATTAAAATAAATTTAAAACAATGAAATAACTTAATATTTTCCATTTTCTATTATTGTGTACATTAGTTTCGACTTGATTGTTTCCTCCTTTTTTGATTTGATCGCCAATTTGAGCCAAAAGAATTGCAATGAAAATGTTTCTAGTGCGGACTATTTTTTCTGATAGTTTTTATGAAAATAATAAATAAAATGTTTAAAGGGCGTGAAAACGCCTACTTTTTTAGTGGACATTATTTGTCATAATATCATTAACATATTGACATCATCAATCTGCATTAAAGATTTTCGGAGATACTGATAAGTTAATTTTTTGGTAGGCGTGGCACTGCCCATTTTTCTAGTGCGGATTATTTGTTCTGATGGTATTTTCATATGTACCAAATAATATCTATCTGCGACAAATATTTTCAGAAATATGATGAATTTTTTTTTTTAAGGCGTGGTGCCGCCCATTTGTCCGGTGAACATTATTTTTTCTGATGATTTTTACACATTTACCAAATCTCATTTATCTGCGTCAAAGAGTTTCGGTGATATGATTAGTCAATTTTTTGAGGGGCGTGGCACCACCCATTTTTTTAGTATATAGCTTAGCCTTTTTTTTGTACTAGCATAATATTAAAACTTCTTTAAAATCGGTTACTTAGTTTCCGAGTTAATAAGGGACAAATACACAAACAAACCAAATCTAGTTTTTATAAAGTAGATTTTCGTTTATTCCTCATAACGTGAAAACTATAAAAGATAGCGCAAAATTTTTAACATTTCTGAAATAAGCGGGGCTAAGTTATTGAAAATTGATACCCATTTTGAAAAAAAAAATCGGACCACGCCCCAACTTTGTATGGAAGGTAGGCGTGTCCGTCGGCGGATTTTGTTCATATTCACAGATTTGTATTATTTCAATGTAAAAAACATTTGTACCAAATTTCAATAGCCTAGCTCTATTATTACTATATATGACCGCCGTTCCATACAAACCCTCCCATTGTGTGCCGTGCATTTTCCATTGCGGTCTGAGAAAAACTCCCCGGGGAATATTTATTTACGACACATCATATTGGCTTTGTTACGACAAGAGAATCTGTAATTTTAATGATTTCGTTTAAGAATATGAAATGAAATGAAATGAAATGAAATGAAATGAAATGAAATGAAATGAAATGAAATGAAATGAAATGAAATGAAATGAAATGAAATGAAATGAAATGAAATGAAATGAAATGAAATGAAATGAAATGAAATGAAATGAAATGAAATGAAATGAAATGAAATGAAATGAAATGAAATGAAATGAAATGAAATGAAATGAAATGAAATGAAATGAAATGAAATGAAATGAAATGAAATGAAATGAAATGAAATGAAATGAAATGAAATGAAATGAAATGAAATGAAATGAAATGAAATGAAATGAAATGAAATGAAATGAAATGAAATGAAATGAAATGAAATGAAATGAAATGAAATGAAATGAAATGAAATGAAATGAAATGAAATGAAATGAAATGAAATGAAATGAAATGAAATGAAATGAAATGAAATGAAATGAAATGAAATGAAATGAAATGAAATGAAATGAAATGAAATGAAATGAAATGAAATGAAATGAAATGAAATGAAATGAAATGAAATGAAATGAAATGAAATGAAATATGCGTTTAAATTTTTATCGATATAAATAAATATCTTAATATCACTCAATAACTTAAATGCCACGGCACCTAACATAAATTGAAATCAAATATCTAATAGATACACTTGAATCTTAGTTCATAATCAAATACAACTTATGAATTCAAACTTCAATGAAAATGAATGAATGAAATTAAAATGAAGTTTTTATGAACGCCCACTTATAATGTTGCAGTTAATGCTGCTTGCATTGTTGTAGTTGTTCATTGTTGTATCAAAATGACAACGTCTGCAAAACTTGCGTAATTTACCTTTTCCGGTAGTAAATTATACAAGTTGAAAAGAAAAAAAAAAACTACGACCTCTATTGGTAGAAAATAAAATTATTAAGAA
This sequence comes from Calliopum simillimum, assembly GCA_951812925.1. Classification (NCBI taxonomy): domain Eukaryota; kingdom Metazoa; phylum Arthropoda; class Insecta; order Diptera; family Lauxaniidae; genus Calliopum; species Calliopum simillimum. The sequence goes on from OX638368.1 coordinate 41,399,903, forward strand.
AAAACGAAACAAAAATTATAGTGATTAAACAACACCTACGTGTACGATATTTGTTGTATCTGTGTAACAAATAATGAGAGTTTCAATTGAAAATCAACCAATAACAATTTAAAAGATACAAATACGACAAGTACGTGTGTATCTTGTGACTGTAAGTATGTAAGTTAACAAGTAAGTAAAAAAGAAAGAAGATAAATAAAGAAAACGTAAAGATAATTACGACGATTGTGTATTGAATGAGCGACAAGAGTCAGAAAACAACAACCTATACCAATGGGAGTGGTTTCAAATAAAAAAACTTAGAAAAAATAAACAAATACAACAATAATGTATTACTTATGAGAAAAAAAAAATATAAGAAAAAGTACAATGTGTAAAACAAAGACAGCAAACAAAGTGATCTTTCTTTTCATTTTGTCGATCGTCTTTAACTTCAGCTCCGGACCTTTGTTTCTTTTTTCAATGCGCAATATTTCTTCTCCATAAATATTCAATTTAATCTCAGTGAGATACAAGTACTTTGCAAAACTAATCTTCTTTGCACGTAGCCCCGAGAAGGAGCATATTCCCAAAAGTATTCGTCTTCATCGAATGCTGTATTTTGTAATAGCTTTGAATCTTCCACATGACGCTTCGATCCCAAAAGTATTCGTCTCCATCGAACATCGTAGTAGAACTAGTAGAACTTTGCACTATCGTGATAATTCGTTCTTTGGTCGCAGGTTTAAGTTTTGGAATAATCGCCCTGCGACCGTTTTTCCCGACAGTTGTGTCATCGGAAGATTCAAAAAATGTTCATCGATAGTACTCCTCTTTTTCCCCATCCCTCAAACCTTTTTACTTTTCTGCAAATCAACACGGTGCATTGCTTTTTATAGGGCCTATCCCTTGAGCTTTGGGTTAAGTATAAATAAACAGAAGTTTGTGCGAAGTTAATTAATATTTGGACTTAGATATTTACAGAAACATCTAAACAAGATGGAGAAATCTAAGAGAGCATATTGTATACACGGCGTTGCAGAACTTGTTAATATGTTCTTCTTTTCTAGAAATTGGGCAAACAGAAAAGATGGAGCGCAGGAACACGTTGGTCCATTTACAGTCGCAAACATTATTTTTACTGGTATGCAAAGAAAATAGAATTTTAATCGGAGGGATCTTATAGACTATCAAGCTGCCGTTTGTACACTTATTTTTGCTCATATATCTTCGAAAAATAATTAAAAGTGACAGTTTCTTAAATGCATATAGGTAATAAAGCTCCCTGAGTCTTAAATTTCATACAAAAGAAGTTTTTGTCTATCACTCGCGGCTTTGGAGTTATAAGAGTATAGGTATCGTTGGTAACGTTATTTTTCGAAACCAAAATTTTATAACGTTACCAACGATACGTATACTCTCATAACTCCAAAGCCGCGAGTGATAGACAAAAACTTTATGCCTATGGAATATGAGTCTCAGGAAACTTTATTATATGCATTTAAGAAATTGTAACTTTTAATTATTTTTCGAAGAGATATGAGCAAATGCAGCCGTAAGACATATTCACAGAAGCCGCTGGCGCCAAAACTTTAAAGAGTGAAGATTGGCTTAGAAATAAAATACGATTTTTTTTGTTGAAGCAAAATTTTCCATCTGAAGTAATGTTGATGGTGCTAAAGCAACTTTGTGCTCAGCCATTAGAGCATTTTCTTTTTTGTGGGGATTGTATTGCAACTATATAGCGGAGATCCAACGCAGGCTTCAAAGACGACGGCATAGAATATCGAAGTACTTAAATACAACCTTTCTGAAGTAATGCTAAATATGGTCTTCCAGATGAAACTATTTCGGATAGGGAGAGGTGTTAGGTGGCCCGTTGATGACCAGACTGACAAAGCGTAAATGTTTTTCACACCTCACCTGCAAAATAAAAATGCTCAATCATGATCTCTCATAAGCACACAGTCGCGTAAAATACAAATATTGGTAAGTGTTTTGCCTAAGGGAAATATTAAGGATTTGTTGAATCCCCCAAGATATTGAATCACAAGCCTCAACTCTCAACTATATTGAGATTATACTAATATGTTGGCAATGGATAGATCATACGATCAGAAAATATGGTAGGGGAATTTTTCGATATGTGGTTTGATGAAACCTAAAATGAAGACACAAGAGATGAGAAAGTGGAGCTTAATGATAAAAAATGTTGCGTCAAAAATATAAACGAACTGTCACAATAGGGAACCACGGTTTTCAAATATTTACAAAAGATTCGATCAATTTCAAGGATATTTTGCAGTAGTGTCATCAAATATGATATATTTCCTTTTTTTGGACTTATGCAGATAAAATACACTTTATGTAGCCTGTAGTTTATTTACAATTTACTTTTGAAAAAACAAACAAAAACACTCAAAGAAATCAACTTTACATATTTTTTTTTGCCACCGTTTTTTTATTTTTTTGTATTATTTTAGCATGATTTATTTACCACTTGTCGTCTATTTGTTTGTTGGTTTGTTTGTTATTTTGTTGTTTATCTCGCTTTTGAAAAAAAAAATTCAAACATTTTCAATGGTTACCCATCCTACACAAATCCGTCCTTATTTATTTATTTTTGATTTCATTCAGTTGTTTTTTTTCTTTTTTTTTTGCCATTTCAAGCTTAGCCCTAGTTGTCCCCTTTTATGGCAAGCAGTCCTCTCCTTTTTCGAGATAGACCCCGATGTTGTCTGTCGTCGTCATCGCTGTATTGCGTTGCGTTGTAGTTGTCGTTGAGTTTTGTGTGTTTTTTTCTTATTTTTACTTTAGCATACTGCCGCCGATCGCTCAATAGGCGCGTGCCAAGTGTCAGCGTTTTCGATGTAGTTTTCCCCACGCTTCAATTTTTCTGCAGTTAAAAGATAAAATATCAAAATACTTACAATATATATATTTCTTTTAATTTTGAAGCCTACACATATTTTTGAGTTTTCATGATTATTTTTTTTTTTTTTTATTTATTCCTATAGCGAAGTGCTTTCAAATATTAATTATTTTTGTTAACTTTTGAATTCATTAATATTTTTTTAATGAGCACATGACACGGTTTTATAAGAAGTTTCATAATTAATAGATATAATCTTGATTATTATTATTTTTAAGATAACAAAATCAACATTTACTTATATGGTGAATATTGTTAAGTTTTTTTGTTAATGCTGTTAAAAAAATGTTTCTTAATAATTCATAGTAGTTTTCAAAAGAAACTCTGGTACTTTCCTAAAATTTTATCTTAAGGCTTGAAATATTATTTATGTATAACGCAAATGGAGACCCAGAGTAATATTTACAACTTAATGTGTAAAATGTAAGTTTAACTATTTTTCCAAAATATTCCAAAAAAAGGATAGAAAACTAAAAGTTTTTCATATGGAAGAAAGAACTGTGGGTTCTTTTGCTCACAACATCGTAAAAGTAATAGAATATTTCGTTATACCGGAATATTGCATTAAGGAAAGAATATGTTCCCGTCAAAGAAGTTTGAATGATTGCAAATTTTTCAAAATATTGATTAATAACACCGAACTATGTATGTATGACTTTTTTTTCGGGAAATAGTTCATTCTTACTTAATTTGGGTACGGAGAATTCAGTGATGCTAACCGTTTTTCTGGATTGGTTCATCGCTCCATACAAAAGTTCAAATTGTGATAAATCAATGATTTTTCATCAAAAGAAAATTTTTTCCAGTTCATTATGTATTAATAGGCATTCGAGTTGCAAACTTTTTAATTAATTTATTGGACATTTTTTTAACTTTAACCTTAATTTCTTCTGAATATTTTTAAAATCTTATTTTTTGCTCAGTCATTTGTGGGTTTATTCACTAAATCTCAAATAGAACTGTCATTTTTCATACGATCATACGAAATAAATTGAAGTTTTTATAATAGAATTTGTTTTTCGGTTCGAAAATAGCCTTTGTATGTTATTTTTTTATAGGTTAATGCCTCAGGAAGTAGTGATCAAATTGAAAAATAGCTAAGGTATGGCTTTTAAAAGGGTAGTTTTTGCTTTCCGTAGTCATTAACAAACTTAAATTTTACTATTTGCTATTTTTGTTATATAGTTTTTAGTAAACTTCAAAACAGTGATTTTTTCACTTTTGGGCAAGGATAACTCAGGATCTTGTCGTGATAGAAAAAAACCAAGATCATATTCGTAATAAGAAGGTCCCAATTAACCATTAATGGCTATAAAAACTGAAGACGGAAAACTCTATTGGGACTGGACGGGGGTACCACCGCATATCCTAGCAACATCCGATTTCTTGTTACTTATGGTCAGACCTATGAGAATCTGAGCTCAGTTTTCGGTACTCATATTTTACAGACTCAAGTCCGCATGGCGCCCACTCTTTAAGAATTTTCGGTCAAAATTAACGTTAAAGTTAAGAAGTATCCGATAAATTGATTAAAAAATCAGCAACTCGATTACCTATTAATACATCATGAACTGGAAAACATACTTTTGATCGAAAAATCATTGATTTATCACAATTTAGTAAGAGATTTTTTATGAAAAACACTACTTACTAGAGTCTAGTAACTAGACAATATTTTCATTTGAACTTTTTATATAGTGCGATGAACCAATCCAGCAAAACTGTTAGCACCACTGAATTTCCCGTACCCGAATTAGGTAAGAATGACCTATTTCCCGTCAGACCATATTTGGAACTAGAACAGTGTAATTTGGAAAATTGAAGAATTGTTTATTCGATCAAGAATACAGTCATTACATGCCTTGCATAACAAAATTTGCCCATTGACCATTTCGAACTTTACTCAAATTTAGTATATGGTACAAACCACGTGTAAACGATCAAGAAATTTGTTTATGGAATCCGATTTGGCTGGAAACTGGCATAAGTAATAGTAGCAAAAAAATTATACTGAAAAATTGCGGTAGAACCCACATTTTATTGTTTTTCTGGAGAACCACTGGGAGGCCCACTCCAATTTTTGGAGGACTGGTAAGTTACACCTGTAGCTTTTTTTGTAAGAAAAATAAAAAATATCAAAAAAAAACGTATTCTGGGAAACTCAATTTAAATTTTTTTTTTTTTCAGTGTGAACAATATAAAAAAAATTTAAAAAAATATTTTGCTGGTTTTTATTTTAAAGCCTGTTTCAAGCCAAATCATTTGACACCATCAAATTGAGAATTGGATAAATGCAACTAAAGTTATAGCTTCTCAAAAAAACTTACCTAAAAATTTCCAAGTCCCATATCTCCGCCATTTTTTTGAATTTTGAAAAAATATTTGGCAGTAATTTTTCTTACTATGCTACTATTACTTATGCTAATTTGCAGCCAAATCGGATGCCATAAAAAAAAATCTTGAACGTTTTGAAATGGTTTACATCATATGCCAAAACCAATAAAAATGTTTTTTTGTGGATTTGGGGCGGGCGGATAATATTTCAAAATCGGGAAATAAGGATAAATACTGCCTCACAGAAATTGTCCCATAACTTGAATATTTTTCAACCGATTTTCATGTTTAGACCAATTTTGGAAAAGGTGTTTAATCAGGCAAAAAACACAAAGTAATTTTGTGTTTTTGAAAAAAAGTACTGTTTTAGTACTAAGATTACAATAGATGTTCCATGGCCTACTATTTTAATCTTGCAAAATATTTTTTATGGAAAACTAAAAAGTATTCAAACAATTATAACTCTTGAGCCGTAAAATATATCATCTTAATTGTTGATTTATATAAAAGGATTTTTTCTTTTTCTTTCCACAAAATATATTTTTGAAGGTCAAAAAAGGAGATTATTGAACGTATGTATGTATGTATTTTATTCTATCATCAATTCAGATATTTACAAGTAAATTACAAAGATTGAGATTTTATCTTATAGATATTGCAACAAATAAATTCATAGTTTAACATTTTTAGAATACCTTAAATTAAAATACAATTATAGGAAAAAGATAGTAAAAAACCTTAATTAATATCACAAACTATCGTATTTATAAGAGGATATTTTGGGATCAGTCACTTCAAGTTCACTATATTACAAATAGAGAAAGAAATTACTGACTATGGCAAATTCCGCAAGAGGGCATGGGCTGAAATCCTGCATTTGTTAGAGAATGACAGGGTCAAATCGTTTAGCGTATGTAAGATCATTTTTTCTTGGGCCAGAGTATGCAAGTCTGACGTTGGAAATCTATTTCGCAGGCTGAAAATTGTCTTTAAATTCTTGTTTTGAATAACTTGAAGACGATTTAAGTGTGTTTTTGCGCAATTCTTCCAAACGGGGCAGGCATAGGTCAGAATTGGCTTAATACACATTTTATATAACAACATTTTGTTTTTAGTGTTTAATTTCGACTTTTTATTTAACAGGAAATATAGTGCTCTACTACACCTGGTTGCTTTGATGCAGACATTCTCTAAGTGAGGTTGGAATAATAATTTTTCATCGGGTTTTACTCCTAAGTACTTAACTGATTATTGAACGTTTTTTGTAGTTTTAGTATAAAATTTTGTATTTTTAGCCAAATATGAAAATTGTGCTTACAGCCTGATTCAATTCCTTTTCAAAAAAGGTCTGAACATGAAAATGGTTAAGAAATATCCAAGCTATAGACAGTTTTATGAAGGAGTGTTTGCACAATTTACCGAATTTTCCACTATTTGCACATTTTTTATTTTATTTCGCCATTTGTATCGGTTTTAGCAATTGGTGTCGTTAATGTACCAAATTTCAGCGAAAACGAAATTTCTCCAAATTTCTTATCGAATTTGTCCATAAAACTCTTTGAGGATTTGGTTCAAACTTGGTTTATAAACTCATCCCACTCCATTCTACTGAATCGCAAAACATACAGTTTACTCAATATGTATGTGTATCTTCAGAGACACAAGATTTTGATAGTTTTTACAAAAATCAAAAATGTGGATATTGCTGACTTTGTTTCTATACCTCTCATATGTAGTATGAAGCTTTGATGTAGGGTGTGAAAAGTAAAACGGTAACTTTAGTGTAAAACAAAATACAAACCAAAAAACTTACACAATAAAAACTTAAAAACTGTTTTTAATATTAAAATTTCAATTATTTTATAGAATCAAGTCCAAGACTCTACATGGCCAGCCGTACCAATACCTATAGAAATACAACTAAAAAATAGAACCCTAAAATAGAATACTACCATCAATTGGTCAATATAAACAAAACATTCGAATGAAATTTTCAAAACAAAAAAATGTTCAAAAACTAAAATTAGAAACACCGTAGATTTGCACATAATGTTCACCGCCAAAAATTTCGTAGTGATTCATGCAAATTTTGTTTGTATTTTATTTCAAAAACGAAATGAATTTTTTAAAGAATTTATTTATTTTTTTAAAAGCACAACAAAATCATTTCAACTATGACGTCGGCATAATCGGCAATTTTTCACGCGTACCTGAGTTTGCAATTAACTTAAAAAAAAAGTTTTACCTTTAAAGAAAAATCAGCAAACGAAACGATTTAATGAATGCGTCGAAGAAAATTTATGCGCGCTCTCGATTTTATAGCAAAAAAACTCACGCTCTCTCAAAGCATACGCTCGAAAAACCCCAAATTTCGAATTAGAATTCGAATAAAAGGGGTAATTTGGCTTGAAACAGAAAAATCGAAATTCCACCACACTTTTGGATACTCAAAGGCACCTGCTTGGTGAGAGAGCGTAAGAGCGCGCGCTCTATCGCTGAACAACAAACTGTTGATTGGCTGAATTGCGCGTGCGCCAGCCCAACAAATGCGAAAATGGCTGCAAACAGAGGAGGCAACCGTCACCACGATTGGATACCATGCGACGGCACGCGTCCCATTTCCCCACACCGGGTGTACTCCACACACACACACACATTCGATATTCGAATTTCGTGCAGAGAGGGGCATACATACAAATTGATTTTCCTGTTCTCTCTCTCGCTGGTGGCTGGTCTTTTGCTTACGTAGATACAAGATATAGTATGCGAGCAAGCGGCATTTGTATCTAGTGGATGGATGGTTGGTTGGATACACGCCGCGCGGCACGGTTTGGAAACTTTGAATTTCATTCATAAAAACCATTCGAATGCACAGCTCGTGCTTCAGTTGTGTTCGAACAAGCGCGTCGGTCAGTTGTCTCTGCCTACTCCCAAAGTCAAACAAAAGAAAACGAAAGAAGATTTTCACATAATACAACAACAACAAGTAGATAGAAGAAAAAATATTCTAATTGAATAGAAAAAAAGCAAAATAAAAAAAAAAAAATAAAGATACAATCAAAAAAGTATCTTAAAAATATAAAAGAAACAAACGTATGTGTGGAATTTGTAAAAAAAAAAGATTAAAAGTTTTTGAAAACTTGTAAAAGTATCTAAACTGTTTTTGTGCAAGAAAAAAAAGTGAATTTTCTGACTCTAAAAAAAAACACAACAAAAAAGAATAAATCTGTACTATTTTCAAAAAGTATCTTCTGGATAATATGAAAGTTACTTGTGCATTTGAAAAAAAGATAACTCAAACATTAAAAAATCTATATACCAAACAATTTAACATTAAATAAATAAAAAAATTCAGTTGGAAAAAAAAATCAAGAAAATATTTTTGCGCTCAAGTTGTCGGTATATCTCTGAGATACCTACACAAATTTCATTGATAAAGAAGTGAAAGGATTCGCAAGTTATTTAAGAAAAAGCTTTTACTACTTTTTTGTGCTCTTCGGCTTTTCTCAAGGTATATACATACCTATATATGAATGAATAAATTTTGGTGACATCGTTATTGTCGTTGTCACCATCTTGTTATCTTCGCCGCTGGAACACGTACCCACAATACATTTTAACGTGTATCTATCTATATATGAATGTATCTATGTGCAAGTACTTGGTCTTAAAAAGCAAACCGTAACTGTTTCAAAGCATAATACATTAATTTGCAATTAAAGAAAAAAAAAACAGAATTGTAAAACTTTTTTTACGCAAAAGTTTAATTCACAAATCGTGCAAAAAACAACAAATCAATTCGTCGTGTGTGCGCTATAAACTTGTGAACTTGAGCCAAAACCAAACCAAACACCACCAACGACAAAGGAAATAAACCATCTGGCTTTCAGGTGGTTTCATTACACACAAATTTCTTAAATTCTTCTGCACGTGCCATAATTATCCAGGTGGGCGTTTATTTATTTTTATATGATTTTTATGTTTTTGAAAAAGAAATAAAAATTGGTTTACTTTTTGAAATTTTTCTTAATTCTTGTGGTTAAAAAGAAAAAAAAAATTTGTATCCAATACAGTGATACATTAGTAATGTCAAAAATTTATTTTTATATAAAGTGTTAGTAAATTCTGTGGAAATTCGCATTAAATAGCACTTAAATAGATGCAAAATAAATATTTTTATGCGTCACTCTTATTTCATTGTGATAGATGAGTCCATTTACGAGTAAGACATAAAAAAAGAACATAATTTTTTTATTTCTTAAAAGTGTTTTGCATAAAAACTCAGTTATTAATAATACGTAGATACACTCATGCAACGGCATTCAAACAAATTCAAAATAATTATTTTAAGACAGAAATCGCTTAGTTTAATATTAAATATTTTAAAAATGGCTAAACGCGATTGAATTATTTATAATTTTTAAAAAATATTTAGTTCTAAAATAAAGTTCCGAAAAAAAAAATTTAATATAAAAGAAACAAAAGAATATACGAAAACTTGCCAAGTGTACTTTTTAACATAAATCTGTTTAAAATATATTTTAATTATTGTAGTAAGCATAGGTTAATTCAAAAATGTTTGGAAATCACATAAAAAGTCAACCGCTCCTCAAATCCTTAATAAATAAATTTAATAATTATTTAAGAATTAGATAATTGTTGAAAGAAAACGTTTTATAACAACTAAGAATTGTTATTGTTATACCAAAATGTAAAAGATTTTTTTGCACCGCCTTTTTCATTACTAGAAAAATCTTATTACTGCCGTAAAATTAATCTTAACTTATTTAGTGAAATCTATTATCTCAGCAGATTCAGATTCTTGACGTAAAGAAATTTTATTTTTTTTTTTTTTTGCAATTTGAACAGTTGAAATGGCGCGAATCAACAAAAACGGTCAGATTGATATTGTTTATTTACAGTAGAGCAAGAGTACCGCAAGCGGGCATGGTTCGGGTATGGGCACCTCCCTGCAACTTTTGACAGAAAAAAAATGCGGCTGTTCTGACAAATGTTAAGCGCCTGTTATGACAGCACGAAGTTTTTGTGCATTTACCGGAGCAAACAGACACATTTGCTTTGTGCTGAAAAGAATGCAATTTTTGAATAAGTGAAAGTCAATACAAAAGTTTTTTCAATAACTTTCCAAGAGCAATAAATCGAAGTGAATGCAGTAAATTTATTATATTTTGTGATTCAAAACCAAATGCAACCAAAATGTTCACACAACACAATTTGCTCATTGCTTTTCAAAGTGGCTGTCAAAGTCGAGTATGGGCCCCGAATTGGTTCGGGTGTGGGCACCCTTCTTTTTTCATTTAAAACGTGTGTTTTACTGAAATATCGTCGTGGATGCCAACGTTACTAATCTAAATGGTACTTTTATGCCTTTTTACGCTTTTTTAGTGGAAAGGAAAGAATCAAAAGGTCCATTAAAGATATCGCAGATTTTGCTAGAAATGTTTTTTGAGTAAAATTTATTTCGTTTCATTATTCGATAAAAATATATTGTGATATTGCGTTACAATTTTAACAAATAAGGACTGCCCCGGAAAAATTTGTCCCTTTGTTTTTCATTAACAAAAAAAAAAAGTAATAATTTTTTTTTAAATTTTGTTTTTTTATTTATTAGTGAGTAGTATAACAAACATAAATAATTTTACACTATTAACAAATATTTATTTTATATGAAAATATTTTACTTTTTTCTTAAGACCCTTCATTAAGTATTGTACAGTTGTTTCGTCGACAGTACCGTACGACCTTCGCCACTTATTTTTGAAATCTTTTAAATTTTTTGCAGTGCTTTTACTCTTCTGAAGATCTGATTTCATTAGAGCCCAATATCTCGCAATAGGTCGAAGTTGTGGACAGTTTGGTGGATTCGCATTTTTGGGAACAAAATTTACATTATTGCTTTTGTACCATTTTATGGTGGCTCTAGAGTAGTGAGAGGTTGCTAAATCAGGCCAGAACATTACAGTACCTCCGTGCTCACGAATAAATCGCAAAAAACGTTTTTCAGAGCATTCATCAATATAAATTTTTGAGTTAATCGTGCCCAGTGTTACAAAACAAATGCTCTTCAGACTGCAGGTGCATATGGCCTGCAAACCATATACTGCTTGGGAAATTTTGTAATTTTCTTCTCTTTAAATTTGCTCTGTATCTGCCCCTCCTCCGAACAGGTGTAAAATTCGAGTCTTGTTAGCTGTTTAAAATCTGCTTTAACGTATGTTTCATCGTCCATTATGCAGCAGTCAAATTAAGTCAGGTAACCAACATATAACTTTCGAGGTCGCTTTTGAGCCTCTAACTGCTTTTCATCGGAACGGTTTGGTACTTTTTGAACTCTGTAGGTTCTTAGCTTAAGTTTTTTCTTTAGTTTGTTTATAGAAAATTTTGAGGTTCCTGCTCTGGCAGCCATATCTCGTTCTGAAGTGTTGGGATTCTGATTAAAAAGGCGCTTCACTTTTTTCACCAATTGTGGGTCTATACTGGCTTTTCTACCTAAACTCTTTTTCCGCGTAATAAGTTGACCCTTTTTGTAATTCAAAATACCCCTTTGGACACTGGTTTTTGATGCACCTGTTTTCTTAGCTATGGCTGAATATTTTTATTCTCGTTTTTGCATGCAAGTGTACAAAATGAGTTTGCTCTTTTTTCTTGATTGCTAGATATCTTTATCGTCTGAAGTTTGTTTGCCAAGTGTTATATATTTTTTTAATCGTCATGTTATATAGAAAATATAGCACCCATATTTCGACCTGCACGATCATCAGGTAAATCATAATCTTAAGGAATAAAAGGGTCAAATTTTTCTGGGGCAGTCCTTACTTTGTCTACCTCAAATAAATCGTCTACATCGAAAAGAATTAATTTTAATGTGCTACTCAAATCCATTAAAAAATACTTGGTTAAGAAGGAACTCTTTAAATCTACTACTAAAGCGTCCAATGTGATATAATTTTTCCAACTGACGAATACAATTTACTTTCTTCACCAATAGTCAGCTAAGGGTCTAGCTTCTCATTGATACTTACACGTCTGCATAACATACATTTGGTCAAAAGTAATGAGTCGAAAACAAAACGGTGCCCATACCCGGTACTCTTTCCCTACTATTTTGTATTGAAAACTTACAAAATTTTACAGTAAATTAACCTTTGTTACGGTTAAATCGACTATTTTTTCTTTTCCTGTGCAGAATCTATAAAAATCATTGATCTTTGTTTAGATGCTACATATTTAACCCTTATTCTCCCGAATAGATGTACATGTACCTTGTGCGATTTCAAAACATTATTAAATATTATAAGTGAAATTTAATTTTTTAATCTCTGGTTCCGAGAATGCTCAATTTCACTCAGGTAGTGTATGTTGAGGTATACATATGATTTCAGTTATATACTGGGGACTCAAAAAACTGTTCCAAAATATATATCTGTATACGTAAACTACTGAAAAAGTACACCTGTACCTTTAAACACTTTATGTGGATTTTATAAGAAAAAAAAAAAATAGCCTAATCTGGCTACTTAGTATACACTTAACAAGTTAAACTTATTCTAGAAAAGTGGGTGTGGCATTTATTTGACTACGCCCACTTTTTCACTAGTATGTGGTTATCACATTTGACACCTTATTACCAAAAAAAGCTTATAATCAGCGAGCGCGATGTGATATAATGAAATCTGTCAGGAAGATATCTTGTCACACTGAAAAATATGTCACGACCATAACACTTTACCCTTAGCGCCCGAAAAAAAAGCTTCAGTTCAAAAATTGGGACTGCAACTCAAATTTATCGTTTTTTTACAACTACTTTCGG